>JABSTQ010010098.1:0-340573 GCA_013358835.2 Ixodes persulcatus | reverse complement strand
ATAGGGTTCAAAGTGCGATTGCTCAACCGTCGACTTAAGGAAGACTTTTTTTTTCTTCCTTATTTTATTTTGGAGCTAAGGAGTCTCGCAGCGGAGCAGAGTAGCGCAATCTAGAACGCCGTCTCTCGGCGACTAGCGGCGAACGCCCGGAGGTTCCAACTCCGGTCAGAAATGCTTGGGGGACGTGAGAAAATCGTTGATTGTTCAATATTGTGGAGATGTACGGAACTACAATAGTTTTTGACATAATAAAGGAACATTTTAGAATAATTTGCGCTGAGTTGTGTGCCAAATAAGGACGTAATTTCTTTTTAAAAATTGCATGAGCGGCATCATGCAACAGACGACGCGGCGACGTCACAGCGTTCACGTGACCTGCTCCGGCCAACCCAAAAAGCCCATCTCCGCTGCGTGCAAAAATCGCCTGCTTCAAACGCCTTGGAAATTGCCTTCTCAAAATTTTCAGATGCGTCCAATATTATTAAGACTTTGATAAAGTGTTTGGTGCTTTACCAACTTCACGACAGACTAGTTTCGAAAAGTGTGAACTCGGCGTTCATTTTTTAATCAGCCGTGTTGCGTCGATCTCCATGTGTTCTCCCATAGGGCGAGCCGCCTCCTGGAACCCTGAGTACCACGTGACTCGCGCCGAGCTGCTCTGTCGGTCATGTTGTCGGCGAAACACGCGGATCAAAGGATTGCGCTACTCTGCTCCGTAGGAGCTATATAGTGCTCTAGCAGCGACAGCAGTGTTCGGGTATGGTGCCTGGAGCGCGTCTCCGACCATAGTCTCCGACTGGAGCTTTAGCGTCCTATCCCGCCCATACATCAAAAGTGGTCCCGAAGTAGCAACAAATGACGTCACAAAAGCCGGAGTGTCATGCTGTAGCCTGTCGCGACCCTGGCGGGTGGTCGTAGAAATGCTGGCGGAAAGCACAAGCGAATGCGAGTGTCGCTGTCGTCACGGCGTCCCAACTTCCTGCTGCTGTAGCTTCCGTGGACTGTCGAAGTGAAGAGCGACCTGCAGCAGAACAGGCGTCTACTACATCCACCACAGCTGCCGGGACACCGCCAGGGTGGCGACCGGCGACAGCATGACACATCTATGACGTCATCAGGCGGAAATCGAGGGACCACTTTTTTGGACGCGGTAAACACACCAGTCGGAGACGCGTTCCAGGCACCATAGTTCGGGGAAAGAGCTCACGCTACCGTTCCAACAGCGGCCACGTCGGTCAATGGGAGGCGCGGGCAGAGCCAGGGCGTGCACCAGACGCAGAAAGAAGGGTAGACATGCCCCCTTGGCCAACCAGAGGCATAAAAGAATCCCCCAGCGGTGGTAGCGACAAACTGTTTTGGTCCAAGTTATATGTTGGTATATGGCATAGAGTTATTACAATAAACGCTAGAGGCTCAGCTGGCGCTAGTGTCTACGGGACTTCCGGTTGAGAATTGAAGCAGACAGCATGCAGTCTACTTTTCCAGTCTTCCTGTGTATTCCTATGGGAAAACGCGCGTGAATTTTGTCTCTTCGCCGGAAAATAACATGAATAACTTTTGTTATTTCGGTTGTACCGGATAGTATGTACCTATATTAATATGGTGAAAGTGTAATTGCTTTAGTTACAGCATTTTTTCTTTACCACTGAACGATGTTAAACTTCGCTATATTTCAGGCCCAAACCTCTGTTCCATGGCAGGTATGTACAAACGAGCGACGATTCTAAGCAAAATAAAGATCGAAAGGAATGTAAAGTGTGTTCAAAGTTCGCCAGCATTCCGTTGGTGCTTATATATTGTTAATATGCCCGTCCTGTCACTATATGAAAATGACCCCGTCGTGCATCTTTATGAGTGGTGAAAAAAACGTTCGAAACGTAAAGAATAAAGTACGTGGGATACGAAAGGTGTGTTTTCTTATTATTTCCTATGTCGGGCAGTTTTTATCGGGCACCTGTTCTCTGGCTTCTCTCTATTTGCAAAGATTTGGAGCGTGCGGGTGATGACTTAAACCCAGAACAAGCATCTTCGCACATATTCATGTGCAGAAAGAACAAAGCAGTACTTATTTATTGCAACTCGTACTATATTACGTGACTTTCAATTTATTTTGATCGTCTGCAAGCACGAGGAGTTACTTATACAGTGTTACTGCATAGTTCTTGCCGTCTCTCTTGGTTTTCCACATGTCCTTCGTTCGTTTGGCACGTACATCCCCCATGCTGGAAGGCGCCGACGCCGTGTTCGCGCTAACAGTGTCCGACAGTGCACATAAATACGCGTACGAAGTGGTTTTAACACCGTTTTTCATGCCACGCATTTCAAATACAAATGCTGTAACTGACCAATTATTTCGTCTGCGTGACTGAGAAATGTTCCAATGTGCCTAGAACGTGCAAATTATTCGTGATATTTGCTCTTATAATCGAACGCAGAGAGAAAATGCACTCGCTTTTCCCCATAGAAATGCATTACCGGAAGTCAATTTCTGACTGCTTGCTGTCTGCTTCAAAATGCAACAGCACACTAGCGCCAGCTGAGCCTCTAGCGTTTACTGTAATAACTCTATGGTATATGGCTTTCATAAGCGCGTAAGAGTGAAGTGTAGTAACCCTTTATGGTTGAAAATAGTGAGTGCGTGATGTTTCGATCATATCATGCAGAAAGATGTAAGAAATGAACGCGCCGCTCGACCTCTGTTTTGCTCGGACAGTGTGTGACCGCTCGGACGGCAGATTCCCGGCCCTCGGCGCTTGGAGTACGGATTATGTCGATCGTTGCGCTAGTCACACTCTTCCACAATGATTTTGGATGACCATGACTGAAACATCACGTGCATCATATTTTCAGTCACCGAGAGTTACTCCGACGCACTTATCAGGTTTGTTTCTCGCGACCACCGCCAGGGTATTATTTCCGGCTTCTGGTTGGCCACATTCGAATTTGTGAAGACGCCCTGGAACACGCCTAGCCCGCTTTCGGCCAATGGCGGCACTCCCTGCCCTCCCTAGGCGCGCGCGTGCCCTTCCCCTCGCTTTTGCCATCCTCCACTTCTTTTGTGTTTTTTTTTGTGTTTTTTTCAACTGCTCTTTCGTTGCGTATCCCCTTGCGCGTATGCTGGCTTGGCGGTTTGCCAGCCCCGCACCGCGAGCTATGTACTCGCCGCCGGCGCAATACGACCGCGGGAGAGCGACCGGCGCCCGCGCGAGCGGCTGTGCTTCGTTTGCTAAACCAACGTTACTAAACCACTCAGTTGGGAAACTGCCATAGAGACTGCTCTGAAAAAGTGGCACCGACCCGTCCTCCAGAACCGAGCTAATGGCGATCACAACGCCGCCATTTCTCCCGCAGCGGCCACTCAAGGAACTGCACGTGACTTCCATTTTTGGTCTGAATCGGCCATTTTGGGGCCAAAACAAATACTGTGGAAAGGGCTTCAGGGGTGCCACCCCCCACTCCCAAGCGGACGCGCCGCGGAATACTACAGAGGTTAATATGCGGGGACAGAACGAGCGGGTTGGTAGGGATAATTAAACTTGAGGAAGAAAACGAGAAGGGACGGACAAACACAAACTTCCAACTGGCAACAACATTTATTTACACCAAGAGTTTGCTTATATACAGGAAAGGGAAGGGGGTGGAAAAAGGTGGAAAGGAAGAGCAACTATGCCGTCAAGGGTACGTGGCTGTCGGGAACGTGGAGGGGAGAGAGCTCCGGACTAATAGCATCCTCGATCATCCGCACCGGTGCGCACCGGTGCACGGAGGTGCGCCCCGTCGTCTTCGATCAAGTGCACCGGTGCGCACCGGACGTCCTCGATCAACGGGGCGCACCCTCCCGGTGCAGCTCTTCGTTGCCCCAACGCGCACCGAGAAAATCGACGGTGCGCCGGGGTGCAGTCCCATCAGGCATTGCTGCCAGGAGCGGGAATCGAGGAGATGGCGGGAATAGCAGACGCGCAGTCTGTCGAGGTGGCGACCTTGCGAAAACGAACACGCCTCGCATCTGCGCTCGATGAATTCCTCAGCTTTTCTGAGAGCGAGACGACGAGCTTCTTATCATCACCGCGGTTACCAGCGATTGCTGCGGTGGCAAGGAGCGCCCGAAAGGTATGAACTTCGTGGAAAGCGTTGCGAGTTGTTTCGATGACACCGAGGTACGGCCATTATGTGGTGGCTCTCTTTCTCGAACCAACAATGATGGGCAGCATATACCTGTGAAATTGTCACCCGCTTCGTGACCCCACCGACAATCACGTCCACGATGTTCATTCGTGTGGGACCGCCAAATCCGCGAGTAAAAAAACAGGAGAAATTGACAGCAGACGGGCACCGCGCGCGGACCTACGCAAGAAAAAAACAAACAAAATGCGAGGTGACGCATGGTGGAGCTCGCCGCGGTGCACCACCGCGGCGCAGTTTGTCTTCGATGTCGCACCGACTTCGTGCTGCACGACCGAGGAGCGCTGTGCATCGTCCAGGTTTCAGGGCGATTCCGGTGCGAGTTGATCGAAGATGCTATAAGAAATCTTATCTCTCTCCTCGAAAGGGCAATGGATGGGGAGCCGATGTTGTCCTTGGATAGATGCATGGCGAAGGCTTCTAGTATCTCCCGACCATACCTCGAGGTGTGACCCCCGATTGCTGTAGTAGAGGGAAAGACGGCCGAGCAGGGAGTGCATTCCGATGCGTGTTTGGCGATCGGGTGGTGAATGACCTCTGAACCGTTGGAGACCGCCTTTTTAACCTCGTTCGCGTGCTCTCTCAGGCGGTCGTTTAAGCAGCGCCCCTCCACGTTCCCGACAGCCACGTACCCTTGACGGCATAGTTGCTCTTCCTTTCCACCTTTTTCCACCCCCTTCCCTTTCCTGTATATAAGCAAACTCTTGGTGTAAATAAATGTTGTTGCCAGTTGGAAGTTTGTGTTTGTCCGTCCCTTCTCGTTTTCTTCCTCAAGTTTAAAGGAGCTGTGCAACGATATTCAATTGGAATGTTTTTCACTTTACACGAGCTTACTGGCACTAGTGGGACTCAAGGATACTCGCATGCAATGCCACTGGCCAAGAAACTCCTTTGTTGCGGTGTAATTTCAAGGACAAAAGCGACCATTTTCATTCAATCTCTCCCTTGCAAAATTCGATGACGTAACGCGGGGATCGCAGTACACCCGTATGACGATATTTGAATGCGGTTCATAGATTGGACCCGAGCATTGCGTGGGCACTCGATTTAGGCTCGTGATAATTGATAGCTCGAGAAGCATTCGAGTAGTGGCCCGTGTCCAATCGCTGCAACGACGACAATAGCCGAGCCATAACAATGTCTGGAACTCAGCGCGTGTCAGCTGTGCTTTGCCAACCCCAGCGCGTGGCTATGATCAACATTGGCGGCATATAATCGGCTCCAGATCACGTGGCCGCTTGTTCTGGCTGCGAGTTGAGGGCGTGAACGCTGCTCGTTGTTTTTTAATTTTTTTCTGGGACTTCTAATGCGTCGGGTGAAAAACGAAGGCGTGTTTCATAGGTCATTAACGTCAGGGATCCGTTCTAAGCGGTATTTGCGCAAAGTAAAAAAATTGTTGCATAGCCCCTTTAATTATCCCTACCAACCCGCTCGTTCTGTCCCTACATCGTTAACGTGAGCCTTGTTTGTTCTTGTCCTATGTCACCGACCCCAGAGTTTGCCCCTGCTGAATTTCTTCAAGCTGCAATTTTCCTTTCCAAGATGACTATGCTGCGCTTACGTCTACGCGTTCTCGGATACTTCGTCCGCAAGAAAGTTCCACACGGTGCCATCAAGCAAGTCACGGGGTTCCAGTCAAGCAACTGGCAAGCCAATCACAGATTCATGCAGATCGCCAGGGATGAAATCTCCAGCGAGATCCGCGATATGCAAAAGCTTCTGCCCGCCGTGATGTCCAAACATCTGGGACCAAACTATAATCGGCAACCGTCCTTCAAGTTTCCACAAGAGTCAGCCCGCACCCTTCTGTCAGACTCATGGGATCATTTTCTTCGTCATCAGAAAAAATCCATCGAGGTGACACCCAGAGTCAAACCAGAACCCCCCTCAACTTGTCCGGAGTGCAGTTATCCCCGTCTACAGAAAGCCTTCTGGCCCACGGGCCGAAGTATGCTACTGCGGTCGCCAACACCAGGGTCGACCAGCTGGCCGCGGTGTACGAGATCGCCGCCAGGATACCGGAGGACACCCGTCAGGACTTCGTAGCGGCAGGGTCAAGAGCTGTGTGTTTCCATGGTGGGACAAGGAAAACCAAGAATGCTGCCACCCCAGCTATCAAGGAACTTCAGTCCGCTGAGCTGAGAGTTCTTCAAGCGGACAAGACGGGCAGGTTCGTCATCCTCTACAAAGAACAAATGCAGGAGAAGACCGACGAAGCGCTGAAAAAGAACTTTCTTCCTCTCAAGTCGAGGCCGTCCGGTTCCCTCAGGTCTAAGGTGAAGGCGCTCTGCGACTCCTCCAACCTCCCTTCTCTAAAAAGTGCCATTCTTGCTCCTGCTAAGCAGTACCTATCCATTTTCTTTTCTGCCAAGACACATAAGCCTGGAGTGCCTTTCCGTAGCATTATTTCGGAAACAGGGTGCTGGCAGAAGCCCTTGGCGATGTTCTTACAAAAACATCTCGAAACCTTGGACCTTCCTCAACCTTTCCGACTAAAGAATTCCGAGGACCTTATTCCAACGTTAGATAATTTGCATGCCGGTACGGGAACTGTTGGAGTGTTCTCTCTTGGTGTAGTAGATTTGTATTATAGTCTCAATGTGAAAACCCTTCTGGGGTTCGTGTCTGAAGCTGTGCACTTAAGAGGCGTTATAGATTTTCAAAATTCCTGTGGCATCTCACTCTCAGCTTTTCTTGAGTTGATTCGCCTGTATCTTCAGTCCACCCTAGTCGAACACGAGGGCAAAGAGTTTCTTCAGAAATCCGGTGTGTGCATAGGGTCGTGCCTGGCGCCCATCCTAAGCGAAATCTTTATGTTTCACGTTGACACCAAGGTTCAATCAAACCTTGAGCAGGAATTTCCCGAAGCCAGGGTTTATCGCTACGTAGATGATTATCTTATCCTTCATTCCACTAATTCGGATACCGCAGCGATTGAAAGCGTTTTCCAGAAGAACTCCTTCGGGCTCACGTTCACAAAAGAGACACCCTCATCTGAGGGACAGTTCCTTGATCTGAGATTGGTCCCCACCAGTGTAGGGATCTGTTGGTCCAATCAGCAGAGGTCTGCGAAGCCTGTTCTGCCGTTCAGCAGCTCGCACTCAAAAAACGTAAAAACTGGTATTGTCCGAAACCTTATTGCTGCTGCCAAATCCAAGTCGTATCATCACCTTTCCGAAACTAGTCTGTCCAATCAGATAGGCCGCCTTCTCAAGGCAGGTTACCCAAACGACTTGATCGAGCTCACTATCAAAAGACTTGTCGCAGGGCCTCAATCCAAAAAGCCACCGCCAAAGTCCCGCTTCGCGTGCATCCCCTACATTCATAACATTTCGCATCAACTGAAATCAATAGCGCAGGGCTTCAACACCAACGTGGTTTTCTCGTGTAAGTTTAAATTGGCATCTATCTGCAAATAAGTCAACAGCCCCGGACCGGCGCCCCCTTGCCAAAAGAACCACAAAACCTGTTACGTTCCTTGCCGCAAAGAGTGTGTTTACTCAATTCCTATGTCCTGTGGTGCCCGATACATCGGCCAAACGGGGCGCTGCTTAAACGACCGCCTGAGAGAGCACGCGAACGAGGTTAAAAAGGCGGTCTCCAACGGTTCAGAGGTCATTCACCACCCGATCGCCAAACACGCATCGGAATGTACTCCCTGCTCGGCCGTCTTTCCCTCTACTACAGCAATCGGGGGTCACACCTCGAGGTATGGTCGGAAGATACTAGAAGCCTTCGCCATGCATCTATCCAAGGACAACATCGGCTCCCCATCCATTGCCCTTTCGAGGAGAGCGGAGCTCTCTCCCCTCCACGTTCCCGACAGCCACGTACCCTTGACGGCATAGTTGCTCTTCCTTTCCACCTTTTTCCATCCCCTTCCCTTTCCTGTATATAAGCAAACTCTTGGTGTAAATAAATGTTGTTGCCAGTTGGAAGTTTGTGTTTGTCCGTCCCTTCTCGTTTTCTTCCTCAAGTTTAATATGCACCTATTGGGGAGGAGATCGAACGGTGGCGCTGGCTAGCGGCTGCCGTCGGTACTATTCTGCGGGAATAACAATCCCGCCGCTAGTATTCGTTCAGCCATGGAGGACGAGGACTTGAGGCTCATGAAAGGCATGTGGATAATATTTATCTGCTCGAAAAGCATCTGCGTAGGGGTAGCATAGTCCCTGCTTGTCTCACCTTGCTTTAAATGTCGCCGCATTCTCGTTGGAAGCAAAAACCAACCCACGTGTAACCACTCGCGATCGGCCGCGTCGCTCCGGCTGCGCGCGCCAGGTCGTGCGTGACTGACGCTGTGTGGCGATGTTTGTGCGCTTCCTAGGTTGGAGAAACCGTGTTCACGAAACACACGCATTGCTTTTCAGAGTACCTGTCACTTGCAGCGATCATCAGCCACATCGGCGAGAGCAGGAGGTGCCTCGTTGGAGGCGAGGACGTGCTGAAACGTGATCATGTAATCGAGTGCAGCGTCGCCCCGGAGAACGTTTCACCAAAACATCAACCAAAATAGTCATTACATTACGTTTTCCTTGAAATGCCAAAATACAAAACACACTGGTGAACATCATAATGTAGAATGTGGCTAAATAGACTGCGTGTTGGCATTAAACGTTACAAGTAGCCTTTTTCAGTTTAATTTACGGGTTATTCAAAGGTGCACGCTTCACGATGGAATATCAATGAGTTGTGCACGACGAGGCCTTAGTCATACATACATTTGCATTGCTCAATCTAAATAATAGGAATCGCAAGATGGTTAACAAAATTGCGTAAATATCACAATATCGAAGTGATACTGCTACCTAATATGTTCCAGTGTAAAAGCTAGCCTGGAATAAAATAGAGATCAAATGATAGCAGTACCTCTCGGTGGCATCCGAACCCTCACGACCCGGTCGTGTGATCCCTTCGGAAGATTCTCCGACGGAACGGCGTTGCGTATCAAGAACCTCCTCTTGTGCAGTGTTATGAAATAGGGTGGGGATATTTTGCCGGCAGCCGGCACAACCACTCGGGAAAAAAAGATTGCCGGGAGTTTCGGACGGCAATGATTATTCTAAAAAGTAAATAAATACAAATCGCCAAATGTTTCACGGAAAAAAAAAAAAAAAAAAAAAAAAGTTTGCTTACTCTTATTTGAAACTGGGACCCACGGCATGTGAGACGGACATCTTTCCACTGAGCTACTCACACAACTCCCGTTTTGACTATTCTTTTTACACAAAACCCAATAGAAACAACTCCCGGCAATTTTTTTTGTCTGCTCGGTTTGTTGTGCCGGTTGCCGATAGAATGTTTACTACCTATAAAATACAATGTATACGGTTTGAACGGATGTCGATGTAAGCGTGATTTACGCGCGTACATGCCTTGTCCGTTAACGTAGTTTGCTTGGAAAGCATCGCTTGAAGAGTGACGACCACACACCACGTCGTGCGCAGTCAACTTCTTCCCTACTCTTACCTATCCACTGCGATTTAAGTTGTTTTTTTTTTTTTTCGGCAGGAAAGCAATGAAAGCTGATTTCAAGTTCTAAAGCATGCGCTGAGCACTGCGGCACGCAACAAGAGCGTACTATATTCTAACAAAGCTGCAGGGAACGCGGCAACAACACGGCAGCCTACGGCAGCACACTGGAACGCCGGAGTTGTTTTCCACGCTGGCGGTATTTGTTTTGGTGAACGCAGCGCCCCCTATAGACCTTTGCAGAAATCGCCTCCTGCGCGCTGCCATCTTCGTCTGCTGGGCTGTGGAACGCCTTCCAAGCATGCGCTGTTGATCTGCTGTGCGGTATATCGGACGCTGCGCATGCGTCCACAGCTCAGTGACTCAGCATTTTTTGCCCGGTCGCTTCGTTCGAGACTGCCGCTGGAAAGGTCTATAGTTTGATCTCCTCGCAACCTAAGAACGAAGGGCGAGGGTAAGACGGGCCGGGGAGGAGGAAGCAGACGGAACGCTAAAGAGAGAAGGAGGTTTCCCCCTCTCCTCTCCAGCGTTCCGTCTGCTTCCTCCTCCCCGGCCCGTCTTACCCTCGCCCTTCGTTCTTAGGTTGCAACGGACTATATAGCTCGGGACGCGCTACCTGAAATCACCGCTGAGGCACGGTTGTATAAAAACAATATTAATTTTAGTGCAAAACTTGCAGACTAAATATTTTAGAAAACAACACGCGCCCATCATTTTGTACTGAACTCCAATAAAAGTTACTACAAAAAGAGTTTTTTTCCGTTGGTTTTTACGCAAAAACACGCTTTCTGAAAGCTCAAGGTGACCACAGTTAAGACAAATGATACAGAGTGGCGCTGTTGTCGTATTTAGCTCGGTCTCGGTGGACGCCAGCGGCCCAGGTTTCAACGGTGAGTTTCCCAACTGAGGGTTCTAGTAACGTTGAGCAAAACCTTTCCAGCGGCAGTCTCGAACGAAGCGATTTTCAGCGCGCGTCCCTGGTTTTGAGAGGGTACGTCATGTTGCCCGACTGCGCTGGGCTGTGGGTTTTCTCGTCAGTGGGCTGTGGCGGCCTGCGTGGGCGCACTTCCGAACGCTAGTGAAGGCTAAATTGCCGCGTTCTATTTTTTATTGTGTGTTCTATGGCGAATAGAATTTCTCGGGGTTTTTAAGAATGCATTGTACTATTTCTGGGAACAAAAACAAAGATATGAAAGCTGTTTTGGTAAGTCCGTGCGCGACAGAACAAGTGCAACTGGAATGTGTTTCCTTTTATGTTTATCTTTTTAGGGCACCATACGCTCTGCCGTTTTAATCTACGAAGGTCTTAAGCGTCGAAAATATTTGATCACACGGATATCCGAACTGCATGGCTATTGCCCTCGCACATTATGAAATTCAAAGAGTCTAATCAATCGAACAACATATATTGTACGTACCCCACGGTGCCGCGTTATCTGAACAGGATTTGAGAAAGGCCTCAAATAACACAGAACACGACGATCGGACGAAATCCGGCGTGTTTTGGGTCACATGTAAGAGAGAGCTGCTTTTTTTGCACAAATTCAAAGCAAAAGAACGAACCCACACCCCGGACACCCGACCCTATCAGCTAGTTTTCGCGAAGACCCGGAACATAGCCGGGAGGCTTTTGGAGATTATCTCAACGGAAATAATCCTCCAAGAACGTCGAACTGCCCGCCGTCGCGAGCTGCTTGACGTTCGCTCTCTTCCTTCGTTTCCTGCGAAGGCCGAGCAGGCTACAAGCCCTGGTTAGGGTAGGGTGCCTTCATGTGCGCTTCGCATAGGGTGATGCCAACTGCCTGTTTCCCTTTCCCACACCCCCTTCCACCGCCATTTTGTTCCTCTCATTGTTTCCCCGTGCGCCGGAAAGTGGCCTTTGTGTCCATCGGTCCTCCCATCCGAGGGGGAAAATGCTAATCCTCCCTCGGTGGGTTCCACAACGCTGCTCCGAACTTGTGAGATAAGGTGCTTGTTTCCGGGAGGGTTACAAGACCCACGGATTATCGCCGAGAACCAAAATGGCTGCTGGTTTGTCGGCGAGCGGTATTACAAAGGGTGGCATCACCCTAGCAAAGCGCACATGAAGGCTCCCTAGCCCTGGTATTCCCTGGTTCTCACAGTGGGAGTTAACACACAAAGGGTAAACATCCTAAAAAGGCAAATGAAGTAAAAACTTCCGAGAAAAGCTGGCGAATGCACAATGCAGATGGGGAGTCAGGCTGACCGGGTTTCCACAGCTCAGGTGGGTGACAGAAGGTTCTGGCTGATAGGGGTCGCTCGATTCGCAAAATGGCGGCGGCCAGAGAGCACTTGTTGCAAAGGTCTATACTATGTGGGATTTTGCTAGCTACCAACCACTGATCTCTATTGTAGTAGGCTGGATCGCGGACTGCGGCCTCGGCAGCTGGGGCCGAGTGTCGCCACCGGCGGCCATTGATTGACACCAGCCAACGTTACTATACTTCGTTTCACCTTATGTGCGAGCGAAGGCAAAACTGGAAGCGCGAGAACGGAAGCTCCGTGCGTTCAGGCTTTGCTCGAGCGCGCGAGCTGGGGAGAAATGCAAAAAGCGCTGGTCTCGCGCTTCTAGCTTTGGCTTCGCTCGCAGATAAAGTGAAACGAAGTATAGAACCACTCAGTTGGGAAACTGCCATAGAGCCTGCTTGAAAAAAGTGGCTCCGATCCGTACTCGAGAACCGAGCTAATGGCGATCGCAACCGCCGCCATTTCTCCTGCAGCGTCCACTCCGGGAACTGCACGGCTGCACGTATTGGTTCAGGTCGAGTCGGGCAAGGCCGGTGGCGCCATCTCGTACGGCCATCTCGCAGCAGCTATGTAAAGCCATGGCCTCCGAGATCCCGAAGCGCGCGAACGCTTCTCCGGCCGTCCCATTCGTGCGGAGAGGGCGTAATTGAAAAAAGAGAAGGAGGCGGCGTCTCTCCGCGGGGAGGCGCTCCCAACCCAGTCATCGACAGCATGGCGCGAGGCAGAAGAGTTCAAGAAAAAGTCTTGTTACGTCGAGTTACTGCAACTTATACTTACAAATTTTTGTGTATTGTAGTAGAACGGTGAACAGCAGCTCTGGGGATGTAGATAGAAATCTGTGATGCTTAGGTATTTAATTATTTAATTTTAGATATTCATCTGGACATGTTGCGGCTAGAGCTACAAGCGCGCCTTTTGATATATGTGATTGCAATCTGTAACACGTATCAAACTAAAAAAAAAATTAGCTCCGTACATAAAAAATAAATAAATTCGTATTCCCCTAAATAAAATAATCATGCTGCAATATTTTTTTTTTTTTTTTTTTTTTTTTTTTACTTTCGCACGTTGTTTGGCGTAGCTTTTTGAGTCTCACGAGTTTTGATACTATATAGTGAAGTCCGTGTTGTCCTTCTTTTAATATTTTTAATATTCATTACGCAATTTTTCGGTCGTATTGCGGTGTTTGCTTCTACTAGAAGTACCTTTAAGCCGGAGTCACACTGCATGCTTATACATCATACAAAAGACAGTCTGGACTCTGCAGATATCAGTCACCACGATATCCGTGGTTCAAATGCTGCGTGCCAAGTGTCTCTGAACTCGTTGCCATGCGGCATTCGAAGCTCAGATCTCGTGATGACTCGAGTTTGAATCTGTTTGCAGACTGTCTTTTGTATGATGTACAAGCAGCGTGACCCGGCTTTGGCGAAAAAACGTACGGCGGTGAGGTACAACCACCTCGCAATGATTTCGCCATATTTTTTTTATAAACTTCGTGATAATTGGTAGGTACTGATTGAAAAGGTTGGGCATTATCTTGTAAATGTATAGTTTTTGGCACATGTAGCACAGACCACCGTACCCGTAAATGCACTTAGTGATGTAACTTAACTGATATGCAACAAACAATGGGATCTCAAGAAAAGAACTCTGGTTTATTTATAAATTCCAACCTTCTTCCACCTGGTTTATTCGGTATTCCAACCTGGTATATTACTGATTCCAAACCTTGATTTTAAGGTTAGACGCGAAGTACTTTGCGATGCAGTGGCTTAGCAATTTCTTTCGATACGCTACCTCTGTCTTTCATAGCCATGCCTACGTTGACCAAGAACTGCCGTACAAACTTTTCTGTAACAATCCTAGAATTTTATCTCATGGCCATCTCACAAATTGCGCGGCATGGCATCTCGCTTGCCAACTGCTACACATAAGTTGATTACGATACCCAACAGTAAATACAGTAAGCATTTTTGCTGCTATTATTAGTTAAACCCAATCTGCAGGCCTAGGCAGCTTGTTAAGAAAAATCACCCGATCTTCCTTTTCTGCGATCAAACACGCCAGAAAGGACGTAAAAACAAAAATGAAAAGCAGAAGTAAACAAAACTACGTGTCACATTTGGAAAGGAAGGGAAACATCGCGACGGGTTTGTACAAAAGACGGGAAAAGTTCTAAATGAGCCACTGTCGCTGCGCACATCCGTAAAAAAGAGAACAAGAAAAAAAAAAAAAAACCAGCAATGTCGTCGTTTTTAGCGGTGGTCTGCGAGAAATTGTTAAGGAAAAGTACCCCTCAGGGGATCCTCTTCACCCCTATTGGGGATGCAAAACACTCGTGCGTTCAGATGGTTTCCGCCGGCGAGGGTACGCATTGTATAGGCGCGTGTATGTGCGTGTTTGTGGTGGAGAGAAGCGATTGTATAATGGCGGCGGGCGCCGCCGGGGACGAAAAGGAACGCCGCGCCGCTAGTCCGCTGGAAGAGCATTCGCTGCACACACCGAACCATACAAAAACATATACCCCACACACATGCTTCAGCATCTGTTTATTCCCCCCACTGTGGTTTCCTCTCCTACCCCAGAACACCATTCGAAGAACAAACCGCTAAAAAAAAAAAGTAATGGCGGGTTTAGCCCTCTTTGGTCCCGCTTGTAGACTTGAATGCAAGGCCCGTACCCGCCCCGGCCCTTCATGAACGTAGACGTGAAGCCCGAGCCCGCCAAGTGCCGGGCCGGCCGTGGCCCGCGGTCTGGCCCGTACCAGTGCAGATATCTACCTGTGACGCTGACGGCTCACCCCTCGGTTATGACTGGGCAGAAAGCGCCGCCTTGCGCGAGCGACGGAGTTAGCGCAATTACACTCTTCTGCTGGGGAGCGAGACCAATGGGACGGCCGGAGAAGCCTTCGCGCGCGCGCTTCGGGATCTCGGAGGCCACGGTAAAGCAACTTTCATGTTTGAACTCGTCGCTAAAAGGTGGCGCTGTTACCGTATTTAGCTCGGTCTTGGTGGACGCCAGCGGCCCAAGTTTAAGGGTGAGTTTCCCAACTGAGTGTTTTAGTAACGTTGACACCAGCCAATGCATGGGACTCTATGGGAAGAAACGAGAAAAATTGAGGTTTTCTCCTGTTTCTAAGCTGTTGTCGGCACTGAAAACTTTTGGATGCTTTTCGATAAGCCCGTCAAATAGCTTGCGTACAAACATTAAAACTGACAGCCCTCGCAGTTCTTATAAATAAATATTTTGTGTCGAGAGTGACTCCGCTCTAGTGCAGCTCAATGAGGCGAGAGTTACCCTAGGCGGTGTTCGTTGAGTTGGGTTAGCAGACGACAAGCTCAAATTCAAATTCAAATTCTTTATGATCCCTGAATCAGAGAAAGGAGGCAGAGAAAAAGCAACTGACACGCTGCTTGACTAGCCTCTGCCCCTCATAGCAGCCCAGGTAAGAACCAACATAAACGTAAAGACATTGGCATTTGACATATTCATTTTAGCATGGGAAAGACAACATCATCTATATTGCTAAAAAGAAGAACGTAAACAATAGGGAGTGAAATAAGAAACGAAAAAGTATGTCAAAAATAACAACACGCGCAAAACGCAAACAATCGTGTTATACTAAACTCTTCTCTTTTTTTTTTACATGGGAGTAACCATTAAACAAAAAGTGAACATATTTGTTTGGCGGACATACTGAAGATATCTATATCGAGTTCATTAAAAACGATTCAGAAGATGGGGAGGGTACATTTTGACATCTGATTCCCATAGTTTGTTCTGGAATGTGGCACTATCCATATCTCGGCATTACGAGTTGGGTAATTTGCTTGCCTAAGTTCAAGTTGGGAAATTGATAGATACATATTTCGTTCTGTCTAAAAGACCTTTTGTAGGAAAGTGCAAGTTATAACTATAGTGATTTGGAATTTGTACTATATTAAATTATGAAAATAATGGCTTGGTATGACTATCGTATGCTGCCTGCATAAACCTCGAATTGCTTTTTTTTTAAGATTATGTATTATTTTAAGATTTGTGGCAGTCGTGTACCCCATACTAAAAAGCAATAGTTGTAGTATGTGTAAAAAAGGGACTTGTAATAAGTAGCATAACAGAGATGGGAATCATATTTCGGTAGTTATATATAAACCCCACAAACTTTCGATAGCTTATTACTTATCTGGTGCACAGTTCCGTCCCAACACAGGTAATTCATTAAATATTATTCCTAGTACTTTTACATTTTCTACTATATCTAATTTCATTTCCACCGAGTGAAGGGATAGTCATGTAGGTACATTTGTATTACGTGATCTGAATAGAACGGCTTTAGTTTTTATTTACATTTATTTTAAGGAATTTAATATCGTCCAAGCATTAGCTTATCAAGATATTGATTTGCCTTTTATATATTTGGTCAGCGTCGTTCCTGAGAAAAAGAGAGAGGTGTCATCTGCATATATGATGTAACTAACGGTATCATCAATATGTACTATATCATTGATAATAAATCAAAAAGAAGTGGCCCGAGTATACTGCCTTGAGGCACGCCTGCTGTTATTTCTTGAGATCTGATCTATTTTTATTGATTTCTACACACTGATAGCGGTTTTTCAAAGTAACTTTTAATCATCTCAAGAGCGACACCGCGAACACCTAGCATGTATACTTTTGAATTAACGTTACGTGATTAAGGCGATCGAATGCTTTCGAAAAATCTATAAACACTCCGAGTGTAACCAGTTTATTTTCATGTTATTTAAAATTAACTCTTTTGTTTTAACAGCGCGAGTTCAGTGGAGCGACCTTTTCTGAACCCATACTGACAGGGTGTCAGGATTGAAAATTTGTCACATAAACAGTATAATCGTTTATGTAAAATTTTTCTAGACCTTTAGAAAATATTGGTAATACGGAAATAGGCCTATAATTTCCTAAGTTATTTTTATCCCCAGTTTTATGTAAAACTGAAACTTTTGCCACCCTGCATTTTCTTAGGAAAAACCCGTTTGCAACGCTAGATTAAAAATATGTGTCAAAACACGGAACAATAGACCGTAGTACATGCTTAATAGGTTTAATTTGAAGTTGATAAAAATCACTGTTCCCGCTATTTTTAAGTCTTGAAAACTGAGTATACTTCATCCTCATCAGTTGGATGAAGAAAACAAACTTCATGTATGCTGATCATGTATTTGGTAGCATGCTCACTATGTGTACTATGAAGAAGTTCAACAAAGTATTCATTAAATTTTTCTGCTAAAGCCACACCACTTAAGTCAATACCATCAATTTTAAGTGTTGTCATCTTATCTATATGCAATCCATTTTCATTAAACTATTCAACTTTTCCAGACCACACCTGACCGCATATCCCCATTGAACAAAGTTTGAAGTATGCGTGTTAGCTTTTCTTAGGGCTTAGTTACCGCGTTTCCGTTGTTTTCGGAAGGCAGACAAAATGGCAACATCCTTGCTAAGTACAAATTCATGATAAAGAACATTTTTCTTTTTAATCATGTTAATACTTCAGACGTAACCCAAGTTTACGGGATTTATGGTGAACTTTATGCAGTTGATATGGAAAGCAACGATCATATATTATACTAAATGTTTCTAAAAAAAAGTTGAAGGCTTCATCAGCCGACACACTAGACAGAACCACTCCCCAGTCCTCAGAGTTCACTTGTTGCTCAAATATTTTAAGGTTTTTTGCGCTTACGTTTCTAAAATAGACATCTTGTGAACTAATTTCCTTCCTCCTAAAGCCTATGTCAGCAAGCATAAAAATTGGCAGATGGTCACTAATGGTTTCTCCCACTACTCCCGAGATTACATCGGACTCGCACACATTATTAAGAACAGATCGAGCAATGCTTCGTGATTAGGTGTAATACGAGTAGGCTGTACAATAACATTAAGCAAACCGTACGACTGAAATAAAGAAAGGAACTCTAGTTGACGTGGAGAATACGTAAGCATATCTATGTTGAAATCACCACCACAAAAACCATAAACTCATTTTCACAAATAAACCTCAAAAACACATCAATAAACTCAAGAAAAGCAGTAATATTTCCACTTGGCGGTCGATAAACAACACAAAATACAGATTTATGGTGTTTTAACGTCAGCATCTCGTAGTCATTTGTGATAATCGTAAAATCATCAATCACGACACACTCAAAACCTTCTTTTGCATACATGCATACACCGCCACCTTGTTTAACATTACGACATAAATTGAAATGTTCATAATTTTCTAGCGCGTCAACTTCATCCCTTGACCTATACCATGTTTCGGTTAACATAATTGCATCGTACATAAAATCAAAATTCCCCAAAAAGATGCCTAGTTCTTCGATTTTATTTCTTACCGATTGTACATTAAGGTGAAACAGACTAAACTGTACATTATGTTTGTGTTTAAAAATAAGCCCAACCTCACGTGACGACAAATATGGCTTGTCATTATGTTTAGAAACAAAAACCAAATTTAGAGTAACCAACTGCAAGAGCAACGAAATTAATCTAGTTTTGACAAGTCATCCTTCGTTGCTATTAGATAGGACCGAGCCCCATCCTTCTCTCTTACGAAGACCTTTCCATTCCTATACCAGACAAACTGATACCCCTTCGCCTTTGCCCATTCTTTTGTTTCCCAGAGAAGCGATTTTTCTTGCTGTGCCAGGTTTTCCGAAATATAAATCTTGCTTCGAGCACGTTTCAGGTTTGACCGTTTATCTAGCCACAGGTCTCGCGTTGCCTGGCCAGCAAAGCGAACAATGATTCCGGGAGTTTTATCTGGACCTGAAGCAAGTCTGTGCGTAAAGACAACCTGATCTGTGGTCAAGTCGGGAACATCAAGTTGCCCTGCCAGCTCATTTAGTTTGGCCATGAGGTCTTCATTTTCACTTGTGGGGATCCCGTGTATTTCTAAGTTTTGTTTGCGGTTCCTCCGTTCCAGGTCATGAACTTTCTGCTTTAGTTGATCAATTTCTGCTCCGGCCCCTGATTTCTACAAGTCTGTGACCCTTTTCTTCAAGTCTTTTATTTCCTCGTGTTGCTCACCAACACGTTTCAACACATCGTCGTAATTCTCCGACATATGCTGAAGGTTGTTCCGTACCATCCACCGTTGCCTTCAAGTTTAGGAGCGTGTCCAGCTTTGCATTCATAGCCACCAACATGTTTGCTACATTTAGGTCGGTGTTTTGAGTTTGGTTTTGGCCAACCGCAATTGCAGCTGGAGGCACCGATGATTTAGCTGTCTGGACGTGTGAGGTCAGAGGACCCTCCCGTGCAGACTGAGACTCTAGCGAAGTAGACGAACGTCGAGCGTGCAATTTGCAAGTGTTGCATGCCCAGTGATCGAGACTCTCCTGTGGCATTGACTTAAGAGAAGATTTTGTAACACCAGAGCACTTCCCAGTGTGATAACAGTGCTCACACTCTGAGCATTTAATGGAAGAACTTTCAGATGCCACCGGTTTCAGGCATGAGATGCAGTCACTCATTTTGAAAAGATGCTAAAAGAGGAAGCAACACAAAGCAACACGATAGCAGACCAGCGAAATGCAAGCAGTCCAACACGCGGTGAATAGCCAGCGAAAACAGTGCTTACCTACAAAATCAGAAGCAGCGTGTCAGATTAAGTTGCCGAGGTAAAGCATCCCGCCAGTCTGCGATGAAGCGCTCCGTCCCCAGCGCTTTTGTAGAGCACTGTACTGGACGCTTGACGCCGCTGCCAGTCCTTGGTCGACTGGTAGCAAGCCAATCAATCACGTATTCGTAGTAGTAGTACTGAGCGCGTGCGGCGACGACAGGATGACACGGCAGCGATGCACTGGCCGAAAACGTCCCAGCCGAAAACCCGTACAGCACGGCTTGCTCCGAAGAACCGACGATGTCTCCCTACAAAATCAGAAGCAGCGTGTCAGATTAAGTTGCCGAGGTAAAGCATTCCGCCTGTCTGCGATGAAGCGCTCCGTCCCCAGCGCTTTTGTAGAGCACTGTACTGGACGCTTGACGCCGCTGCCAGTCCTTTGGTCGACTGGTAACAAGCCTATCAATCACTTATTCGTAGTAGTAGTAATGAGCGCGTGCGGCGACGACAGAAAGCCTCACTGAATGCACTGGCCGAAAACGACCCAGCCGAAAACCCGTACAGCACGGCTTGCTCCAAAGAACCGACGATGTCTCCCTACAAAATCAGAAGCAGCGTGTCAGATTAAGTTGCCGAGGTAAAGCATTCCCCGATCGGCAAAGCTCGAAGGCTTTGCAACGCGGAATTCGCTCACTCCCGGAAAGCCGCTGTCGAGATAGAACTTCTTTGTCATTCATCAACTTCTGGGCTTCCCTAAGGACGGTCTTATTGACGGCAAGTTCCTTTGTTTACTCCACTACGAGAGCAAGCTTGCCAGCTCAGCCGTAGGTGCTCCGGTACGTTTGATTTTTTTATTCAGCGACCGGACGTTTGACAAATACCGATTCGATCTCCAAACACCCGACATAAGGATCGCAGCACACCATAAAATACTTGCCTCCGAGCACAGCGTACATGCTTCGATATTCTTACTTTTGTGCGTTTCTCCCATAGACTTGCGTGTATTGCCTGGTGTCAAGCAATGGCCGCAGGTGGCGACACCGATGGGCTTCCGATCCGCGATCCAGCCTACTAAAATAGAGATCAGTGCTACCAACAGAGGTACCGATAGATGTAACCAAAGGGTTATCTCAATAGCGGCGGCGATCTCAAAGGAGACGTCAAACCTAGTAGCGCGGTCCCCATATCTCCGCGGCAATATAGACGTTTAGAGCTACATTACCGGGGGTCGGTTCGATAAATTACCTCCGTCGGTGCCAATGATCGTCTTCCTCGTCTCACTCTCTCTAATATAGCGGAAGAGAAGACACACGTATCAGAGTAAGAACAGAATCCAAGAGAATTTATTAAAACGATCTTTTGCAAGAACTACAATGTCCCCATCCTGCCAGACGCGGGGTTCCGGAGAGCCAAGATCGGGGAAGCATCGGAGAAGTCGCCGATACTGGTCCTATCTCTTTCGCGGTCACCGGACGAGTCCCCTTCTTGAAAGCGGGAAAATACGAGGCGAAACCTCCTCGCCTCTCACCAGTGATCCGCATCCGAGCGGCAGAACGGAAAGAGGTCCCCCCGTGAGAGAGTGAGAGGAGGGCCATCCGCTTCACGAACAGGTCGAAGCTCACGGCGAACGAGGCCGAGCGTTCTGACCCGCGGCCGTTAACTCAGCCATCGGGAAGAGGAGATCACAGGAATCCCCTCAACTATTACATGTGATTTTCAAGAGGATGTTTGGACTGTTCGATATAAACAATCATTCGAAATACCCGGGTGCGATATAACCGGGCTCGACTGTAATGCACACACTAGGGAATGTTTTCCTCAGAGTTATGCATGAAAGGACTGCTCAGATGTTCTAAAGTAGTGCTTAAATAGGAAGAATACTTTACCTGGGGCCAGGGACAGCCAAAGAAATTTTGGAGCTTGGGGAAACCCCAAGGGTTCTGGGAGAAGGATACCTATAGGAACCCAGCTTGAGAACCCACGTGATAAAATCATAGGCTGTGAAGGCACTGTGGCGAAAAACTGACAATTTATTTGGACCGTCTCGAAATGTGTA
Source organism: Ixodes persulcatus (assembly GCA_013358835.2). Classification (NCBI taxonomy): domain Eukaryota; kingdom Metazoa; phylum Arthropoda; class Arachnida; order Ixodida; family Ixodidae; genus Ixodes; species Ixodes persulcatus. Next base: position 318,983 of record JABSTQ010010098.1, on the reverse strand, counting down.
AATGCATGCAAATCTTGCAATCGGCGCCACTGCAGCTGGTCTTTGTCGAACGCCAGCCACCTCCAATGGGTTCTTATAAGGGTGTAGGAGATTTGTAGGGCTGTACATTAATGTCAGACAAGAGATTTGCAATAAGACTGTTAGCCTAGATCTGGTGGCACTATAATGAGGGAGCTGGTCCTGCCAATGAGGTCTTGACGGCCGCTGTAAAGAGAAACAAAGATTGCACGAAGTCAACAATATGCAGTTGTTTTCCGAGAATGAAGCCCAGCAAAATAAATATTAAAGGGCAACTCTGATGTATTCCGAAATTTTCAAGATATTGAGTGAGTTTACATTAAAAAAAAACACTAATAAAAGACAACATGGAATATATGTTGTTAAACCTTACTTTAAACATGAGCAGTGGTGGAACTGACAAGTGGTGATTTGGAGCAGCTGTTGTAGTAGAGAAAAACGGGCTTTGGAGCAGAGATTCACACATTTGGAGCAGACAATTTTGAGCTTTCATGTCAGAAAGTTTTTTACAATCTCTTCGAAAGTTTGCCCGTAGAAAAAACTGCAGTTGTTGGAGCGTTGGGAGACTAAAGTGTCATGTCTACTAGAAGACCTGGTCTGTATAGATATTTATTTATGTATTGAACAATCATTCGCCGGAAATTTTGTAGATGTCTCAATTAACCTATTAGGAGTACCGATGGCGTCTTCGGTCTGTGACGTAAAAATATGTTTTTGGCTACTTTGTAGAAAGTTTGTATCACGGTGACATAATTGTTGCGCGTTCGACATCAAACGGACACTTTCGTGTTGAATGTGTCTCACACTGCCCTCGCACATATTCAACCTGCTGCTGTTCATGAAGTAGCTAAGCGGAGCACATAGCTACTCCAACCGATCACCACGACTGCACTAGCTATTCATTGTGATCGATGTGAGCGCCGTTCTTACAAAACCCGATAACTCTTCGTTAGGCATGTGCAAATAATGAATTTCGGGTTCGAAGCAAATACAAAAGGAATAGTGGTTTTGTCCGAATATTTTTAAGTGAATATTGAAAGGCTTTTGCGCCTTTCTCCACGCCTTTTACTACTGTTACACCATGCTTAAACAAAAATTCAGCTGGACTCACGAAGGCTGTTCTTAACTGCCTACTCATGGGCTCTGTTAAATTTAATATCGGTATATTTATTGACTGTAGTCTAAGAACGTCCAGTACCTACATTGGGATGGCAAGTAAATGACAGATTTGACATAAAATTAAACCTATAAAGGATCCCAGCCATACCTAATTGAGGGTATTGAATTTATAAAACCTTCTTCCTATTTGAAAATATTTTCTTCGATTGTGAACTAAAACAAAAAAAAAACACAAATAATGAACACAGGTTTTTAGAACATCGCTGCCTAACATATACCCCTGCATAATAGCCACAGTTAAATTTTGAAGATTTTACCGCAATGTAATATCAACAATAACAAAATTTCCTTTTATTTTATTTTGTTTTTTTAATACACCAGGCGCGCGTATGCACCATACTAGTTTGAAGGTGTGTTTTGCGCCTATAAGCGCGCGGCTGCGCTGCGACGAAGCGAGTCGCGAGATCGCTGTGTCCGCTCCATGGGTATTCCTTCTGCGCAGTGCACCTGTGCTTGGGGAGAAGTGCACTCAAGGGGGCTTACCAGCCGCGATCAACACTTCGAAAAGTATGAAAATTGCAGTTCATTCGGAAGCAAATATCAAATAACGTATTATTTTCGAACTACTATTAGAAAATTAGAATATTCGCGCAGTCCTACTGTTCACACGTAGTACTTAGGCATAAAAACAAATTGTACTTTCTTAATTTTCAGAGGCATCGCCAACAATGTCACGTGCCAGACACTTTCAGTTTCCTTTTCGGGAACAGCTCCCTTTCCGCGCAGACATGGCGCAAATTGGGCACAAATACAGCCTTTGGAGCAGCATGTAGCAGGTTATTCGTTCTGGCACAGTTTGGCGTAATTAGCTCAGCAGTTCCACCACTGCATGAGCAGAAATCGAAATTAAAACTTCGGCTCCGTCAGGCAACATTGGCCTCGGGCTGCCAAAAACATGGTTGTCACATGGCACGAGATGTCACATAATCCGTGGCCAATATGGTTGGCGGGCCACCATTAGGGCGGGCGTGTGCCTGCGACTCTGACGTTAACATGCCTGATGTGACGTTACGACACGACCAGCCATGCATACTTGCGAAATTTGGCGTGCAGTTGCGTATTGACGTTCAAAGCTAAATAAACATCTTTCAATGTGCACCTGGTGGATTGCATGCGGAGCCTATTTGGGAGGTAATCTAGCAACGGCTGGGGAACTTGCTACGTAGTCGTGACGTAGCAGATTCCTTTGGAGCAGCGACCGCCTCTTTGGCATTTCAACATTTTCCTTAGCTTTCCTTCCCTCACTCACAAATCACGCATTGAACCATACAGTCCAAGAAGACGGAAAGGAAGGACCCCCCCTTTTCGTGACCCTCGTTTGTGCACACCCGATACAGCCATCTCCCCCCAGAGGATTGCCAGTCGCTCAAAACTCGGACAAAAGTGCTTTCCCCGCTCCGTTCAGCCCAACTGACAGTGGCTGTGAAGCATACGTGCTCCTTGTGCCAGCCACATGCTTGTCACCCCACGGGTAGTAGTCGACGTCTCGGTTGTAAACGCATTGACGCTATTGGCACCACCACAACGCTGACAACGCCACCAAGGGCAAGCTCATAACCCCGCCAGCCTTGAACAAATATATGGAGGTGCCTTTTAATGAAATAAATATCACATCTGACAATAATCAGCCCACTCTACGTGACCAGCACAAAGACTTAGTAACTTCCGGATATCACCGGACAATCCCAGTACAAACTTTGCAACACACAATGAACATGCAGCTCATAACCAGGGTTGCGATCTTCTCGTGCCGGTAACCTCCGTTTCGCCGTAGACCCCCCAAACAAAACTCTAAAATAGATATCTACAAAACTACATGAGGCATCGAAAAATAAAATGTACCCCATGATTCAGGCACACTTCCTGCACTAAAAATAGTCATACCTACACCTTTTGCCCTTTCTGCGGTACAGTACCGCGGACAAAAGTAACAAACAGAAAAGGTGTTTCCTGCTACAAGTGCTCTACTGGAGCAAGGTTAACAATGAAGGAAGCACTCACGTCTTGATGGCAGGTGCCCGGTAATCCGGAATATGTGACCCTTCTCAGCAAGCCAACGCAAAACAGATGCTATGTTGTGGCAATCATCTGCAACAAAACATAACAGCAACTCACTTGACAAATTAGAGGGAAGAAGATTCGTGTGGGGTATGCTTTACAAGCCACTGGATTGCCAGTATTTCCACTTCCTAATCACTTCATTATACCCATCCCTCACCAAACGTATCACTTATAACTACTCTCCGATACAATAAAATCACGGGTTACGCTTTGCTACCGGAAATTCCCGAGCAAAGCAACTGTGAAAAGTTCAGAAAGAAAATTCTCACAATTACTTTCTGAAAGCAATCACCAGAAATTCCTTCAAGGGAACACATACATCCCTCCATCGGTTAGAGTTTGGATAACCGCAATTGCGCACTTTTCACAAAATCTTTCCACTATAAAAAAAAATCAGAAAAAACGATGCAAGTCTCACATAAACAACGTTAATGCAGCTATGAGGGTCTTGGTGTTAAAAATATATATGTAACTAATACAGTAAGCTACCAGTAATCATATGGCTGCATAAAGTAGCCAATAAAGTCATTTATTTTGTATGTATACCATAATTTCTGGGGTTATTTTCCCGAATTTTTATCCGCGCTCCTTGTACAATGGTGCGACTTATTTGCATTTTTTATTACTATAGACCTTGATTGTGCAAAATGTCAACAGGATCAACATTTATTACAACGGCAGAGTGCCCGCTGATGGCCTGCTCCGTCAGCAGTCCGAAGATGGTCCAAAGGATGGCAGTATAGGTCCAGAGTTGCAGTCTCGCCGTGCCAACCATATAAAAAAAGTATGGTTTACACACCAACTTTGCTGTGAGAACAGCCGTTTTAGGGTGTGTGACGAATAGACCTAAAAAACTATGGTAATTGCGCAATTTCAGTTATGGTATCATCATGGGCGTACCAAACCGGGGGGGGGGGGGGGGGGGGGGCAACGGGGTGCTGGCCTCCCCGGTTCTCAGAGGGGGGGGGGGGGGGGGCAAGGCATGTGTTTTGCCCCCCCCCCCCCCCCCTGAAACAGCCGCCACTGAGCAGGGCAAACACTGGCCGGCGGCAGCCCTGGGGGGGGGGGGAGGGATCTGGTTTGCCCCCCTCCCCCCCCCCCACACACACACACTCATGACCAAGTTGGTACGCCACTGGGTATCACGCAAGTAAGTGACGTCATTAAACACGTTTTGACCGACACCTATCGCACTTGCGACAGACAACTTTTCCCTGCTAATGCGTACAAGTCTGCGAGGCTGCGTAATTGCAGGTACTATGTTAAAATTAATTTCTTTCTTTTCTTTTTTTTTTAGTTCCCACACCACTTTACTGGCAGAAAGCCTCACTGAATGCTGAAGCCTTGTCAAGCTTCAGCATTTTCGCCGGAATTCTCGCGCAAGTGTTTGTCTCCGAACGAATGCTTCGAAACATATTATATACATAGTGAAACCGAAAATCCTGCACCTTTTTGTTTCTCTCTCTAAGAATCCACCAGTTGCCGAAGAACCGGTGCCCCCTGTCGGCGACTCGGTTCGAGGACATTTTGGTAGGAAACTTGAGGAAACAAAGAGCGCCATTAGTATCATCGTCACAGAATTACCCAAGACTGCGGTGACGACGGAAAAGCACCAAGAAGTATGGTGCCTGGAACGTGTCTCTGACTGGTGTGTCTACCGTGTCTTAAAAAGAAGTCCCTCGACTTCCTCCTGATGACGTCACAGAAGTGTCATGAGGCCATGACCCTGGCGGCGTCGCAGCAGCAGCGGTGGATGCGGCAGAAGCCTGTTCTGCTGTAGGGTGCTCTCAAGATTGACAGTCCATGAAAGCTTCGGCAGCCAGGGCTTGGGAAATTGCGAGGAAAGCGACACTCACATTCCCTCAAGCTTTTGCCACGACTTCTGGCCAGGACCGTGACATGCGACAGCGTGACATTTTGGCTCCCGCGACGTCGTTTATTGCCACTTCGGAACCACTTTTGATCCATGTGCGGGATAGGACAGTAAACACATCAGTCAAAGACTCATTCCAGGCGCCATGCCATTAGGAAGGGGGAGCAGAAAACCTTCTTTGTACGAACTTGGATCGAAAGACGGGCCACAATAGGGACAAACGCAACGTTACGGCAGATCGGTCTAGGTCACCGTGGCTCAACGAAGCCAACAGGGTTTAGCCTCAGGGCGTCTAGCAAATTATTATTTTGAAATTCCCTGACTTTTCCAGGTTTTCCCTGATGATTTCAGGTGAATTTTTCTGACCACTGTAGAGGCGGTTAAATATATAAGACCATTACAACACAAGGCATTGAGCATTGAGCACTGTGAGGATCATTTTGCACGGGCTTAATCCAACTTGCATGTTCCAATATATTCGGGTTCGTCCAGTCCGGATTAAACGAGCGCTTTCTTGCCGCCGAAATCGTCAGTGAAGAGGCCACTTCCGGAAACACGACGCTCAACCACAGACGTCAATAACCGAATGGCAGCATGACCAAATCATGGCCACCAGATGCGTAATTTCGGATATTTTCGGCTTAAGGGGACACATCCCCTGGGAGGAACAACTTTTGAACCCTTGGCTTAAAATTGATGAAATTTACAGGGTAGGCTGGTGGTGATGCTAGAGGGTACATAACAAAATTGCAGGTCTGTCAGTTAAATGGGAAGGAAATTAGAGCAGCTTCTATCAGCAACACGTCTACCTTGTGTAGTTAATCTATCGTCGGAAAACTATCACAATATTCAAGATTTTTATTCGCTAGATGTGCAGCAGAATGCCTAGAGCGTGCGGCTATAAAACGTGTTTTTGTAAAAAGTCATTTTTTTCTATAAATTTTCTCTTCTGCAAAGTTGGTCAACTTTTTTGGTCTTCTGTGTCTTCGACAAAATGTCAACATTTTTTCTAAAAGACGTCCGTAAAGTGACAAGAAAATTCCATAGCCGCATTCCTTATTAAATTTCAGTCAAGAAAAGTGAAGAACGGGCCTTCCCTGTATTGCCACTATCAAACGATAGATTGACTAAAATGGAATTTATACCAAAAAGTGGAAGGGAGAAAAATGCGTTCGAAGTGCTTTAAACCCTACCTTATCTTTAACTTCGGTGGACAGAAAATAATTTAAAAAAACTAACTATGTAGTGTAAACTAATTAAACTTTCTGGGATTACACTCCAGATGTTGGTGGATGTAAATATGTCATATTTCAAATTCAGCTTTTCTTGCAGAATTTTTTTTTTCTGGGTAGTGTTTCTTTTTTTAAGGCTTGGATTGGATTGGGGTCTGCGGCTTTCTCATTTGTTACTAAATCTAGTAGCTCTAACTGGATCCAGCCTAGTGTCAAACTTTCAATCCAATCCAATTCAGGGCTTGAACTGGATTTGTCGGCTGTTCTCTTTCCATCGGGTAGCACACTCTACATCGGGTGAGCAGAGCCCGTGCTCAGCTCTAAGCAGAATTTATTGCCTATTCTTTTGTCTCCAAGCCCTCAAGTCTTTGCTCAGGGCACTCGATGGCGTATCCCGGTCATTTTCCCTGACAGGGCTCCCTTTTTGACAATATCCTTGACAATTCCCTGGTTTTTCTCGGTAATTAAAATTTCCCTGACAATTCCCGGTTTTCCCGGTCGCTAGACACCCTGAGCCTACGCAACTTCGAATGGAAGGACTCGCAAACCGGGAATTCGGAAAGCGGTGGATTCTGAAGCGGTCGTGTAGCACCGAGTCGCGAGGCCCAAGAGTGCGGGGCTCGGGCGCGAGCGGCCGGGACAGCCTGAAGGTGACGAGACCCGCTAGCCAAGTATCCCTGTCGAAAAAAGCCCCTCGTTTATATCGCACGGCGTTTGTGAATACATTAACCACCCAAAAGAAGCGCCGCAATTCGGACACAATTCGGTCGCTACATTAGCGCCCTTTACATCCTTCCTTCATGAGCACTTTTCTCGCAAAACCAAGAAGCTAAGGGGAAAGCACTACTTGTGTAAGCCATTCAATTCAATTCAATGTTTATTTTCGCGTGCTTCCCAACAGCTCAAAGGCCTCTGCGGTAAAGTACGAAGCGTAAAATACATATTCATCACAAATTTACATAATTCAAATTATACACGTTTTAAAACCAATACATATGCCTTACTTAATACAGATGCAAACAGTTGTAGCAATTTTAGAGCAACCCTGTACAAACAAGGGGCAATTTTTTACAAAAAATATCAACATTGCACAACTTCTCGTTTAAAACATGTTGAATTCGTGACAGCGGTGACAAGTTGCTATGAATATCTGGGTAAAAAAAACTCTTGACATTTCTAGATTTTGCACAGACAGGAATGCGGAAGTGTAAAGAAGCAAGAAGTGCAGAACTGTCTATGGACCCATGAACCAACCTGTGCAAAAACTTAACATCCCGGACAGATCTCCTGTTATGTAGAGTGCACAGTTTTAGTTTGGATAAAATTAAATTATATTCAAAATAACATTTACGACCAAAATATCTGTCATAGACCCTCCGCAGAAATCATTTTTGTATATGTTCAATTTTTTCACTCGCTATAATAGAGATAGAGTTCCAAATGACAGATGCAAATTCAAGTTTTGAGCGTACATGAGCACTGAAGAGTCGCGACAGACAATGATGAGTGCTAAATGGTCTAGTTAGACGGGCCATTATTCAAAAATGCGCAAACTCTGGCTAACCATAGAGCTCACGTGAGAATTATAAAAAGATGATCATCCACAAAAACCCATAGATCTTTAACTATTGTGGTCAGACTTATAGTTTCATTTCCCATACAGTACATATAAAATAATGTGCTACGGTTTCTAGACAAAGACATCACTTGGGTTTTGTACTGAATAGACATCTTGCAGCAAAGCACAGTCAGTGATAATGTTCGCCTGCTGAAACAGTTTAATTTCGTCTGCAAACATGAGCACCTGCGAGTGTTTCACAGAGGACAGTAAATCATTTATAAAAAAAAAAATAAACAACAGCGGACCAAGATTCGAGCCCTGAGGTACACCCGAAATAGACATGAAAGGTTGTGACAAGTAGCCAGAAACCCTAACACAGTTCTGTCTGATGTAGATAACTCCTGAACAAGGTAATGTATTCAGGGCCAAGCTCATTGTTCCCAAGTTTCATCAATAGCAATGCATGACTGACCTTGTCAAAGGCTTTGGACATATCCAAATATACTGCATCTACCTGACCCCGGCTCTGAATAATTGGCATAGAATAATTAAATTTGCATAAATTTGTTTCAACGGATCTTCCTGCTAGAAACCCATGCTGTATAGAAACTACCTTTCGTTTAAAATAATATATAGTCGGTTGGACTTCTCCTTCTCGAATACTTTTGAGAATGCATTTAAGATATATAGGCCGATAATTGCTGAGGTCACTAGAATTACCAGATTTAAAAATTGGGACGAGAATTGAATATTTCCAGTTTTCTGGAAATACACCGGTTTGCAGCGACAAGTTAAACAACTTCGCAAGAATAGAGCGAAAATTTCGCAGCAGCCCTTCACAATAAAATTGGGAATACATTCCAATGGCAACTTTTTAGTATTTTTTCTCGAGAACCGCCGAACAGATTGACTTGGGAATGGTTTTATTAGAAAGATAATAAAAAACTGAGTAATATTGCGGCGCTACATTTCCCGATTTTAAGCTTAAACGTTTTTACGGAACTTAAAGATGCTTGGAAAGCCTTTTTTTTCGTTCCGTTCTTCATAAACATTTAAAAATAAACCGGGGGCCAAAATACAAATTTAGGCTCGACAATATTCAAGACCAGGACTTTTTGAATATATCTCTTACAAGATCTTTTTTCCAGAGATTCTCATTGTAATAAATTTTAACTAAGTTTGTAGCCTATCAAAACGTCAAAAAATCCAGCTGTCACCTGGCGCCATCTATTAGTCTGTCCGCACAACTTGCTCTTGAAATTGCGCAATGTGTTTTTGCGCCCCGGACTACTTACATCTTCAAGGTCGTCGGGTTGACAGTCGGGATTTTGAGGAAGGGTGCCTCTCGAAACTGATCGTTTTTTGTTTTGTTTTTTTTCCTGTTTTTCTTTTTCTTTTTTTTTTTTTTTTTGTTTGGTTTAGGGGGCGAAGATATTTTGCGGGTTATTGCGTTAGTGAGTAATAGGTTGTATATCGCCCGAGCGCGTCCTTGGGAGGATGTTCCGTTCTTTGTTGGTGTTTTGGGGTCGCACAAATAAAAGTTAGAAGTTTCTTTTTTTTTTTTTTTTTTGGCGGCGGAGATGTTTAGCGGGTGGGTGAGAGTCATTAGTTTTCAATCGCCGGAGCGCGTCATTTGGAGGATGTTCCATTCTTTGTTGGCATTCTGGGTCAAGAAATTGGGAGTGAAAAATTTCACGCTTCAAGCGGTCCTTTCGTGAGGCCTGAAGTTAGCAAATGCAGTTAGACAAAAGCAACCGAAGCGTCAAAGAGTAGATACTGTCTTACCACTTCTTTGTGTTCGAAGTAGGATAGGTGATTTGATCTGGCGATTTCAAATGTTCTGCAGATATGTATTTAAAATGTTTACTTATTTTAAATGTGAATGAAACATACGTGAGTTCGTCGATTTTCTTTTAAGTTCGACATTCGCTTGGCATATACACTTGTGGAGGCGGATTTCTACCGAAATAAAACAAACATTGCGGAAAAAAATTCAGTGAAGCTAAAAACAGAACAAGCTTTTTGGTAGTAGGCGTGACACGTTGCTATTTAGAAGTTGTGAAAGTCGCGCTGAAGATTCTTTGTTTGACCCGAACCAACACACTCTTGCTTCAGTATTTTATGAAATAGAGGCGAATGTATTAGACAAGAACCTGCACATCTTTTATTATGGTGTTCGTCGATTATACAGTCTTGGCTGCGATGAGCCCCAGGTCGGCTATTACTGTTGCGCGGCGGACAAAAAATCTCACCGGAGATCGGGCGGCGGAGAAAAGCTCACCGGAGAGAAGCTCACTGGTGAAATGCTCACTGCAAAACCGACAAATGCGGAGAAAAGCTCATTTACGCAATATTTTATTATTGTTTGCACTGCGGTGTTTATATTTAATACTCACGTCCGCACTTTGCTCAGCGCTTATGCTGCGCTTTTGCGTGTTCGTATATTTGTAAAACCAAGTGTTCTCGCTCAGCCCTAGAAGAATAGCTTGCTTTCTAAGAAAAATAGGAAAGAGGCAGACAAATCCACAGTGTTGCGGAATGTGAACATGTAAAAAAGTGGGGAACGCTTTTTTTTTCTGTTTTACATGGAGACAGGACATTGCCTCAATGTTGAGTACTACGAAAAGCAACAATGTGACCTCCGTTTCGGCACAAGACGACTTCTGACCTCCCAAAAAGTATCAAGTTCGTCTTAGGCCGCATAACCGAAAGAGGTCATTGTTTACTACAAAGCAAAAGAAAAACGGAACATAGTATTGCCGCGTGAGCAGCTAGCCAAGTAGGCAGCGCGCCCGTGTCCTAACGGTTACCGTGCTTATCTTCGATGCCTGGCCGCGGATTCACCTTCTTATTGTTTCTGTAATGTCGCGTTCTGGTAATTTCGAGAACCCTGTTGCTTATTCGAGGTTAGAATGTTCTAGGCGCCGAACCTTCTACGCCGATTGTTCCAGAAGCCCACGCGTGTACATAAGGAGCTCCGCGTGGAGAGCCGGAGTCAGTCCCGATCCTGCTGTTTCGTCGACATCGACGCCTGCGACGCCAACCTTCTATTTTGTTCACCCCATTAAACGTTTAGTTTCTTTAGTTATTCACCGCCTCATCATTTGTTATTCGTGACATTATCTTTATCCTTTGGATGCAAAGAAGAAAACACTATTTACAAAAACGAGAAACAATCTGGCCAGAAACCATCATGATGTTAGATAAAACGGTGTTCTACGAAACGGCTTCGATGAAATTAGATTGAATTACAGGGCGTTCATTTAAATGACCTTGATAGAACAGAGTTCGATAAAATATCGAGAAGCTGCGAAGAAATAATGTTAAAACGGTTTGTAAAGGTGAGCTTTTCTCCGCATCTATCCGAAGTCTGGTGAGCTCTTCTCCGCATCCGCCGGATTTCCGGTGTTTCTCCGCCGGAGAACAGCGCAACACCAAGAGGATCACGGGAGAAGAGCTCACCAAAGAACAGTTCACCGAAAATCTGACAGATGCTGAGATGAACCCACTCAAGAATTATACGATCAAGCTTTTAAATTTAGTATTGGCGGCTCTACTCTGGGGGCCGTGTGGGGAACGCAAACGGAGAGATATATACAAGATTCGTATATTGCAGACACCAATAGGAATGAAGAAGCAGAAGTCCACAATTTTGCAGAATGGGAACAATTAACAAAGGGATAGACACGTCTTTTTTCTATAAAGACATTGCCTCAACGTTGAGTTCTGTGAACAGTAACGAAGTGACCTCGTCATTGCACCCGACGACCACAGAGAGCCCCCAAATTGCGGCAGGACCCATCACACCAAAAGTCATAAGTTACTACACACAAAAAAAATACGGAAAATAAAGTTTTTATTATCCATATACCAAAATAATGCCATTTCCGAAAACGAACATCGTACGTGAGTTTCCACCGCATTCATCAAGAGTCCGATCAGCTTTTCTCCGCGTAGGTCGGTCTTGCGGTGAGATTTTCTTCTATTAGCTTTTTCCCGAGATTTGTGACTTCGGCATGAATCTGAACCTTTTTTATATCGGAACCGCAGAAGATCACACGGGCCTGAAAGACGATGCTGGTTTTCAGCCATTACATTTTCACAAAGTGAGACACCTAAGGTTCTGTTGCGCACTAGAAGGTCACACGCACCTACACCGGACATTTCATCGAACGCCGTTTCATTGAATGCGTCATAGGTTTCTGCAATCAAATTTGAAAATTTCTCATTGTCCTCTCGTACGACAGAAGCCTGGATGGCACGACGGAGGACACGCCTGCATGGGGTGTACCCAAGCGGATGGATTCGGGTTCCACCACCTCCCCCTCCACTAGCCCCGAATTTTTCGTTTTGTTTTGTTAGCAACGTTTTTTGGCCGGCTATTAGGATTTTGTTGTTTAAAAATACCGGCCAATTGTTGCAATTGAACGTTTCGGTACGGGACGACCACTTTTTCGATGAAACGGCATTCGATGAAATGTCCTGGAACCTACGCGTTTGCCGTGTTGTTTTTTTTCCTTCGGCGTTATTTTTCCGATTATTGCTTTGCCCGACGACAACGCGGCCACAGCTTTGTGGCCCTCCCCCTTTATTTTTCCCCCTAAAGAGCAATTGGCAGAACACAAAGAAGGTCCAGACTCCTCGATATGCCGTATAACGATGCCTACCCTAGCCACAAACCAGTGGACCCCCTCTAATAGACCGACCTCACCAAGCGTTCGCGCATGCGTGAAGCCGACAAAAGTTTAGTTCACAAGAAGCAGGTGGCAGTGTCCGAGACGGCTCGTGCCGTTACGTGCTTTTCACGCGCAGAGTTCCAGCGAGGTTCGGGCACGTGCTGAAATACTAAAGTTCCCTCGAAGCATTGCGGCAGCGGTGGCGTAGTCAAACTGCCTGGTGAGATGGGTCTGTTCTCTTTGAGAGTTCCGTTATCCCCAGCGCAAAGTGGGAGCATACAATGTTCATCGTTTCGTCACCCTTTCTTTGTAACAACTCGCAGGTTTGTGGAAACTTCAACTCCGACTGAGAGCGAAGTTGGAAGCCGTCCGCGGCAATATGGTGCCTCTATTAGCCGCGAGAACGAGCTTGAAATCAATGTAATGATTGGTTGCTCTATCCCCGCCCTGACGTCGCGGGTAGACCAGCGGTTTTGTCCCCGAGAGATTAGGATCGCACGAATAAAAATATAGGCACTGTGGCACTGTAGGCACGATAATTTTTGCCTTGCAAGAATAAGACAAAACTTATCGTGGAATATACTATCAGCCAATACTAAACCGTTTCCAAAACGGCTAGGCAAAGAAATGATCTCGTCAGATCACTGTCGGAACTAATCGGAACACTTAATCAGACTTGTACCGTACGCATTACAAGTAATCAAATTACTTGTAATCGATTACTTTTTGGAGTAATTTTGTAATCAGTTGATTAATTTTATTAGGCAGTAATCACAAGAGTAATCTGATTACTTTTTGAAGTAATAAAATTACTTGTAACCGTTACTACTTTTCCATGGAACCCCCCCCCCCCCCCCCCCCCCGTGCACAGGCCTTTTTTTTTCTGAAATGACAAAAATAAAATTTGCTTTTTTTTTTTCGAACAGAAAAAATAAAGATTTTTGCGGAGCTGTAGGGAACAAGGTCAATCCCTTCCTATGTACAGTTACTGTAGAATGTCCGTTTTTTTTTTTTTTTTTTTTTTTTCGAGCTGGGACTGGGTGTGGGAAACTTCAGGGAAGCCACAGTGCGTGACAAAGGCCATGCAGGGCCAAGTTTGAGGGAGCAGAATGTAGCTTTGTAAGTCCTTCGTTCAAACTAGCCCCCTCACGCACACACACACAGAAATAAAAAATAAAAAAATCCTGCTTAGGGTACCTACTCGCAGCCCGTAGGAGAACCAGAACCGAAGAATGCCTAAAGCGGATGCAAAATATAACAAAGCCAGTTGAAATATTTCCCCATTTCCCCTACGTGGTCTTTGTGACAAGCAATGTTTCGAGTTGAGAAGTGGTCGGGGCGATCTCTTCCGCTAATGGATACTACACATGATCCGTTTCAAATCCTGGAGCTGCTGCTCTTTTGTATAACATGCGAGCTCATCCAGATGTGAATAATAAAATGAGCGACCCAAACTTTGAGCGACAACCCTTGCTCAAGCTTAACAAGATCTAGAACCCCCTCCGCTCCCCCCCCCCCCCCCCCCACACACACACACACACACACTGGCGAACGCCCAAATCATTAAACTTCTTCAAACGAATTCTATGCTTGTGTCCGCGTTGTGAAGGTGCAATGACCACGAAGAGGGAACCAGTTTTTCTTCTTCAATACTTGTGCAAATGTGAAATATAGGTTGGAAGTAGTTTATTGTTATGAGCGCTAAAGATGTGTCTTCACACAATAAAGTAATCGGAGAAGTAACGGTTACTTCTTTAAGTAATGTCCAATTACTTTTGCCGTCGAGTAATCAAGTAATCTAATCGAATACTTTTTAGCCAAGAGTAATAGTAATTGTAATCAATTACTTTTTTTTTAGTAACGTGTACAAGACTGCACTTAATTATGAAAGGTATTGTTTTAATATTTTTTTTAAAGAATAGCTTTGTGACACTAGAACTACGCTTTGAACAGTACGTATATAAGACGCAACACTATCTAAACTTGTGGTTATTGATTTTTTGGCATTTCGGCAGTACAACATATAGTTCTGATTCCGTGCCATTTAGAGATCGCACACCGATTTAGAAATTGGGGTGACCGTTGAAATACGGTGCTCTAGAAAAAAAAAAGATGTGGTTGTGTTGTCTTAGTGTTAATTGATTATTCTTTCTTCATCCATCACTTGAACCAACAAGCTCTTCTCCCAAGTATAAAAAAAAAGTTGTGACTCTGATGGCTGCTAATGGTATCGTGAACTGGTTCATTTCGTTTCTTTTTTCGCACAAGGAGATCAGACACTTTTAGAGAGAGTAGCTTTATTTTTCAAAGCGCTGCTTCATGAAAAGTAAGCTCTTAGGGCCGCTATTTAGTACGCAACGCCATTCTGACTTGTGGTAGATTATATCGCAGCATTACGACACGACACATGGCATATTTCGTTTTGTAATGATGATATGGCATATTTCGTTTTTTGTAATGACGATATCAACCGTCTACAAGCTATTTGGAAATCGTATCGTACGAAAAATCTCGGAACGCGAAATAGCCGAAGAACCGAGCCAAATGAATCCAAAGTATCGGGCAGCGAAATGAGGCTGTTTCAGAATCGAAGAGGTCGTGTGGGCGTCTTACTTTAAATCAGGCGATTAACGCAAAAACAAAACACAAACTGTATTTACACTAATAAATCAATTGAATATACATCATTACACAGAAGTGTCTCGAACGGCTTCTGTCTGTCGTTTGCCTCGTTCCGCTCGTGCGGTTCCAATCATCTATAGTAGGTTACAAGTCAAGAAGGTAGCGGCAAATGCCCCTCAAAGGGAATCATATATCCCTCCGCCACCTCCGCATCCAATAGCGTCCCATCGTTTCCGTGACGTTGCGGCCAACGCGCGAGGAGCGTCGTGCCTTTCTGTACATATTTGCTTTATCTCTCGACTTTGACTTAGCATTGTGGAAGCCACGAGAGGGAGATTAAGTCTTCCCCCTTCCGATGGAAACAAAGACGACTTTCGGGGATTAGCTTCCCCCTCCGATTGATACAAAGGCAGCTTTCAGGGGCTCGGTTCCTTCTCCTATTAATAAAAAGGTCGCTTTCTTAAAAAGTGGGGGTCGGAGACAAGTTGGCACCACTCTGTGGCCATTATCTATCCATTGAAGCGGAACAAGGAGCGTTTCCTGTGAACTCTTCTTTCGATTGCGGAGGGATTTGAAACCGGCGCACCACGCTTGTGGGAGGAGCTTCTCCTACCTTCTTAACTTGTAACCGACTATAGTTTCTCGTCGTAAATTTTCTGGTGAGCGTCAAATTCTTTCCAATCTGCAACAGAGGCGTTCTCTAACCGCGTTTTTTTTCTTCTTAATCCGGTAAGAATGGGACAAAGGGCCCCCTTCGCGATGGCCTCGGAGGCCCACAAAGCCATTCTCGCAGCTCGCAGGGCGGAGGGACGGGATGGGTGGGTTAAGTGGGGGGCTTTCAGGGTCAAGCTGTCCGCTGATAACCGGAACAAAAAGACAAGCTTTTTCTTTATTTTTGTTTAGAAATAGCACTATATCGCGTAAGCAGGTGAGTACAAAGGCTTCCTCCCTAGAGCCATCTGGATTCCGGAAAAGTTCCTATCGGAGATGAAATTCTACTGAGATATAGTCATCAGACCCCCCTGTCACAGGCAAACTGGTGTTGACACCAGAAAAGCATGAACTAAAATTATGTGAAACAGCTCGCAAACCGGTGTATGCACTGTAGCATTGCCTTAAAGGGATGCTGAACCGATATCTGAAGTTGCCGAAATAAGCCCCGGACAAGCTTCCCGGGACCGCACTATACCTAAAAATGCTATTCATGTAAAGGGATGGAGATCGGATTATTATATTTCTTGGAATGACGACCGCTGATTGAGCCAGAAGCGCCAGAAGCCTCCGATGAGCGCGAGGCCCTCTGGGATTACTCGCAACGGAACTGACGTCAACAAACTGCAACGGAACTGACGTGAACAAGTCGAGCTGCCGACGCGCCACAGCGTGGAAGAAAGTTGCGCTTTGAATAATAGTAGACGGATGCCCGTCGCGTTGGAAGTTTGCCAACTAATCCAGCCAAGTTAGCTGCGCACTACCAGAGCCTTTTATACTGGGAGAGTTCGGCGGTTCTTTGATCCAGCCGCCAGTCTGGCAGCACTGATCAAACAGTCTGGCAACTGTGCGCATCGCACTCCGTGTTTCGTTGTCCGCCATGATGTGCCTTGCCGTCTAGCGTGGAGCGAGAGACGACGATGAAAATGATCGTTCTGCGCTCTGCCAGACGTTAGAAGAAAACGAAATGGGGGGCTGCAGTGCCGTTGGGTGCTCGAACAACGCGAAAAAGGGGTTCAGGATGTACCGGTTCCCGCAAGGAAAAGAAAACCGCGCAAGGCACAAGATCTGGGAGACCAAACCAAAAAGGGCTGACTGGAAGCCGACTTCGAGTGCTCGATTGCGCGAGGTAAGTTATAATTAACGTATGATTAACGTCACAAAATGCTTGTTTTTAGACTTTCTCCTTACGCCAACAAAAGCACGAACGGCAAAGCCTACACGCGTATACATCGCACGTCAATGGGGACCCACTCGCCGGGAGGCACATCATGGCGGAAGCGGCGCCCGCTGAGTCCACTAGACCTAGCGGGCCGTCAGCCACTCCCACCCGCCGAACTCTCCCAGTATAGAGCTTTGTCCGGAAGTGCTCTTTTTAGCCTCGACCGCAAGGAGCAAAAGCGAACAATAATCTCGAACCCAGGCGCTCACGGGAGCGGGGGGGGGGGCTGCGTCGGCCTGCACCGCTGCTACCCGCCGAAGGCTTCTTCGCTGGTGTGCCGACTGCCGTTTCGCCGGCATCGGTCCTCTTTACCACGGTATGTGAGTATAGTGCCCGTAATGTGAGAGCCGTTTGTCCATACGCCACTTTGCCGCTGTTGGTTTCTATCTAGCCGAGCCAGAAAACATCTCGCGACGAGTTGACCGCGCCGCGAGTGACGAAGAAAAAGCAATCATGGCGACGGTTTGTACGATTGCTTTGGTGGCTCCGGTGTTGCGCGTCTTCAACGTCCTCGTGAGAAGATTCCCCTGCCCTTCGAAGTTATTGCAAGCACCACGAGTGGCACAAAAGATGTGGAATCATCATCTCAACTACAAATAAGCAGGCCTTCACGAGCAAGACGATGCCGAGCAAGCGCTCGGCACCGTTGTGTCGTCAGATGTTCTGCAACGCCGAGGTATTTTCATTTATCATTTGGAATGGCTTCAAGAGTGGGAAATTAATCTATTTCACGGATTGTTAACGCCGAGGCGAGTGCCCTCCGTTGCAGTGCCGTTGTCGCGCAAAGTGCAGAGAAGACCGGGTGGCGATGGCGGCGGTGCTCTTTGATCTTGCGCCGTCGCGGGTTCATGGAGTCCGGAGTAAACGTACGTACGTGCGTCTGCTGGATCGGTGTTTTGGACTGCCTCAAAACTCTTTCTCACGCGCATTTTCCTTGTGAAGCTTAGTAGCTTATTACGCCTCGTCGTCGACTGCGCTCATTTTACTACGACGCACGAGCCTGCGTGATGTGAATTTCACTGCCTAAGATCTTTGGTGTGCTGTAACGAGGGCTAATAAAATATCACCGCGAACTTCTGAACAAACGAGTCGAAGTTTCGTCTGTTATCATAACTGATCGCCTGTCACAATATTAATCAGTAGCGTTCCTAGACTCCGCCCCCACAGGCACCCTGCTTCGTTGCCGATAGTAAGTGTCTCCTGGTACCTTGTAGAATCCCAGCTCCCACTTCAAGTAAGTACCAGCAGAACTGGCAATTAATAGTTCCGAACCTAGACGCTCGCAGTGTGTGTTTGTGTGTGTGTGTGTGGGGGGGGGGGGGGCGATAGACCGCGACCTCTCCCAGTACTAGCACGTTGCCGGCGTCGGTGTTGTTTACCGGCCTGTAATGTATCAGAGCAATTCGTCCGGACGGCACTGTGCCATTTTTGGTTGTACGAACAACCAGAGGAAACGCAGGGTTCTTTTGGACACCCACTGCCCGTCACACAATTGACCTTTTTCAGAGATCGCTAGGCGCATGCGCCGACTCTGGGAGAGGGGAGGAAAAGGAAAGGCGCCATTTTTGGAGGCTCTCTCGTCCGCTTAGTAGCTCGGACAGTGCTTAGTTAGGCTCGACTCCTCCGCTTTTCTCGCGGCTAGGCTTCATAGTCGTCATGCCTCACCACCAAGCAGCTATAGGTTGCACAAATAACAGCAAAAATGGTTCAAACGCAAGATTTTATAGAGTTTCAGCTGCCTTTTGCGGGTGGTGCACGAAAGCACCCGATGTCAAACACCCCGCCCTTTTTGCCCTGCTTTCAAAAGCCTAGGACGCGAATCTTCCGTGTTGGGTGGCTGGGTCATCAGTGTGATGGCGGGACATTCTGCTTTTAACTAAAATACAGTAAATGTGAACATGATGGCAAACCTGAAACTGGTTAGGAAAACGAAAACGTAAAAGGAGACAGAAAAAGAACGGGCAACGTCTCTTGAGACGTTGCCTGTTCTTCCTTTGCGTTTTCATTTTGCTACCCCATTCTCAGGTTTAATAACTGAAAAAACAAGTGTGTTGATGAATAGATACGAATACATGAAGGGATAAAACATCAAGGAAGCACTTCTTGAAAGAAGTCCTGTTTCCGCCCTGTCCTCAATGTTCTCTCCTTCCATGTATTCAAGTTTACCATCATGTTCAACTTACAGCAGCTCGCCTGCACTCTGACTATATTTCCGTTAACAGTGAATGTGCACACGCGGTTGTGTGACGTAATCATGCCATAGCCGGTTCTCAAGTAAAGAATAACAAGATAAAGCTTTCCGTTCTTCAAGCGTGCGCTATACACATTCGCGTCTTGCCACGTTAAAAGTGAAGAGAAAACACAAAAGATATCAGTTACTGGCACAGCATTTGAAGCGTGCGAAACAAAATTTAAGCCTTGCGGAGACAGAACCCCGATGGAATGCCTTGGCAACCAACCGTAAACTCCCCTGTTTGCTAGACCCACTTTATCGAAGGTTCGTAAACGTGCCGAATTCGAAGAGAGATTGTTTCTAACATATCGCGTTCCTTACTTTTTGACGGTGCAGGCAAGCCTTAGCAATATCAAGACCGCCCGGATTTCACACCGTCCGAGTTTGTTTAGACATTCCCGAATACGGCGATATTCCGCGCGCTCGCGCGGTACACGGGACGGCGAACTGACGGACGCAATAAGCTTCAATAACTTCATTAAGCGATCAAGGAGAGCAAAATCAGCTGTTTGTAGTGGCCTGGCCTCATAAATGGAGCTCACAAGCTCCGCAAAAGGGGAATGGTTGAGTCGGTATCGAAACTGGTCACCATTACTTGCCTCACATAACACTCTGCGACTCTGTCTTGAAAGCCGACTCCTTCTTTAGTTGCTTGAAAAGACGCGACACCGAAGTGACGATTAAGTGACTCCGAGTCGATGGTGAACCGATGCGACGTCGGCGGTCTGTCCATCCTTGAAGGTATAAAAACGAACGAGATCCTCTGTATCAGTGACTTTTGTTAATCCTCCAGGGGCCCTAATCTGGACACTTGGCGAAAAAGTCGGCGAGAAAATCGGCGGCTGCGATTGGCCGATGTCGCACTTGACTTTGGCACCTGCCAATCACAGCTGCCGTATTTCTCGCCGACTTTTTCGCCAAGTGTTCAGATCAGGGCCCCAGGTCGTCCTCAGCCATTTCGAAGAAAATATGCACGCGAAACGAGGACAGAAATACACATTCAGAATGGGGAAAGACGGAACAACGCCACCAGAGAACACACGCAAAGACATGAACCGGGAGACACGCCAGGCCTGGCGCGGACGACGGAGAGACGGTCCCGGAGCCCCCAAAAGTGTTTCGAGCGATTCCCGCGAGGGCGCGCCACGATCGTGGCCAAACTATGAAAAAGGTCAATTGCCTAAGAAGCGAGTGCGGATGCGACGTCTACGGCTTCCACAAGTTTCCGCCCCATGCAGCTTCTCGGCAAGAATGGACAGCCGCACTCAGAAGAAAAAACTTCACTCCGAGCAAGAACTCAAGAGTGAGTGCCAGTGTAGCAACAATTTTTTTCTATGCATACGTTTGGCGTGCGTGATGGATACAACAGAGGTGGTCACTTCTCCGTGATCAGTCGGCAGGTCGTTTACGTCGTGTACGTACGCTAGCTACGAATGGTACCTTCGTTTCGGTTTCGGTTTCGGCTCAGCAGAGCTGCGCTGCCGCAGAAAGGCAAGTAGATCGCGAGAATCGGTCTCAAACGTGCCACAAATGTAATGTCGTATACAAGAAGCCAACAATCAGGCATTTGAAAGCTACAAGAAAGCGGTAGCGAAATATTTACTACGCAATGAACCCGGACTGAAACGCGGATGTCAAGGGTCAGCAGACACCGAGAACATCTAAGACAAAAAAGGTTTTCCCCCTTGTTTTCTTGATCGAGATTGGTTCTCGAATGTTCACGACATCTTCCCTGTTGAAGAACGGGCCACGGAGGCTTCTGGTGAAGACATCTTTCACGATGTGTCGGTGCATTCGGACAGCCTGCCGCATCCAGCTCCCCAAAGCAACGCCGCCAACGCAGCCCCCCCCCCCCCTCCTGCCTGCCAGTTCTTTCCGCGTGGTGGCGCGAGCGTAGATAAACATGGCGGCGCCCTGGAATTGGCGCGGACACTGGTCTATAAAAGGCTCTGCGCACTACCTGCCAGCCACCCTGCACCCTGCCACCCCGAGTCCACTTCTGCACCTGCGTCGTAGCGACGGCGGCGACTTTGGTCTGTGGGTTTTTCGGAGTTCGGCGATTTCTTTCCCGTCCTGATAATTTGGCCATGACGACGGCGACCACGGAGACTTCGACAGCGCTGATGTTTGATGCCGCCAAGATGCCGCTTGCTCGCGACGCTCGCTAGGCCGTTCGGCGCCGCACAGGTGTCGTGTCAAAAATGACATGATGAACACTGTTCGACAAATTTATCAGATAAAATTGCATTTCTTTTAAAAATATATCTCATCGTTTCGGGACGGGGTTCGCACGTCGCATTTCCGTTTCGTCGCGCCACCACGCGGCGTGAGCGCACGCCGGAGCCAACGAGGTAGGTCGGAGCCAACCGAGCCAACTTTGATGGCTCACCATAGCCGCGTTCTGCGTACTACAAGTTTGTTGTCGTCACGAAACGAGCTTTCAAAAAACTCACCAGGTGCACCTTAGAATATTTATTTACATAAATCATATAATTTAGACTACTTTATTGTTTCAAGTACCGTCATTTAAGAGCCATTCGTGTGCTGTAAATATCAAAACGACGAAGAATTTAGATTCTGTTTTTCGGTTCAGCATCCCTTTAAAGGCCACAAAGGAAAAAAACATTTTTTTAACATTCTGGTTAGGAAAAGGAAGTTATAAAACGAATTTACAATGAAAAAGAAAAATTTTGAGTTATATTTACAGCGCGATACAAATTTGTAGTTGGCGCCCGCGGGTGCCGCGGAAAAGTGGTCTCTATTTGTCACGTGACTGGTGCGTATTGGTCACGTGGTGCTTGGGCTCTTTTGGAAGCTTCCTATGGCCTCTAAAAGTAACTTATTCATCTTTGTTTGAAGTATAACAAAAAAACTAAGATTAATAAGTAACTTTTAGAGCCCAAATGAAACTCCTGAAAAAGCGCAAGCAGACGTGATAGACATGTGCGCCGGTCAGATGACGGCGGCGGCGCCCCGAAGCAGACGAACTTGTGCGGCGGCGGCGACGGCGGCGTGGAGAAACGCGTTGAAGCGGCGTCGCACAACGCTCAGTGTGCGGCGACGACGCAGCACGGCGGCGCACAGGCCTATTACGTGACCAGCGGCGGCTCCCGCGGGCGCCAACTACAAATTCGTTTTCCGACGTAAATATAGCCCTAAATTTTTTTCCTTTGTTGTAAATTTGTTTTATAATATTCTTTTTCCATCTAGCCTGTTTAAAAAAAAAACTTTTTTTCCTTTGCATGCGTCCTTTAAAATGAAACCCTTGGCAGACCCATTATGCACCAACAGCCCAGAAAGGGAAACAATGTGCCTTACACTTTATGCCCAGCAGAGGAAAAAGTATGCACTACAAGTTCAGTCGTTTAGGGGTACCACACGTGCCCTCGGAGATACTGGAGGTGCTCTAATGCTGTCTGTACCCTGAAGAGTGTTGCTGCCGGAGTGCTAGATCATCAGTCGCTGGAGGAGTCACAGAAGACGATGACGGTTGGCTGCTGCAGGGGACGAGGTGCTTGCGGTTTCACACGAGGAAACCACTGGGCGTCTCAATGGCATAGAAATGTGGCCTCTGAGCAGGGCTCACAACTGTTGCTGTTGACTAGGCGTCTTGCACTCACACTTCCTCCCCTTCTTGGATAGGGCGAAGATTCCACGTAGCGTAAGGAGAATCAAAGTCTCTCTGCTGTTTATGACGCTTGGCGGCGACAATCCGGAACCAGGCCTGCGGCAGCGACGGGTAGACGTGTTCGTAGAGAACGTCCCATGAGCAGTTGAACCGGGCTGTACCCTGACGCACTGGGAGTGTTCCGGTATGCTAACAGTGCCAGGAAGAGGTCCTCCGCTATCCGGAACAAGTATTTGATTGTATGGATCATCCTCTCAGCTTTGTTGTTTGATTCAGGGTAGCAAGGACTACTCGTGAGGTGTGCAAATCCGTAGCTATTCGCAAAGTCCCGGAACGCTTAGCAGGAACACTTAGAGCGTAATGACCTCTGGGTACGTAGAACAGTGGTCGACGACGAGAAGAAAGTCCTGGCCATTCAGGTAGAACAAATCAGAGGAAACCTGCTCCCATGGCACGGAAGGGGTTTCGGTGGCAAGCATGGGCTTACAGCGCTGAACTCGTGTGCTTGCACACACGGCGCAGTTCTCAACGGTCTTCTTCACCTGGCTCTTGAGGTCCGGTCACCATTCAGAGTCCTTGG
Organism: Ixodes persulcatus; assembly: GCA_013358835.2. Lineage (NCBI taxonomy): Eukaryota > Metazoa > Arthropoda > Arachnida > Ixodida > Ixodidae > Ixodes > Ixodes persulcatus. Next base: position 295,387 of record JABSTQ010010098.1, on the reverse strand, counting down.
CTAGGGCTAGACACCGGTCCACACCTTGGTGCCCATCGTGGCGCAGGCCCACAATGTCCTTGTGCAGCAGTGAAGGCACGAGACATCCGCCCATGAGGAGCAGGTCTTCGCAAATAGAGAAGCCATCACGGTGGTCCTAGTAGTGTATCATGTTCAGAAGAAGCCATTCCTGTCTTGGCCAAACTCTATAGCAATAGACCTTCAGGGTAGACCTTTCAGCATCTGAAGCTCGATGGCTTCTAAAGTCGTCAAGGCGCACTGCGAGAGTTGAAGGAAGGGCTGTCACGATTTGTGACACGAAGAGCTGGACGCCATCTCTAGTACAGGCAGCTGAAGAGAGGCCTTCGGGATCTCTTGATCCCGAAAGCGTCGGCAGTGGCAAGGCACTTTCCCAAAAAGTCCTGTACCAAGAACTGGTAGTGCAGAAGTTGGACGCAGAAACGTTGGATGCTGGAAGGCATAAGGTCGAGATCGGCGGTGCCCAGCAACCTGACAAGTGGCTGGTGGTCTGTCTCCACTACGAAGCTGAGGCTGCGCAGAAACTCTTCAAAGCGCTGAACTGCGCCCGAGACTCCGAGCGTTTCCTTTTCGATTTGACTATGCCGCTCTTCAGCAGTAGTCAAGGCACGCCGTACGAGCTGGCATCTGCAGATATGGTTGTGTGGTACTCTCAATTGTAGCAGGCGATGCAAGAGCTGGATGCCACCGTCCTCTTCGACGACACGAAGGCCGTAGCTTGGGAAGATCCCCAGGTACAGACTGTGTCCTTATTCAAAAGAATCCTGATCTGTACAGTCATGGCAGACAAATTGGGGAAAAATCGTCCAACGTGGTTTGGAAGGCCCAGGAGGCGTCGCACCCCGTGCACATCCGTCGAAGGTCGCACACCCGTGATGGTGGAGACCTTGTTTGGGTCAGGTGCGATGCCCTTGGCAGTGACAACCCTGCTTAATAACTTGGCGGACAAAACGCCAAACTGACACTTGGAGGACGCCAGCTTGCTGTAGTCTCTTGAGGACGGCGTCGAGTCTAGTGTAGTGTTACGATCTCTCCCGGCCGAAAATGAGGATGTTGTCCACCATGTTGATGCACCCGTTGAGTCCCTCGAAGATACGCGACATCTGGTGTTGGAACACCTCCGGGACTGACCTCAGCCCCGTAGTCTGTAGCAGTAATGCCCAAAGGGCATGATAAACATTATGTATTCTTCTTGACCGCTTTCGGAGATGCACTTGACGAAACACCGACATTGCATCGAGTTTCGAGAAGACGGTAGCACTTCCCAGTAGTCCGAGAACCTGGTCAATGGCCGGCATGAGGTGCTTCTCCCAGAGAATGACCTGGTTTAGCTTGGTTAGATTGACACAAAGTTGATAGCCACCCGCAGCCTTGGGTACCACAACAAGTTGGCAGACAATGCCGTAGGTGTCGCAACATGCGGCTGATGCCTTCTCTCTCCGTTTTGTCAAATTCGTCTTTCATCACCCCTCAGAGAGGAATGGAAATCCTTCAGGGTATGCTCAGCGAGAAGGGCATGGCTCCGGGCTTGATGTGGATGTGGCACATGTCCGGTACCATACCAAGTCCCATGAGGAATGGAGCAGCGGTCGGAGGTGGCGTCAGGGCAGGCAGCGCCAGAGTCATCCTCGGCAGGTCGGCGTCGGTTACAGAATCGATGAAGTAGACGACCCTGGGAGCGATTGTCGCAGCGTAGCCTAGCAGAGGAGTGTCTACGCCGCCGCCGATGTACAGCTTCTAATCTACTGTCCGACCTCGCCATGCCAGGGTAGCCGGGAATGTTCCGAGAAGGTTGAGACAGCAGTGTCCTGGACCGACGAGTTACTCGCCCATGGGTTTGATCTATTGAGGCAGGACATCCCAGAAAAGAGCAGGGGACGACAGAAACGTCCGCGCCGGAGTCCACCTTGAACTGTAGGGGCAACCAATGACGCATACATTGACGTAGCGGCGGTCACTTGCAACAATTCCACGGAGTGCATCTGGATATGGCTGAGACATTTCATTTTGGAGCGGAAAACAGACTCAAAGTGTCCCTTTTTTCGGCAATGGTTACACATAGTCCTCCTGGCTGGACACTCAGAATGTGAGTGTGGTGCGTTGCCGCAGTGGTCGCACGATACTTTCGACCCACGAGGCTAGCTATCCCAGCCATGGTCCCGGCTTTGAGAAAATTCTCGAACTCTAGGAGGTGGTACCATCTTGGCTAGCTTCCTAGACGTAGTGTCAACGTTGAAGGGAGTTGTCAACCAAATGCCCAGTGGTGTCCTCGTGTTGTCAAGCCAGCATGAGTGCTTTTTGGAGTGTCAGCTTCAGATTCCGGCAAAGTCAGTCAGACAGGCGCGAGTCTTGCAGCCCGACGACGAACCCATCTCATACAATGCGGTCCTCCACCGCCGGTGCCGGGTAGTTTCACTTTTTGATGAGGTTTCGCAACATCGTGAAGAACCTCGCCCACCTATTGTGTGCACTTGGGGAAGTGACTCTACTCGTACACCTCATTGACAGGGTTGCACGAAGTAGCTTAGAAGCTTTGCTGCGACGCCGGCGTACAAACCGTAGGCCTTAGCGTCCGTCATGATTGATGAAAGGACCGTGAGGGCTTGGGGACCCATAAAATATAGGAGGGTGCACACCTTGGTTTCTTCGGACATAGTGGACAGCCCGACGCAAATGAATAATCTTCAAACTGCTGGAGCGAGGCAGGCCACTGGCTACCATTCGTCGAATGTGAACGGCAGCGGCCCGAAGCGAGAAGGCTACGGCTGCTGGTGGGAACAGCAGGACAGCGGGAATTTCCGAGGTTTCCGGCATCCTGGAGACACTTCTGATACCATGAAGTGGTCGCATAGCAGAGAGGCGCGAGGCCTAAGAGCGCGGGGCTCAGGTGCGAGCAGCCGGGGCAGCCTGAGTGACGAGACCTGTTAGCAAAGTATCCTTGTCGAAGAAAGCTCCGCCTATTTTGCACGGTGTTTATGAATACAATGACCACCCAAAGAAGGGCGCCACAATTTGGACACAATTCAGTCCCTACATTAGCACCCTCTATGGACTGCAGGTTTCCTCAACTGTCTCCCTGGCACGCACACACGGCGGCTTCACGAAACACTTTTCAACTTCTGGAATGTTGATAGACGGCACCCGCCACTCTGCCCTTTAGTTCGCATACAGATGCTTAGTTATTGGCGCCGTTTTTGGCGAAACACACGGGCCTGTTGAGCTGCTCCGTAGACTACGGGACTTGGTAAGATTGACCAGAGACGTATTTGGGGCCGCAAAAATCGATGCTTGCTGGGTCATTCCGTGCCAAAGGAGATGCTGCGATTTGTTTGTTTGGGAAATGCTTATAAAAACTCACTTGGATGGGGCACGTCTAAAAGCAAAGAAAAACAAAACTTTGTGAAAAAATTAATTCTATTTTTGCTGATATCATGCTCTACATTACTGTAAATTGTATAAAAGATGACATTGCTTAGGAAAATATTGTGAAAAAACTATTGCAGTAGTAACAAAAGTGTACAAACTCGGCCGCGGACCAATCACAGTGCAAGAGGGCGGGGCCAAACCTTTTCCCCCCTCTCCAATGCCAGTGACCAATGAAAGATCGTGGTCATCAATGGCCACGGCCTGACAAGAGATGGGGCAAGCGGTCGCGATGCCAACTGCTGCCAACGAACGAGCATACATCACCGAGAGCCGGCGTCTTTAGCAGACGATCGTTTCAACTCAAAAGCGGCACAAGCTTTTCTGATATCAGTTGCCTATGCATTATTTTATCATCCTTACTAATAAAACATATTGAATGGACAAATAATCGATTAAAAAAATGGTTTGTCGGGATATTTTGACTGTTTTTTTCGGGGTACTGATGTCTGCTTTGCAGTTCCTTGTTGTTACCGCGCCCGTTTTTGTTTCTGCGACTGTCGCCGCCTGCGGAACGCGCTCTGCTTTTGAGTCAAAAAGATTGTCTGCTAAAGACGCCGGCTCTCGGCGACGTATGCTTGTTCGTTGGCGGCAGTTGGCATTGCCACCGCTTGCGCCATCTCTTGTCTCCCGTGCGAAGCGGCACCGTATTGTTTGAAGACTGGTGGCTTCGCTGCGTTTCCATAGGAGCTAAGCCTTTTTCTTTCTTTACTTTTTCCTCAGGCAAGTTTGCTCTTTGCAAATTTTACAAAAAAAAATGCACCATCTGTGGGCAACGCTGCACAAAATCGTAGCGTGATAGGTTAAGGAACCGAATTTTGCGGTCGATTTAAGGAGCCTGGCCGCTCCTTGGGTCACCCAGTACATTCGACGCGTGCAAGTGGCCCCGACGGTGCTTGTGGCCATCGAAAGACGTCTGCAGTCCTATCCCGTGACTCATCTACTACGTGAGGCGGAGATGAAGACCAGAACCATTTCTCCTAGTGTGTTGCACGTTGTCCTTGACTATCTCTATTTGCATCGGGTGCCGTCAAAGCTCGTCGTCGCTTTCGTGAAGAGTGAGGCGTTTCGGGGAAGTTGCAAGCATGACCCCTTCAAGCTCGAACACTTCAACTTGAAAACGGCAGTCCTGGACGTGGGTGGATGTGAGCAGACAGAGCAGTTTGATTTTGCTCAAGATCTGTATATGAAGGCCTTTAAGAGCTTCCAACACGGCCTCAATCGAAGAGACGTTCCCCCTACACTAAAGGTGCCTTCTCAAGACTCTTTTCTGCTCTACTAAATTTTGGCTCCGGACAGAGAAGAGCAGAGTCTGTGCCCAATCTCCACGGCAAACGTGAGACTCGCCTTGACTTTCAAGCAAGTTCTAACTAAAGCCATCATCATTCTCTTCATGTCAGAAATGCCTCGCATTTTGAAAATTGACAAGGAGAGAAACGTCAAGTTTGCCAGTTGAAATGGAAGAACACGAATTTTACCCAATGTTTGCGGGAAATCAGTGTACGCGTCCCTGGTTTAGCGGCACGTCCGCGTGCGACGACATTTGCCAAGAGATGCTATCACCCGGTTTTTAAGTAGTGAATACAGCACCGAAGTCTTTTTCGGTGAACACTGAATTCTTTTCTATGTATGCCCAAAGGACAACGCAATTAGCTATTTTACGACTCCATTGGAAACGCAGTCAGTTTCTTCTATGCCAAGAAAAGAATTCAAGAGACACTGTCGCACACCTGCGAACTTTACTGTCTATACGTCGGTGCGCTCCTGTGTTGCAGTGTATCGCTCCACGAGTGCATCCAAAGCTTTTCCTCGAGCAACTACCGACAAAATGATCAACCGATTTCTGTATTCGTGCGTAAGCAATTTTCTTCTCCCACGTTAAAGCTTTCTTGCTCCTTCGCTTTGTAACCTGATTTGAAATAAAGACACAAAAAACACCAAGCAAAAATGGCTTTTTTTTTTTTATTCAATAAGCATACATTTAAGATTATATTCTCAAAACACGCAGAAACAGATTGCGCGATATAAATGGCTCTTTATACAAATATTTACACTCGGTACAAAAACACATCACACAACATGAAAATCATAAATGGCTCTTTACACAATAGTTACCCTCTGTACAAATATATCACTCAGTCTCAAATAAAAAAAAAAAGCATTTCACAAAGTTGTACATCATTTTGCATCCTTAAAGGGACACTGACAGGGTATTTATGCTCGCCATGGTTTTTAGTTGTAGGTGACATACGAGAGCCCAGCTACTCAGAACAAAATTTGCGGCTCGAAATTCGGTTTCCTTCCGCCTGAAAACCGCCGACCGAGAACTGGCGGGTTTGAGTCGCGCTCACTCTCTTTCCCGTGGTCACGGGCCGTTTTCTAAGGTTTCGACACGACCACCCAATTTAATCAAAGTCGTGGGTCAATGAAGGCACACAGTCAATACTAAAAATAGAAAAAAATATGAAACCCATTTTTTGTGGCTTCCAAAAAGCTGCAAATACGTTGATTGAAAAAAAAAAGGTTGCACAGACAACCGGAAGCATTCTGTGCGTTCACTGCATAATTCTCAACATGGCGTCGTTTCGCGTTTCGTGGGACTCGCGGGTGGCAGCGGACGACGGGCGTGGGATTCCTACTTCGGAACTGTCGTTCATGGTACCGGCGAATTCTGTCTTCCTTTGAAAGAGAAATTTTGGACCGCCGATCAAAAGAAATGATATTCATCCCGTACGACACGCCCGACCAGCAAGCCGATTGCACGAAGACGTCGCCGAACCGTCGTCCCTTCTCGTGGCTGAAGACATCGCTCGCTCAAACGTCAAGCACGAAGTGCGTACATCGAGTTGAATACGCACGCGTACAGTTTCTTTACTTGATGCGAATGTGGCCAATGCGTGGTGCTGCCCGACTTCAAGCCGGGAGTGCATATACTGGAGGGAAATCGGCAGCAAACTTTCCGACATACAGTCGACCGGATGCATTACAAACGAACACGAACGAAAGAGTTCCTTCAGTAGCTCAGTGGAAAGACGTCCGCTTCACACGCAGCGGGCACGGGTTCCATCCTTAGTGTGGGCGTACCATTTTTTTTTTTTTCAAAACATTTTGCGATGTTTATTTTTTTTTTTTTTTACAATTATCACTGAAAAAAAAACAATTGTTGTGGACAATACGTCGCTGAACTAAATGGTATGGGATTCCATTTTTGACACCTCTGCCGCACAATGCCACTTTCAGATGCAGGACATGTGAGGCAGCTCTTCACGCAGCATCTTGGGAGTATTCTTTTCGGAGTCTATCACGGGAATTCACCACGGGCACTCACTACTAATTGCCAACATTTAAATGTACAAAACAACTCATCTTGAAGTACAGAACAGCGAGCGGAAAAAAAATAACTGCAAAGGAATCGCACGACGAACGATTCGGATCCCGAACGCATTTCGTCTGCTGCACCCGGAAGAAAAAAAAAAAAAAAAAATTGCATGGTCGGGTGTAGCCACGTGACTTCCGCCACTCACTCTCTCCTCTCTACATCTCCATGCGGTGCGTAGGTTTCAGTTTCGAGCAGTTGCGTTTTTTGCTTTATTAAAAATATATGTGTCTCTGTAGCAAAATACTAATTGGGTAGTATTCCGACACCATAATAAATCGTCTAGCAAAAACTGAAAAAAAATTTTCGGGGGGTGTCAGTGTCCCTTTAAGGTAGAGCATTTCACAAGTTTGTTCAAGTGTAGGGTTCTTTTACGAAAACTGAAAGATGACCACGGTCGGGCTGATTGCCGCAAAACCGTGAGGTTAGGCTTCTACGGGTTTTCAACACTTCGTCCTCGCTCAAGCTATTGACGTTATTGTATTGACGTGGGTTTTCGATTGTCTTACCATAAATTGAATTCATAATGAGCTTAGATAAGCACTTTTGAAAAGAATTTGTCACCTGTTTTTAGAGGTAGTGGTTGAAGCCTATGAAATCTTTTAGGAATGCAAGCTGCGAAAACTGCAAAACGTGATGAATAACCTTTAGTTTTAAACCCAACTCCAGATAGAGCTTGAGATTTGGGTAGTGAAGGACGTAATTGTGTTTCGGGTAAAAGGTTATTTATTTATTTATTTATTCTGCTTAATGTGCTCACAAACAGCTCGAGGCCTTATTAGTGCGCACATATTACAAACAATAAAAGAACAGATACAGACAAAAACACAAGCAAGGTTAAAAGCCACTTTCGCTCAGACTCTTGCTCGGGTAGGTGAAATATTTGGACCAGCGCATTTTGATAGGGTGACTGCCATTTGAGGGGGACTTCTTGTTTCTCGGGAGCCAGCAGAAAGTCCTTGTGCGAATCGTGCAGTTCCTGAGAGTAGTCCGGTCCACCTGTAAAATGTAAGCCTTGGGCGCGTTGTCGGGAACTTCATGGAACTAAAAAACATTGATTTCCTTGTGGTCAGGCCAGCAAAAATTAGCGCATGGAAGCGGTTGTCGCATAGTGGAAGCGTACAGGCCGTTCACGTTGAGGTCTAAAATGTGAGAAACCTCCGTGTCGGATCGAAACATGGGGTTCCTGACACGTTAGTTCTCGCGTTACGAATGGCACACTGAACAATTCCTCCTCGCAAACCCGCTTCGATGAAGAGATACGCATCCATGTCGTCGAGCAGCTCCAGTTTTACCCCAATCTGTTTAAGAGCGCAGACGAGACTGAGTGCGAGGAGGGAAACGTAATGTAACGGATCAATCTCGTACGTGTCTAAAGTCGATTTCCTGAAATTTTGGAACACGTCGGCGAGAAGCAGGCAGTCGAGTTTCAGGTAGCAGTCACTGTATTCTCCTAGGCTTTTGAAATTGAATGTTTGAAAGATGGTTTGGGCGCGACAATAGTCCTTCTCTGAAATTTGTCTGTCATTAAGCTTGCCGTAAAACGACTCGCGTGGTGGTAGCTTGGGCTCCTCGTAAGCCTTAAAACTGGTCACATAGTTGTAGGGAAATACGCCTTTCTGTGCCAGGAGCTTGACGTGCTGCGAAAAAGGCCTGGTTTAGACAGCACAGGTTTTCTAGGCCTTTGGAACGGAGGCGCTGAACCAGCACATCCAAGGTGGTGGGGAGAAAGGCTAGACTGCTGAGAAACCACAGGCTACCCAAGTCGAGTCTCTTAAATCGTTCGCAGCTAGTGGCGAGCACTTTAATCTCTTTAGACTCGAATAAGTTGAGTTTCGGTAAAATAAAGGCCAGCTCATGCGAATGGTTGTGTACAACCACTGGAATGACGTTTTTGTTTACTCTCGGATTTAAATTGCATCCCTGACACGACTGCCTGTACGATCCACTGAAGTGATCGTGGTCTCCGACTTTTTTCTTTCGCTTTCTGAACGATTCGCCACAAATCGCACAATGAGAGGCCAACGTATGAGCCTCTTTGTCCACGCTCACCATTGGCACTTCACCACTTCAAATCCATTCGTCAATGAGCTTTGACAATTGATTAAGAATGAAAATTAACTTTTCCACGCAGTCCTCGACCCGGTACAAAAACTGCGCGACGACACGCATACAAGTATGCAAAACGAACTGGGAACGTGCTTCTCGTAAGCCTGACCCATGTTGTCCTGCTTCCAGAATGGCCTCAAAATCGTAGACGCAAAAGTAGGAAAAAGGTTTCCATCAGGTGTGTGCTCCGGAAATACAACGCATCCCCCTTCGCTGGGCACACTGTTCGGACTGCCTTCTTTTCTTTGCACAGCGATAAATGACTGTCTAGTGCAGAGTGGAAACGAAAGCACAGCATATACTTTTTACAGCGAAAATTGTGACTGTCCTTGTTCGTGAAAAGTCCAGCGCAAAGTTGGTGATTAAAACAAAGTGATTGTCTATTGGGAAGAAATCCACGTGCCTCTCCAACTCACTATCGTTGACTTTGAGTGGGTAGACAAACCTCTGTTCTCGATCGTAACCGTACACGTTGACAAACACTGACTTTTTTCTCTCGAAAGCCTGCACGTCTTGCAGAAACATCACTGGATAACTGGTGGGGAACCAATAGTCTGTCAGATGGTCTCTGTACCAAGTTCTCAATCATTTAGAGGGCACGGGATGGAGATCGGCGAGCGCACAAAACCCAAAGCACATGTTTCTTTCCGAGTCATTCAGTAGCTCATTCACATTCACTAGACACTGCCTGCTTGGGAGTTCCCTGGGTAATACGAAACTTGCACAACCGACCGTCTGTGGAATGAAACATCCAACGGTGATGGTGCAGGTCCAAATGGCGACAACAAGTCTGGATCCACTTTCTTGATACTGTTCGAGGAGAGCAGATATCTCGGTGCATGCAATCTGTAGAGCATCGAAAATGCTACCTTCTGCCCAGACCGTGTGGACTAAAGAACGAAAGTAGTGCACGCTGAATTCGAATTTGTCGTCGCCATCAGGACGAGTCATTTCCACGGATAAGTGATGAAAAAACACAATGGCATTCCATATTGCCTAAAGACACTGGCCATTGCGTCGGACTGAGTGAAGACAAAAAAGCGTGGATAGATCGCGAGACTCGTCGTCGCGCTCGTGCAAATGTATATCATAACGCGCAGTAAAGTTGCAAAAGGTGCACAGTTAGTTGTTGAACGGAAGGCAATCTTGCAGGAGAATATTGTGAACCTGGGCTAGTTGAACTTTTAACGCCTCCGTGGTGGAGCATTGCTGCCGCTCTCGCGCATCACAGATGACAAGTTACCATGTTTTTTTCTTTTTTTTTTTAATTGTTCCACGACTCACTTTCATTGTCCGAGCATGAGAACGTAATGACTGGTGACCGCTCGTCACCCCTTTTTTTCTCAATCGATAGTCCCTTCATCACCCTCATGCTCTCAATGTCTTCCTTACAAAATAACCTTTACCACCTCATTCTCCCGCTGGAGAATTACACACACGAACGGCTCGCAGCACGTGTCCACTTGCGTCACCTCCAGCTCCGGTAGCGTGACGTTGCACGGGATTGAGCCCATGCTTAGAAACACAGAAGATGACGACGATTGCAGTGAACGAAGCTTGTCCAGGATCCTGTTCATTTTGAGTTGACCGGAGGGGCGGTGGCTCGAGGCGAGATGATAGGTCTGAAAATAATGACATTAGTACAGCGGGCCTTGAACTACAAAGCTTTTTCAAGCATTACCTTTTCTTCTGGAGAGAAAGCGGCGAAGAGACTGGGGACGATCCCTCGGCATTTATACCAAGCGGTTTACAAAATGACGACTCGCTGTGAAATCGACACTTGCGTCGCTATTGTCTTTATACAAAAAAAAAAAAAAAAAAAGAGACTAAAAAAGCAAGCTAGCGGAGCATCATGTATAGCAACCTATTTAATTTGCTTATGAAAAAAAAAATAAAGACTATCACATTCTGATCTGTTGAGACCTTTCCAGACATGTCCAGACTTGTCTTACACAAACAACCAACCTGAAATCGGAACGATTGGGGGTGCCTGTTAACATTGAGTTTGCCAGAGAATCTGCTCGGGATGCCGCTGGATATTTTTCTTGAGTCAGGTCATGTGCACACAACTTTCTGCTAGACGGTCCTATATGGGAGTCTGCTCCGACCTTGGAGAACCTCCGTTTAATTTTATTGCATATCTTTTGTAGCGCAAACATTGAATCGGTATTACTTCCATGTTCAGGCTCCGCTATAGACCGCAGTGCTGCAGCGTGTGTGAAAATTAGAATTAATCGCAAAGCGAGAGTCGGGTCTGCAGCCGGGAGTCAAGAAATGTGCTTCTCTCTCGCGAGATATACTTAGAAACACGTCTGCAATATATTCTTTCCATTTGTCGACAAGCAGATGGCGTCACCATGTCTCCGGACCTGGATAAATTTCGATTCCAAACGCCAGCGTCCATCACGATGATAAGCTCCTCTAAATAAGGCAAAAGCACGTATATTCGCAAATTGTTCCGATTTAGAAAAGAAATGTTCGACCAAGAGTTTCACGCCATCTACTATGTTTTTGTGTTTCACCAGAGCTGGTTTTCAGATATTTAGGGGGGTCATTTTCACCAAGGAGATCCCGCAAAAGTTAGACCCCAAAAGAAATTTGCCGATTATTTTCGACGACTTTCTCGCAAATTGGACGAAGCTCAAAGACATTTGTGAGTAATTTATAGGAGCTGCTCACCACTATAATGCTTCTGTCATTTTCATCACGCAGAACACGTTTACTCAAGCGGAGGCTTTTCTACCGGCCCGCAGCCGGCCGTGGTCGTTCCAATGAACTTGCGGCTCGCTCCCGACAAGCCTGCCGCTACCGGCGTAAAAATAAGCACGCATAAAAATATGCCGCCACAATGACCTTTTTCCAGTAAGCTACTGCGCATGCGTTCACTCCCGCTGTCCCCATTTTCGCAGGACACCAGGGCGCAGTGCCTTGCGAAAATGGCGACAGCAACATTGTCAGCATCTAGCTTCGCGCATATTTAGTCTATTTTGACGCTTTGTTTTTTAGTATCAGTAGTATGGGGTATAAAAAGCACTGCAAACCAGTACAACGGCACAATGCCAATGTGTTTTGACGGGCGGAGGCATGCTGGGCTGTTCTTCCACTGTAGTTCGCAGACAACTCACCAGACGGCGCTTGTTACTTCAAAAAGGTCCATTGCGGCATTGTAAAAACTTACCTTCTTTGGTGTCTTCTTTTACGCAACCAGTTGCATAAAAGAAGATACCAGAAAAACATGAAAGAAAAAAGTGCCATCATAATCCGCGGAAAACACTGCCTCCACGCATAAAAAGATATATGCATAGCAAAAGTTAGCCAGCGTGGCATCCAGCGGGATTGTGAGCCGGAGGTATGACGCGTGAAACCGCCCTGTGGAACCCGTGAGGAAAGTGTGCAAGGACGAGAGAACGCCAGTGTTGCCTACCGATGCCACTGTGGTGCCTCCCCACTTGCTCCAGTCTGCAGTACTCCAGGGTCTCGGGCAGGGTCTTGGGCCAATGGCCAGTGGCTTCCACAAAGGCCTGCACACGAAAAGGCAGCCTTTAACCTTCCGAGTGCCGGCTTCTTTTTTTCCGCATGCCGAGTGCAAGTTTTGTTCCCGGTAACACTGTAGCATGCTCTGTGAAGAATATTTGTTCGTAAAAGACATACTATTTTATGAGCAAAAAGTTTATCAATGTCGGCGTGCCTCCAACCCACGACATACTTCTCTTACTGCACTTTTCGAGACGCAGTACGCTGTGCAGTGGCACCTCGACATTGCACCCCGAGGTCACTCTCTTGCGCGGATGCATTCGGAACAGCAATTTCCTTCTTTTCACGGTCATCCAATACCGGTTTCTTTAGTCACTTCTAAATCTTGGTGTTTGCCGTCAAGCCCGAGGCTGACCGACATAGATTTGCCATTCTGTAACAACAAAGAACAATACTAAAACAAGAGGCGCTTAAAAAAGAAAAAGGGGAAGAAGGAGCTCCCCTCTTATCAGTGTATCGGTATTAAGGCTGGCAACACTGTTGGCCCGAGCCGAGGTGTGGGCTCGCGGGCATTAAAAAAATGACCGCATCTCCACGTGGTGAATGATGTTGATTGGGGCGAAGATCGGGTGGTGCTGATGATACTGATTTTGGTCATAGGTATTGCTGCTTGCTGTCGGCATTGACGCTTTGCCGCCGCTTCCCGAGCTCTCAACTCCGGGTTTGCCTGGCGTTTTTGACGCTGTGCAGCAGCTTCTCGCGCCCTGGTCTCCGGAGCAGCTTGCTGTCTACGTAGACGCTGAGGCGCTGCTTGCCGAGCTTTTCGGTCCTTTTCATTCATGGCAGTAGGAGAATATGTGGTTTTCTTCTTTTTCTTTTTTTAAGCAGACAGATGGGATGGCATCTCAGAACCCCCTACTCTTTTTTTTTCTTCTTTTTCTTTTTTCATAATTTTTTTTCATCTTTTTTTTTTCCAATTTTTTTTTTTGCCCTACACGAGCACGTGAGCATGTGCTCACGTGCTCGTGAGCACGTGATCTCACGAGCAGAAGCACGAGCACCCGACGCCGGCCTACGGCGGACGGACATACGGACATGGCTAGCCCCTAAGGAGCTTCGCACCTAAAAGTATCGCAAATTGCCCCACAATTGTGTTGCTACGTGGAACATTCTTGGTTTGGCGCTATAGTTTGTTGCAACTCAAAAACGAAGGGCGAGGGAAAGGAAGGTTGGGGAGGAGGAAGCAGACGGAACGATGGAGAGAGGAGGAGGTTTCCCCCTCTCCTCTATAGCATTCTGTCTATTTCCTCCTTCCCGGCCTTCCTTTCCCTCGCCCTACCTTCTTGAGTTGCTATAGTAACCGCCAGGCATTTCTTCTCAAACTGTGCCTCCAGGTCTCTCCCCTCCTCTCCATCCCATTGACTTTCTCCGTCGGATCAGCCAGTGTTTACAGAATATGGGGAATGATGGATAAAGGGTACACTGAATTTATGTGTAGGTCACATAAATTCAATTTTCCCGCTAACGGGAAAACTGAATTTGTGTATAGGTCACCCGACATGAAGCCATGTGACGTCATTTTTCCCGCAAAATTCAGCGGGGAAATTTGCAATTACGCTTTTTGAGGCTTCACTTCACCTGAAGACCCAGCCTATAAATGTTTCACATCACAATTGCATGCCATCAAAAAGTGGCACTACAAGATACAATAGATTTCATTACTTGCTCATTGCTTTCATCCCTTGGGTTCCGAAAAGAGAGAAAGCCAGAAGATAATCTATTCATCATCAGTCAATATATAGAGATATCAATGAAGTGCCAAAACCCCTTATGGTTAACAAATTTAACATCGAAGGAGCGTACGATAATGTGAACCAGGAAAAGCTCCGGGACCAGGTGCTCAGATGCACTCAGATGCAAATCTGATTAGGTTTCTTCAACAGGCGTACACAGACAATAAGGTAGTTATAACATGGAAAGCAAAAACTACACAACCAGCAGCCATGAGGAGAGGGCTTCAAAAGGGCCACCCACTGTCACCCCTGCTCTTCATGATATACCCAAGAGAAACGGAAAAGGAATTAGAGCGGAGCAATTTAGGATTCAATGTAAGTGATATGGAAGGAGGGAGAAATGTATTACAAGTAATCCCAGGGCTAATGTATGCAGACGACATACTACTCATGGCAGATAACCGCGATACATTGCACAAACAAACAGGAATATGTGAAGAGGAAGGGGACAGCTTGGACCTAAGTTTTAGTAGTGACAAATCTGGAGTAATGGTGTTCAACGACAAAAAGAGGGAACCCCTGAAAATACAAGACATTGAAATAGACCATGTAAAAAAATACAAATATCTAGGAGTATGGCTTAATGAGGAAAGGAAATAACCAGAGTAAAATAAAAGAGTATAAAACTAGAAGAGGGAAAAGAAATTCAGCTATCATGAAACTCGAGGCACTACGGAATTATAATAGATACGAAGTGGTCAGGAGTGTATGGAAAGGAGGAATGGTGCCAGGGACGTCTTTTGGCAATGGGGTACTGCACATGAGATCGCAGGTTCATTCAAGATTGGAAATTCCACAAAAAAGCGTGAGCAAGTCAGCACTGGGAGCGCACGGGCCCACACCAAATGAAGGAGTGCAGGGTGACATGGGCTGGTCGTCCTTTCAGAACAGTCAGGCAATTAGTAAATTGAAATATGAAGAAAGAATAACAGAAATAGCTGATACCTGGTGAGCACGGAAAATATACAAGTATTTATACATTAAAAGCTTGAACACAAAATGAACAAACCAAGTTCGAAAGATGACATTTAAACACCTGCACACTAGCTACTGATGGGACTGAGCAGATTACCTAGTTCAGTCGAAAAGGAAGTGAAAGAAACAGCAAGGAAAAAGGGGGGAGAAAAGAATGGAAGAAAAAACAACTTTAAGAATGCACAGGTCACAAAAACAGGACATAGAAAGGAAACAGTTATTGATAATTCGTCTCGTTCCATTCTGATGTCAGACTAATGAAGAGCTAACAAAACAAAAGAAAGCCTAGCCAGAGTGAGGGGGTCAGTAGGTTCGTTTCAGCATTTTCAGTGCAACTGCCATGTGATATTGGAGGAAGAGAAGGAGAAAAAAAATGACCGCATCTCCACGTGGTGAATGATGTTGACTGGGGCGAAACTGATCTTATGGTTCATAGGTAGTGCTGATGGTGCTGATTTTTTTTTTTATTGCTCATAGGTAGTGCTGAGTTCCGGGTTGCGTTTCGACTTCATTATTACTGCTTTATGGTCGGTGAAATGCAGAGCCATGCATGCAAAGTTTAACGCGATTATATACGCATTTGACCGCAGCGCCCTTTCCTGTATAGACGTTGAGCGGCTACATGCAACGTTTCATCTATGACATCCCCAGCTCTTGAGTTACTACCACATCTCAGGGCCCCCTACTCGTCCTGCAGTCGTGGCTGAGTGGTTAAGGCGATAGACTAGAAATCCATCAGGGTCTCTTCGCACAGGTTCGAATCCTGTCGACCGCGCAAACATTTTTTCTTTTTATGTGAGCACGGACGTCGGACGGACAGACAGACAAGGCTAGACCCTAACGAGCTTCGCCCCCAATTACTCGAAAGCTCAAGTCCGAGCCGTCTTAATCTTCCGCACTGAAGGAGGAATTGTCCTCTATAACTTGGGTTAGGGTTGTTTGTGGCGGGGGGTCTAGGATCTTCCGCACATAAAGAAGTAGGAGGGGCCAAAGCTCGTTCTCTAGGTGAGGAGGAGGAGCGGCCCAGTTTACCCAGGAGTAAGGGAGGTGGGCGGGGAAGTTGAGAGGAGGGGGCGATATTGGATGCGAGGAGCATTGCCAACACGTCTGTGGTGGCTGAACACCCAGATGGAAGTCATACTTTGTCAATCATTTCTGACATTTTGCACTCTAATATTCTAGGCAACAAAACTGAAAAAATATGGTGGTTCTTTTAAGCTAGCAGTAGAAAATAAAGGAGGAAATTCCTAGAAACAAAGAAACCCATCATAGGAATTTTTGCAAGAGCTGCTGCATGATTGAAAGCCAGATATATATTTTTGTTTGCTGCGGAAGACAGTGGTTTCTTTTTTCAGTTTTGTTGCCTCAAAATATTAGGCAAACCTACTTAAAAGATACCATCAAAGTTGTTTTTTCTTTACACCACAGCATGAGCAGTTGTGGTTTCATCTGCAGATACCACTGTTTAAACAATCAGCTGATGAATTATTAATAATTAACACAATGTCAAATTTTAAAGTTAAAAAAAAAGATTAGTAGCTTTGTTTTGTCAAATTTTAAAGTTAAAAAAAAAAGATTAGTAGTTTTGTTTATGTTTATTTACTTCCAAAGAATGGTAACGAAAACTTTAATTTATAAACACGCAGGATTTACCTGGGAAGAAATTATTTTCGGCATGCCGGCAGCCTTCCAAGTCTGGGAGTAAACTTTTACAATTTTTAGTTAGGGCTGTTTCCTACTCGTTTAACATAGCCAGAACTACTTGCCCTCACTGAAAGCACCATTTACTCTAGATTTAGCCTGTAGAAGCTTTCTAAGTTTAAAAGTATGAATGGCCAGGAGAACCCCATACATAGAGCCCTGCGCAGATAACACTTTGATCATCCACATCAGATCCGCATCTGCAGACTTTGTATCCACATCCGCAATGTTCTTAAATAAATGTATCCGCATCCAATCAGTATTTGCAGACTTTGTATCTGCATCCGAACCGCACCCGACTCTCAATCCGTGCATTCAATTTACTATATTTATTCGAATCTAGGCCGATAGCCTTTTTTAAATACCGATACATCAAACTCTAGAGTCGGCTTAGATTCGAGGATTTTGAAACACGCGCCAATTTCCAAGTAAAATTGAAGAAAGTGGCGTGCAGCTAGCGCCGCCTAGAAAAGAAAGTATTGTAGCCATTACTAGCCGAGCCAGTAGCCACTTAAGTACAGGGACGGTGCCGCCATTTTGACCTGCGTTGATAATGGCCTGCATGAGACGTGGCATTTTCTCTTTATCAACAGCGCAATGGCACCGAACAGGCGGTACCATTATAGTTCCGCTTTTAAAAGAAAAGTTGTTTTAACCGCGGAGTTGTCGTCGAACGTTGAACCCGGGCGGGACTTTAGCGTGGATGAAAGAAATGTCCATCGTTGGAGGAGGCAACGGGAGAGGATATTTGCGTACGCCGCAACGAGGCTGGTATTCACCGGACCACGAAAAGGCCGTCCCCACAAATAGAGATGGCATTGGCCGACTTTGTTTGGACGCAGCGAGCAGCTGCCCTTTCAGTAACAACGGAAGTGCTCCAGGCGAAAGCGAGGGAGCTTTCGCCTCTCAAAAAGTGCAGCATATTCAAACACACTTGATGGTACTGAGGATAGCGCACTGTTTGAAGATGACAGTGATAAACGAGTCAGCGACGAGGCTAGCAGCGATGATGACTCAGAATGAGCACGGCATCTTCATGTTCAATAAATGTCTTCTTTTTGTGAACGCTGTCCTCTGCTTTTCGCTCAACCTACATTCGAGGTAAGTTCTTTTTTTTTTTTTCCTGGCTTCGTACTTTCTGGGGTCGGCTTAGAATCGGGGCCAGCCTAGATTCAAATAAATATGGTACATCAGTGGTTCTCAACCATTCATGTTTTGCGGACCCCTTGTGGATCGGCAAAGATGACGGAGGACCCCGTTCGTGGTGAGGGAAAGAGAGGAGTATAGGTTAATGATGATATTTATCTAATAAATTGATATAACTAAGGGCTAGTGAGAAGTAGATTTCTCTCATTGATATACACACGAGAAAACTCACTCGAAAATTAGAATGCTCCTTCTTAATCTAAGAAAAAAAAACTTTTTATTGCCGGGCTTGACTGATGAGGCAGGGTTACGCAGACCCCTAGAATGCCTTCGCGGACCCTTTTAGAGAACCACTGCGGTACATCATAAAATCAAAAATAAATAAACATAAGAAAAACATCTGTATGGTATTTTATAAGCCGTCCATTTACCATTCTACAAAGAACTCTTTGCGTAAGAATACGGTGAAAGTCACTTTATTGTATTCTGTTTTATTTATAAAATAAGCGATAATCCTTCCAGAGACACTTCGCATCGCTCAAAAGATGATCGCAGTAATTGGGGGTCCGTAACACTGACACTCTGTCAACTATATGTGCTCGAAAGGAAGGAAATATATATTTATTTTTATTTTTGTTTCGTAAATCCCATTTCAAGCAGACGCATATTTTATAAACATAAAAATTGTCAAAGGTCAGACTAATGGCACCGTGTCATTTTTTTTTTTTCGGTCAAACAATAAAAAAATTCTGAGGACACCTAAGCACTTCTTATGAGTTGTGAATGCAAAAGCATGAATGTCGTTCTTCCGCTCCCTTAGTTCGTCTGCGGTGTACTGGCGTGGACGGCCAAGCTTCGCTGTTGCCGAGGTTGCGCCCGTCGACGATATAAATGCCTCAGGCGCTGCCATGTTCCTCGGCTCCGAGAGGAGCAGAAGCAGCCGCGATAACGTACATGGATGGCTGCCGGAGTGTGCGGCGTGCTTAACGAGCTTAGCTCGTTGACCTCGTTTATTTTTACGAGTGCAAGTTGTTCTGCATTCACTGAGGTGTTTAGAGGAAGACCACTTTAGCCGACCTAGTTTGCGGCAAACAACTGTCGCAAGGATGAGTCTTCAAAAGCGCAGTGAGTGTGCTTGGGTTTACAACGGGAGTGGCCCAAGCCTAGCATCCCACATCAACTATGTTGCTTAACCTGGCTTGATTTGTTCCTTTGCATGTGTTGGCACGTAACAACGTTATTAAAACACTCAGTTGGGAAACTCGCCGTCGAAACCTGGGCCGCTGGCGTCCACCGAGACCGAGCTAAATGCGACAACAGCGCCACTCTTTGTCATTTGTCTGTACTGTGGTCACCTTGAGCTTTTAGAAAGACTTTTTTTGCGTAAAAACAAACGGAAAAGACTCTTTTTGAATGAAATTTATTGGAGTTTAGTACAAAATGAAGGGCGTGTGATGTTTTTAAAATCTTTAGTTTGCAAGGTTTTGTGGCACAATTAATATTGTTTTTATACAAGCATGCCTCAGCGGTGCTCTCAGGTGTCGCGTCCCGACCTAGGTGCATTTTAACTTCGGTAGCAAGACGCGGCGCGTCCGCTGTGGAGATGGGGGTGGCTCCCCTGTAACCTCTTCCACTGTATCTGTTTCGACGCCGAAATGGCCGATTAAAGCCAAAATAGAAGTAACGTGCGGTTCCTCGAATAGCCGCTGTGGGAGAAATGGGGGCGTTGTGTTCGTCATTAGCTCGGTGCTGGAGGACAGATCGGGGCCACTTTTTGAAGGCAGTCTCTATGGCAGTTTCCCAACTGAGGGGTTTAATAACGTTGGCACGTAATGAATAAAAATGCTTGTTCTCCGTAAAAGCGGCCCTGCTGCTCTGTGAATTCTGCAACCGTTGTGATTGAAGCCATGTTTTAATACCGAGAAGATACCTACACAGGTAAGAATTTGCGAGCTACAGTAGAATCTCGGTAAACGGAAATCACTTAAACGGAATTGTTGCTTAAACGAAACAACTATCTTCGAGTTGTTTGGTTTTGTATTCATGCAATGTAAAAATATTCCCATTAATCCGAACTCAAGTTCTCGCGCCTCCGGGTAAACGGAACTGAAAACAATAACTATGTCACCGACAGATATTTTTCGGGATCGGATAAAAGAGAAAGAACTCTCAATACTCAAGCAGTTTGAAAAATGTTTTGAATATTCATTAGCTTTATTGCCCAAAATTAACATGTACGCATGTTTGTTTTTTTTCGCCTTTTTTACGTATAGGTGGCTGTGTTGGGTAGGCTTGGCTCAACAGGGCTTCCGTTGGCATCCTAGGCCTGGTGGCCTAGTTTCTGCGATGGCGGCACCGAAGCGACAACCCCGTGCGCTCACGTTAGAAAAAAAATTGCAGTGGCTTAGCTCGGCTATGCCAGGATATACGTAGCGTGAGCGGTCGGGCACGTCGCTCAACCTCCTGGCGACGCCGCTTTGCTAGATGTTCCTCCCTTTGCTCCGGTGTCTCCGCAGCACGTTTAGCCTTCTTCTGTTCGTTCTTCCTACGCTCAACCGCTAATTGCCGGGCAACTACTTCGGGATCCGATGAGTTAAGCTTCTCCGCTCTTCTGCGCCGCTGAGCAGCAATTTCGCTCACCTTCTCCATGGCTATACCACACTGGCAAACGCCCCGCTATATGTATACCCCCACTGATACCTCTGCGCATGCGCACAAAATGAGAGGCGCTATCAAGCGGCTCCAGTGCAGCGTCAGACTTGGCTACTGCGTAACGGAGTCGCACAGCTGGGCATGCGCCGGCGCCAGTGAATCTGCCGCAGCTATGACGTCACTCCTCTGGAATGCGCAGACTGGCGAGGTGCGCAGGGCGGCGGCGGCGGAGCGCGCGGCGGCGGCGGCTCCGGCGCCAGTTGTGCGCTGTGTGACGTCACTGCTCCTCGCGCATGCGCAGCACGGCTCTCGAGGAGCCACGCGAAACTGCTCAACCTCTGCCAGTGTAGCTCACGCTACAAAAAAGGTTAAAAAGTCATTAACGATTTCGATAGCGGTTGCTTCACGAAAACGGCGCTTGCAACGAAGTATGCCATTCCCAAAAGTAGCCTGAAAAGGATTCTTCACGACAAGGAAAAGCTGTGGAGTGCGTTCAGCAGTTCGCAATTTGAACCAAAGAGGATGGATGAGGCTGTGACTCCCCGAACACAAAGAGCTTGAAAAGTGCTTGGTTGTTGTGGATAAAGAGAGCTCGGAGTGACACCTTCTCGTCAACGGACCCATAATTCATGCAAAAGAGGAAGAATTCATTCTTGAACTCGGGATCCAGGACTTCGTCCAGCGAGAGGTGGTTGACCAGATTTAAGGAACGAAACGGTATTGTTTTTCGTGTCGTATCACCGGAACGTGCAGCTGCCGACACCACTGCGCGCAAGAACTGGCAAACAAACCAAGATCTCCTCTTTTTTCTCTACTCAGTGAGTGATTGTTCTTAGAGACACCCTGGAGAGAGCAGGGAAAGAGGGAAATGAAGAACAGGAATATATTGGATCAACTTTTTTACATGACTTGCGTGAATATACAGAACAGCAATTTGGTGTTTTTGTTTTATTTTGCCTTCTACATTCACTAGCTGGTGTTTACAAGTTGTGCACTTGTGGAAAAAGCATTTAAGCTGACATTTAACATTTTTAGTGTACCTACACTCCATACTCCAAGTAAATAAAACTCCCGATAAATGGTACAGATTTTCCTGGTCCCTTTAGGTTCTGTTTATTGAAAATGTACTGTATTTGGCTGGAGGCAATCGGGAATTCGGCTTGCATCAAGTTTGTCCATGTTCCCGTCATTTTGCTTCGAAATGCCAGTCTCAAGTTTTGCAGTGCACCTGGCCTATCAAAGCTAATATTTTTAGGTCGCGTATTAATAGTGCGTCATGACGCTCACCCACCTTGCTCGCAGATACTATGGTAAAAAACATAACGAGGACCGTAAAGCTGGAAGGACTGCATAATCATTTTGTTGATTTCTTTAGTCCTCGGTTGCTTATTACCGCACATCGATAGACGCTGGCAGTCGCTTGTATTGGACCGTGGCTTGTGCATGATGGAACGCCAAAATGTCGCTTTCATTTTTGCGTCTTTTGAGCATTGCAGAAGTTTTTAGACGGGGGCGGGATAGCAGACGGACGGAGGCGAAACGGACGCCAACGCGCAGCTTTCATGTCCGAGTCTCGCGGCATTACAGGCGACGATAGACGGCGGTAAATAGCAGTTGATGCAGGAGGCTGCCGCTCGTTCGCTCGCACCCCTGGCAGGCGATGTTAGACTTCCAGACTAGACGCACCGGATGACGCGAAAGGGAAACACCACGCTTGTAACCTGTTCGGTCGAGCGGCCATGCCAGTCCAGTAGTAATGGGCGGGGTCAATGATCTGTGGGCTGTGAGCTCCACCTAAATTGCCTCTAACAATGTAAATATTGTGCGGAAAAAAATAATCTTTTTTTGTGCAAAAGTTGAGAAAATTTGTCCCAAATAAGCATTAAATTTTTTTTTTTTTTTCATTGCAGTGGTTTTTTAGTGTTATTTGCCTCTTAGTTCTTAGCAGTATGTCTGTCGAGGAACGCCTGCTACCAGGAGACTACACAAGCTGGTAGCTATTGCAAGGGAAACAACAAAGTCTCAAAGAGGAAGGTGCTAACAATGCTCCACGTGGATTTTGTATGCCTGAAACTCATAATAAATAAAAAAAACCTAAAGCTGAAACTTCAAATGCATTTTTCTCAGTTTAACTTTTTGGCAAAAATTGTGATACGAGGAAATGTATCATTCGACGTTTTGGAAGTGTAAAAGCTTCATTTAGTGGTGTTCTGGACTGAAATTTCCCGAAAAACCAGTTAAGGGTACTCATAATCTGAAAAAGCTCACTCCTTTGTGAAGAAAACTGAATACTCTAAACAACTTTATTTCTGCAGGCTCAATATTTTGCGAATTTGGCGGAGTATGGTTTTCTGAAATATTTTGCAGGCACAAGCGAATGAGAGTGGTATGCTATGCATTTGCTACCATAGAAAAACATATTTGCGGGCTTTATTTTTCACAATATTATTTAAGTCGCAAAACTCACAAAAACTAGGGTCTCATGAGCCGCTTACAGTATCTTGAAACACAAGATTTTGTGAAATATTTTTGTTCTTTCTGGGTGTTATTGTTTTTCCCTAGAACTGCATTTTGTACAGTTAATTTTTAGCTTAACTTGCACTATGGATATTCTACTTCACATTAAAAAAAATGTTTTGAATTGCAATTATTTTTTTTTTTCATCCATTTCCTAATAGGGTCACTTTTTTCTGGGGCTTGCTAAGCACAGTATGTTGTAGAATCGGCCTTCAAGACTGAAACTTTAGATATATTCCTTTCTAATAGGGTTCAGTTCAGCCTGAAAATTCGAATCAATCTGAGTGATCGGCTCAAAAGGTTGACCCTCCCAGGTCATATCCCCCCTTAATTAAATGACCATTACCTTCTTGAGGTTGATCCAGCTTGTTAGGTACTCTGGCATGGGAATCTTGAAGTATGAGCACTGGGAAGGTAGCCTGCGAAACAAAAAACAAAGTTGTTTCGTCAGTGAGAGAACGAATGGAGAAATGCCAAAGGCAGCAATACCAATACGCTCTCAGTCTGGCAAGTCAGTGCCGCGACATATACCAAATTATTGGAAACTCTATCAGCCTTTCAAACCCTTCGTCGATCTACTGATGAATGCTCTGTTCTACTAACCTATTGTAAAATCCCGTAAGAATGTCCACCCGAAATGAAGGGATAAATGGCGAAAAAGACGGGGTGGGCTATCTTTGGGGATGTGACAGCAAAAGTTTGTCAAATAATAGCAATAAAATACTGGGGTATCCACTACAAACCATGTGTAACAGAACCAGATACCGCCGATCGCGGACATTGCAAATTAGCATTTTACGATGCAATAAACATGCAGGAATTCACTACGAACTAACTGGGTCACGGGAAAAGATGGCGGATTGCGGACGCAGCAGATTCGCTTTCCACGGTGGGAAGGACACGCGGGAACTTGCCGCGAACTTGCAATTTACGAGAACCGATATTGCAGATCGCGGATGCGGTAGATTCGCACTTCACGACGCTATAAACATGCGGAGACAACTTGAGTGTCACGGAAACCAATATCGCATACGCAAATCGTGGACAAAAAATGCTGAAACCTGCTGCAAACTTGTATGTCACGGAGCGGATGCAGCAGACGTAGCAGGCTCGCATTTCACGATGCAATAAACACAGGAACAACTCGCGTGTCACGGAAACAGTGCACACAAATTGCGAACAAAAAAAGAAAAGGCTTGAGGTACACCTACGCACTTCTGATGAGTTGTTAATGTGAAAGCATGAACGTCACTCTTGCGTGCACTCTCGTGAAGTGGCCGCGCCGCGCTGACATCGGCTGTGGAGCCGCTCCGGAGTATACCGAGCAGGCTATCTTTGGGAAGCCCCGCCAGCCAATCGCTTCCTTTTCCCAGCGCGCTCTGGTGCGGGCACGCAGCGCCATGGGGTGGCTCCCCTTGAAACTGACGCGCTGGGAGACTCGTTCCTTGAAACTATGACGCGCGCCAGCCAATGGGAGCCCTATCCATCAGATTTCGGCTTCACTTGGAAAGGGGAATTTATTTGCCGCGAGGCTCGGCTTTTTGCGCAGATTAAAAAAACTAGGAGCCTTCATATCGCGGCTTCACTTTGCTCCATTGGGAGAGGGGAGTTTAGCTGCCGTTTGGCGCGGCTTCAAAGCTTATGACGTCCGCTCGCTCCATGGGACAGCTAATGCATTCGCATTAAAATGCGTGAACCCACTACGAACTCACTTGTCACACGTACCGGTACCGCAGATCGCACGGTTCATGCGATTCCTGTCAGACATTGCGTGATGTCCGACAGGAATCATTTAGCCAGAAAACGGGACGGGCAATCTCTCGCGTCCCTACGGGATTTTATGGCAATAAATTCTCCTGTTTGTTATTTTCTTTTTTTTTTACGAGGCCATGATGCCCAATAATGTCTCTGCCCTTTACAGTTCTAGCATGAGGCATTTTACATCGTTTCTAGCAACAAAAAAAAAGGAGAATCTCGCACATCAGAAAAAAATACAAAATTGTACAACCACAGTAGAATCTCAATAAACGGAAATCGCTTAAACGGAAATGTCGCTTAAACGAAACAACTATCATGGAGTTGTTTGGTTTTGTATTCATGCAATGTAAAAATATTCCCGTTAATCGGAACTCAAATTCTCGTGCCTCTGGGTAAACGGAACTGAAAACGAAACTATTGCGCCGACATATTTTTCTCTATCGCAGAAAAGAAAAATAACTCTTGAGTAATAAAACAGTATTATGAATGTTCTTAATATTTATTAGCTTTATTGCCCAAAATTAGCATGTACGCATGTTTTTTTTTAGTTTTCTTTTCTCATTTTTACGCATAGGTGGCTATGTTGGGTAGGCTTGGCTCAACAGGGCTTCTGCTCGCATCTTAGGCCTAGTGTCCTACTTTCTGCGATGGCGGCCACGAAGCGAAAACACCGTGGGCTCACGTTAGAAAAAAAAGATTGAAGTCATTAATGATTTCGATAGCGGTTGCTTCATGAAAACAGCGCTTGCAACGAAGTATGCCATTCCCAAAAGTAGCCTGACAAGGATTCTTCACGACAAGAAAAAGCTGCGGAGTGCGTTCAGCAGTACGCAATTTGGACCAAAGAGGATGAGGCTGCGACTCCCCGAACACGAAGAGATTGAGAAGTGCCTGGCGTTGTGGCTAAGAAGAGCCCGGAGTGAGAACCGTCCCGTCATTGGACCCATAATGTGAATATACAAAAGCAGCAATTTGGTGTTTTTGTTCATTATTTTGCCTTCTACATTCACTTGCTGGTGTTTACAAATTGTGCACTTGTGGAAACAGCATTTAAGCTGGCATTCAACATTTTTAGTGTACCTACACTGCATACTCTCAGTAAATGAAATTCCTGATAAATGGAACAGATTTTCCTGGTCCCTTTAGGTTCCGTTTATCGAGATTGTACTGCATGCGATAAAAAAGAAAGAACACAGGTTTTCAACAAGATTTTGATAGAGTCATAAAATTAAAAGAAAAAACGTTTAGCATGTGGAAATATAAACATCTCAAAAAAACATGCCCAAAATAAAGATGAGAAAGCAATATCCGCACACCAAAACTCGCTTCAGTTTATTTTATATATGGAATTGAGGTTCAATGAAAGTCAATATTAATTATTGGCTACTTGAAAATCTTAGTCTGATTACCATCATTTATCCATACTTTTGAGTGGTCATCCAATTTTGTGTGTAAAGATGTACAGTCATTTCTGTCACCTGGCAGATTCTCAACGAGCTTTTCACTGGGTATTATTTGTAATAACTTAAAATAATAAATTTGCCGAACCATCAGCAGATCCCACCTGCCAAAAAGTAGGTCTGTGGGGAGACGTCGAGGCCTGCTCCATACTGTCCAAACATCTATAGTATCCGCTTTTGTCAAACGAGCAGCTTGTTGTACCTTACTGACATATACCTTGTTTAAATGTACTACCAAGACCAACAGATGCAAGTCCATCTGGACCTCCCAGAGCATGGTTCATAAGTGGGGTTCCATGTTGTCGGCAGTTCTATTTTCTTCAAATTCAGGGGTGTTACCTCGGTTCTCATCCCTCCCTCCCTCCCTCCCTCCTTCCCCTTCTTCCCCCCCGCCCACAGATTCAGAGTTTTTCGAAGTCAACTTTCGGCGCCAGTAAAAAAGAATCTGCACTTAGCGGGGCTTAGGTTTAAAAAACAATTGAGACGTCCTGCATTAACCCTTTCCCTACCATGGACGACCTGGGTTTGTCCACACTGTTTGTACCGCTCCTCCCAAAGACGAACTGGGCTACTCCACGTGTTTCTAGTGAGCTTTGCCGTGGATAGATGGCGCTTCACGGAAAATAAAAACCTGGTAGATTTCTGAATTTGGCAGCAAATTGTTCCAACACAGACAACAGGAGATTTAAAGATGGCGGCGTCAACTTCTGGTCGCTGCGTTCATAGTGACGATCTTGCCTCAAACTTGGGGCAAAAACGAAGATATTGTGACGTCTCTTCAGATTCAGAAGACAAGGAAATGAATCTTTCATCAAACAGCGAGAGCGATGCAGATGAGTTATTGGATTTTAGCTCAGACGACTGTGATTTCGATGAGGACATTGTGTCGGCGTGTCGGCATTGGACTAGAATCAATGTAGAAAATTCCCCGTCAGCCTTTCCACGTTTTGCATTCACTTTGCTTGCAAGGTGATGTGAACTGTCTGCAGTAATGCAGTGAAGTGGAACTTTAATCCCTTTTTCTTTTGCAGTCTGTTCAAAGATTTCTCATATAATAAATATTTTGGCATTTGTTTTTGGCCTTTGTATTGCATACTAATTTTATAAGGCACATAAAAAATTTGGTATTTTCAAATTGTTCTTTTTTTTTTTCAAAATTTTTGCGGTAGGCAAAGGGTTAATCCACAGCACAATCAGAGTGAAAGCTGCGATACATCACAGCGAAGTCGTTGGGCATCGCCGTTAAGTTCATGCACCATGGGGTGCCTGAAGAAAAGCAATAAAAACAAAATAGATATCCAACGTTTTTTTTTTGCTTTTTTTTTTCCAGAATGCTTTTGTTTTGTTGTTTTTTGTTCCAGGGCATGTGAAACTGCATCTCCCGGCACGAGCTCTTGGCATTGACGGTGCTACAACTGCAAAGTGTTATCAGCCATTTTTTTTTTTTTTTCAGAGAGCAGGTGCAGTGGGGATTAGGTTCTAAAAAGCCAAAGCATAAAGCAGGTTATGAACACTGTGGTGTAGCTCTCTTGCAACGTCTCCGCTTCGCACGCAGCAGAACAGGTCTGATTCTCGCGGGCGGCGGGCAATCTTTTTCGGGGATTCTGCAATACCGACGATGGACGCACAACATCGCCAACTCCAACATCAACAACTGCTACAACTAAAACATACACAACGGACGCAATTTCCATTGAGCCCGTAACAGCCGTCGCCGTAAAACAGGGCACAGACGCACGATTCCCCAGCCTCGAGGGAACACGTGCGTGACCCGAATAGTGAAAACACGTTCCGGTACCGACGAGAAA
The DNA here is from genome assembly GCA_013358835.2 of Ixodes persulcatus. Lineage (NCBI taxonomy): Eukaryota > Metazoa > Arthropoda > Arachnida > Ixodida > Ixodidae > Ixodes > Ixodes persulcatus. The sequence continues at coordinate 267,177 of JABSTQ010010098.1, read as the reverse complement.
AGAAAACATCGGCGTGGTTCTCGAAGAAAGACAGTCCAGTAGGGATTGTGTTCCAGATCGAGAAAAAATAAAGCTGTAGAAAAATATTCCTTTACATAAAACTGGGGTTTCCAGTGATGTGAGTGGCCTAAGCCATTTTGGCGCACGTTTCGGAGCAACCGGAACAGTGTTTTGGAGCAGCAAATGTGGCCTTTGGAGCAACCAGAACAGTGTTTTGGAGCAGGAAAAGCGGCTTTTGGAGCAGCCAAGACAGTGCTTCGGAGCAGCAAAAGTGGATTTTGGAGCAGATATTCTTAGGAAAATAAACATATTCGTTTTAAGTGCTGTACAAACGAAGGGCACTTTGTGTTGTGTTGTGTTCTGATGTGACGTGTTGTGACGGAACTCGCTGCTTATGTCTTTACTGCTCAGACATCCCAGAAGTGTACAGTGCTGTAGGCATTGCCAAGCAATTTCGAAAACCGCTTGCCACCATTTTACTCGTTCCCGACGTGCCAGATTTTCGTCAAAAGTAAGCAAACGTAAAACAATGAATTGCAAGCGTCCCAGCTGGTGCCTCAGTCACGCAATCATGTTCGCATGCACGTGAGGCCAGCTTCGGCAGGCTTGCTGTTGGGCATGCTTCGTTGCGCGAGCGCAGACAACGGCTGTCCGATCGAAACCGAAACCATGCCCCTCAGCTTCGTCGCTAACTTATCCCCTAAATTGTACACAAAATGTAACTTTTGAGCATGCGACAAAAAAAAAGTCCAGTGGCGCGTGCTTGCCAGGCCGGCAAACAAGGTAGAAGCTAAACACACAAAAAATAAAGAACCTGAGTGCATCGATGCAAGACATTGCAAGCCAGCCTCAAAAAGTTCTTGGAGCGCTTTGTGCAACGACTGAACACGAGACAAACAAGCACGCTGTGCTGGTTCAGCGTGCAGACATTGCCTTCTTTGCTTTAGCTCACTTCTCTTCACCAACTTTCTTTCACGGCAGATTTTTCACATACCGAGGTCCCTCTCGATAGAAGGCCCACCGAGAGGAATCTAGATAATCAATACTTTGACAGAGCAGTCTTTGAATTAAAGATGAATTTTTGTAGTAACGTATGATTTGAACAAGAACAGGAATATTGATGAACATGCGGCGGTACTTAGTTTCATTTTAGAAAGTACCATATCTGCAGTGATGTGGGGACGGCAACATTCGACGTCGCGCGACCACGGTGACTAAAAGGCAGTGACCAAATACAGTTTCCCCACGGCCGTTACTTCAGCTCACAAAGTAACTCCTGCCGCGCAAATACGTGGTTTCGTTTCACAGCATGACGGCATGGCTGGTACCCGGCACGCTAGCGTGGGAGCGTCTGCACACATCTGCGTCTATCGCTGAAAATATAAAAACAAGGACTAGAGACGAGACCCACAAGACGAGAGCGCGAGACGCGAGACGCCGGGAAAACCATGCAAGACCGGGTGGACAATTGATGCGGGGTACTTTGTGTCAGGCGGCCGCTTGCGCCACATAACAGACGCCTGCTCAATTACAGTACTCAGTTTAGTTTCGGTTTTGAAAGGCGACTTAAATTGGTCCTTTGGCGCAGGCTTGGCGCAAATTACCCATATTTTAGCAAAATGTGGCAGGATGTAGCAGGGTTAGCCCCTTGGCGCATTTTGACACAATTGACGCAGCAATCACATCACTGGGTTTCTTTAAATCTGTGAGCATTTATTGCCCTGGTGCCAGCAGCCATCTTTTGTTTCTGTCAGTAGTGGTTTGGACTGGACTGGACCGGTTCTGAAAGGCTGCGGTGCAGTTCCTGCCGTGCTCCTTCGCTCCTTCATTACGTCCACTTTCCCTCTTACAAGAAGAAAAGTCTTCTGGCATGCTTCCAATGATGCACCACAGGAGCGGGAGAGGAGGGGATAGAGCAGCCGTGGTGGTGGCACAACGTACGCGACGACGTAAAACCAAGGCACAGCAACGACGCCGTTTGTGCGAAACCGCCAACACCCGGGAGGAAAGATTGGCTCTTCGAAGAAAACAGTACGCGGACCGTAGGTGGTAATCGAGGGGCATTGCCGTGGCTGCATCCGAAACCGCCGACTCCCAGGAGAACAGACTGGCTCTCCGAACGCAGCAGGGTGTGGACCGTTGCGAGGTCGGAATTCCCATCCTTTGCAGAGTCGGAGCCCCAGCACTAAGTGCCAAGGCAGTTCGTTGAGAATCGGCGTAGCGAAAGTGGCAATTTTGGCATCATTTTTTTTAAATTCGAGGACAACTTTAATTTGGTGTTTTTCGGTCCCCCCTTTTTGACAAAACGGGCTCGGGGGTTAATTTTGGGGGGTTTATCTGTACTTAGAGAAAACACGGAACCCTACCGATAGGTCACTTTTACCTCCAACTGGTGGTGTCACACGATCGAGTGTGTGCTTCGGCTTAACGCGGCACTCTGGGAGTCAGCCAGCTAAACCTTGGCTGGACGGATACTAATTAATGGTTAACCGTTGTCTCAGGTGCATCGTCCCTTTAAATGCACCTTACAGCTCTGAATCTTGTGTTCATAAATTGAAAGCAATTTTTTTTTTTTTTTTTCAGACAATTGTGTAGGTAGCGAGGTGCCTGTAAGCCTCAAAAAGGCGAGACGAAATTTGGCCAGTAGAGCGTGACCAATAACCGGTGGTCTTTAACATGCACCATGCAGTAGTGAACAGATAAATGCGTGCCAGCATAATGTTCATCCAAATTGAGACTGGAAGGATCGATTGAACCCGCGAGTCGGCAGTCTACGGCACAATCTTTCGCTCGCTCAACCTCGATCCGCAGCACCGGACACTAAAGTGCATTCTGAGTTTGTCTTTGTATGATGATAAACATCCTAAAAAACAAAAATTGACATTTTCTTTATAAAGAAGATGGAACTGTGTTTTTGCGCTGCTTCACTGCGGACTACGTCCAAAATGATATTTCAATGTTTTTTTCTACGAAGGCCACATTCCACCGAATAAATCCAGACGAACCTCGTTCCTTCGCTCGGTCGTAGCAGAACAAGCCCCCCTTGCTTCTCTGTCCCTAGCTAAATGCTGTTCCCTCTTTCGTGGCATCTCACTGGCGCGAAGAACGACACCCTTGCGAGTTCGCTTCTTTCTCTTGCGAGGCATTGTTAGGACAACCGGAGCACTTCCAGCACGCATACAACTTTTATCGTAGACCTCTTTCAAAAGTGTGCCCTTTGTTGGAAGCTGTGGAATTCCTGCACAATGGCAGACAAAAGAGCGAGCTCCTTGCGTTCGGTCGTGCCTTGGCTGCACAAGCCCTCATGCGGTGGGAGTAAAAGCTGGAGCTACCCACTTAAAACGTTCCGCGGAGGAAATGTCGTCGCATTTAATAATCGTCGGTTCGCACGCCTCCCCCTTGGTGCAGCGGTTAGGCACTGGAGTACACTCCCGGGGTCTTTGGTTCAATTCACCCTGAAAGACGTTCGTAATTTTCTGCTTTCCTCTTAATTTATTCACTCGCGCACTCCTTTCGTGTTACAAATAAAAGACAGAAATGCCGTCGCAATTAATACAAACACTGCGATATGCTCCTTTCTTCGACATAAAAAAGGTGTCCGTTTCTGTCGAGAGATGTTGCACCAACGCATCTCACATTTTCTGCAGGTCCCAGTCTCCGAAGGTGACGAAGGCCGCCCGCTTCTCTGGAGATCCCAGGAGACCCTCGCTGCACATCCACTGGTGGAACTTCTACCAGATGCAAAAGAGGGTTGAATAAGCATTGACCCGCTGACGTTTTCGGCGGAAAGAAAAGCTGCGTTCGGTTCTCCCGAACAAGGAGTCAATGTAAGCGTGCAGTGACGTATACGACAACTTATACGATGGAATGTCTCAATTGACTCGACGGCCTCGAAAATTTTGCTCACTCTTGCCTTCTTTGGTTACGTGGTCTGGCCTCTAAAGGACCATGCCAGAGAAGGGAACCTCAAACTATATTCAAATAAATAAGGCTGTTTTGCCATTTTGTTTTACCCAACTAACCTTATTGGGGCTTTTGTGATGTTAACACATGTATGTGAAATGTTTCTCATGTAATAAAATTGCTCATTTTCAAAACTGCTAAATATGCTCCCCAAAAAAAATTTTTTTTTTCTTGATGAGTGGATTATGTTATGTAGGGCCTTCAACCCCACCTGCCTGCCAGAAGCTCAATCTAGATACCAAGTTGAAAACAAGCAGGCCATGGGAATTCACCAGAAACTCAAGATACATCCTAAAATGTAAGCATGAGCCGCTGGAAGCTCTATTAGCAATGACAGCGAGACCAGTGATGGAAGCGGCATTTGACGTTTTGGAGCAGGTTCTGTAGCAGGCAAAATATTCGTTTGAAGCAGCCACTGTCGCTTTTGGAGCAGATACCAACGTCCGTTAACATATCATTCGTAAAAAAAAAAAAAAAAAAAAAAAAAAAAAAAAACTTGTCTGCATCGCTAAATGAGTTTATATTTGATAATGGCTGAGGGTTTTTCTTTGATACTGGAGCATATTACTCGTTACCCTTTGTAATAAGAACAGATAGGACACAGAAGGTACACAGAGCTTTCTTTTTAGAAATAAGGCTCTGGTCAGAGTAGGTTCCATTTACAATGGGTACTAAAAAATTGATGAGAAATCAATCACACTTCAGTTTGGGTAAAGCCTCCCTCCGCTCCCACTTTTACACCCGATAATTTATTTAGCCTGTATGTATAATTTCTGTAAAATTCCACCAATGTCACTACTGCATGGTGCAACTTAAAGACCCCAGGCTAGCGGTTGTACCGCACTGGCTAAATTGCTCATCTGCAGTTGAGACACCGGACACCCACTGAGGCAGATTAACTTCCGGCAGTATAAACATACAATTTGCTTTGATTTGCCACCAAAAACCAACACAATCGCTAACACGTCTATCAGCAAAATGCGCCTACCAAATTCTATCGTTACCAAACTCAAGACTTGAATATTATAAACTGGAAAAAAAAAAAACAGAAAACACCCACAAATATAATGAAAACCTACTCTTGCGCTTACATTTATTCAAATACAGCACACCGTATTTCTTTTTCTTTCTTTCTCGACGCAGCATTTGAAAACGAGATCATATAATCAAGACCAAAGAATGTGGACCTGCAATAGTACTGAGCATAATTTACATGCATATCGTGCTAAACCAGACGCTCACCCATGTCAGCCGCTACTCCTAGCGCTCCGGTGCAAGGCGGTGAAGCTCGACGCGCGTGGGCTGGGGAGAGGCACCACAGAAGCATACGGCAGACGCAATCAAGTGATCTCACCAGGAGTACAAGAGCCTGGTTCTGTCTTATCACAGTAGCCGCTATCCTACTATTTTGCGATGCTTTCTCGCGACTTCTGGCTCCTCACATCGCCGACATTGTCTGAAAGTTTAGATGATGTCGGCGATCAAGCCGCCAGCGCATCAACCGGCCAGCGCGGTAAACGAGCAATGTTAAATCTTCGTTTCACCATAATTTAAAGTGCAGCCGACGCTACGAGACAATGGGATCAACCAAAGAATGTCAAAGTGCGACATAGAGACATTCGACCATCTTCCTGTAATTGTTTTTTCATCGATTAAACCAATCAAATGCAGCGAATGTCCCGTGACTTGCGCTTTTACTAAGTGTGTTCGTGATGTATGTGTTCAAGCCTCAGACTGTGCTCTGACCTAAGATGAAACAACGTATACGGTGAGTAGAGATGCTGCGAAATACATACCTCCACCGTTTTCTTTGCTCTTTCTTCTTACTTCTTTGAATATTAGGGTCAATCAATAAAAAAAATATATCAATTTTTTTTGTTTTGCCCATCTCGGCGCAGGTGTGGCGCAATCCTTAGCCAGAATGGCACCTTGGCGCAAGATGTAGCAGACTTTCACTCGCGGTGCAATTTGGCGCAAATGACGCAGCACTTCCATCACTGCCAGACGCGTGCGACCAACACCTTTAGTGCATTTCCATGACAGCATGCACGACAGGATATGGAGAAAACCAAGTATGTCACAGAACTGCGAGAAGGAAAGGCCACAAAAGAAGGGGGGTATGCGAAAATCAGACGAAGTTGAGTCGGTGGAGTCTTTCTTTTCGATAGCCTGTTTGTGACCTTTGCAGGCTCGCCGAACAAAGGGCAGGAAAAAAGAAAAGAAACGCACCCCAGAGCTCAATGCTGCTGACTGTAATCCTTCCCCAAAAAGAGGGGGAAACAGTCCCTCCAACGGGACGACGGATATTCTGCGAGCCGGTTGCAGATTCTTCGCGGCTCCTTGCGGGCTCGGGGGATTAGTGAACATTGGTGACACCGCGCACGTGACATCAGAACTCGACGACGTCTAATACCCACCTCGGGAAAAAAACTCCATCGTGAGAATACACCAATAGGGAAACACCCATTCGAGTGACCACGAATGGCACAGGGTCACTCTCACGGACTGACACAGAGGCGTCCCGCCACCACCGCCCTCTCGTGCAGGGAAGGCCTAGATTTAGAACCAACCCTCCCTCTAGACACCTTGCTGTTCTTAGAACTCTGTTTCTCATCCATTGCTATCACAGGCCGGCAGAGTTCGAGCATGTGCTTCAAGCCCTCATGATAGGGCATTGCATTGAGGCAGAGACTAAATATGAGCACTGCCAAAGTATTACACTAACGTGAAACCGTGATTCACTCTAAAACCTATCTTAAAAATGCTACACCAGCTTCTCAGCGGGCGTTCAGCCGGTTGGCTGTTTGCCAAGCAACCTTGTGCCCCGACGTCACCAAGATCGAAACAGGCGGGAATGGGGATTGAGCCCAGGATTTCTTCGAGCCGCAGAGCATAAACAGAGTCGACCAGCGATCTCCCCCAGACATTGGCTATAGGCCCTGCGTCTGCCAATCGACGGTTTGAGCGTCACGAAAACTAGGAGACAAAGGTGGTTATCTATCCTTTCCTACAATGGCTTTGCAGGGCCTCTAAGACAGATACAGATATTGGCATACCTCAAGAACTTCTTCTAGGAAAGGCTGCTCATCCACCATATCTTGAATGATGCCGGTGAGCTGGAAGTAGACAAACGGTAGTTGGTTCAACACCAACTGCAATGTTCAATTTCAGCAAAACTCGACTGGTGTAACTATAGAGGGCTGCAACCACAAGCGCTTAGACAGCACGCATCATCTAAAAATTTCAAACGACCACATGAGTGTGCTGCGATTGACAGCGGCAACTTTTGCATTGTTCAAAGATGTGCTTTAGCAGATTTGGTTTTAGTTTATGTGCTTTAGGAGCTTTGCTTTTAGTAGATAGTTGTAGGAGATGTGCTTTAGGAGAGGTGTGCTTTTGTAGAAAGCTCGTACGAGATGCGCTTTAGGCGAGGAAATTACACTGAGACATGCTTTTTGGTTCAAATGCTCTCACAGAATGTGGATTTGGTTAATTACTGGTACTTCTTTTGACCGAAATGCTGGGTTTTGTTTCCTGTTATTATATTACTTGGCAATTGCAAGGACAGCCTTGTAATCCGTGTATAGGCCAGAATGTGCGTGCAGTCTCGAATGCTCACGCCCCTTGCAAATACAAAATCGATGCACCTTCTGTTCCTGATAGTGGGTGTATGGACGTCGGTGCGAGGGTGACATTGAAGCTGTCGGGGGGTAAACACCAGCCGGCCTTGGAGACGTCTATGTTAAAGTTTTTGACCACTATGAGAGGGAATTGTATGGATCCAAAATGTGAACGCAATGTCACACGCGTTATTAGAAGGAGTATTTTGTAGACGTGCCAAGGAACCTTCCGAATCCCTGAAGTGGCGGTGGCAGCTGCAGCGAAGGGAAGGGGGGAGGGGGGGAGAGGGAGCGATAGCACATCTTGCAATAGGTGACGGGGTTGTGCAAGGGCGACGGTGATGAAACAGAGCGATAGTGCTGCGACGAAGTGGTGTGCGGATTTTGCCAAAAAGAAGCACTGAAAGCTGCCGCTGCAAAACATACTGCACGAGATTATGAGACAATAATGAGGCAATATTTTGTATTGTTACGAGTATCAGATCCACATACATAACTTGGTACTGATATCAAAATACGAAAAAAGTTGCCAAGCAGTTAAACATATATGTTATGCATCACGTCTAATCAAAACTTGCAATCTAAGGGTTATTTTGTAATATTTTTGTTACTTCTTTAGAGTGACTGAATAAGCCCTTAACTGAATAACTTTGTGAGGTGATAAAAACACAACATGTTTTGTGTTTGCAAAACTTCTTGAAAATAAATAAAAACTACATCTGAAACACATGCTCAACATTAAAAAAAATCGGATTTATTCTTTATTCAGAATCCTAATTAACGCCCCCGCCCCCTTTTCTTTCAACGTTGAATATATGCCTCAGATTTTATTAATTTGATAATACTACTATGGAAGTATTCTATGGGAGGGGTAGAAACCCCTCCCATAGAATAACATCAACCTACTCTCGCCAAGCAAGTGTCTCCTTTCTTAAAAACTCTATCCTCTTACAACCACTTGAAATACGTCGCACCGCTGCCCTTTTATGCATCATTCATAAATCACGCTATTCTAACCCTAACATTATCGCCCCCCTGCTTGAGCCTCCTAACCGAACATCTCGTCGTTTAACTAACAGCCGAAGTTATAAGCGCATTTTTGGTCATACATCTGCCTTTACCAACTCCTCACTACCACGCGCAATCATGCACTGGAATTCTCTTCCCGATCACATAACCACACTTTCCGATCCTACAGCATTCCGAGTAGCTGTCTTACATTTTTTAACTACAATTTAGTTTTCGTTTACAGTGATGTTCTTGCCCACATAATGAAGTGTTATATGTGCTTGGACCCTACAATTTGTATAATGCATAATTTTGTCAAAGTGTTTTTTTCAGTTGTGATATTGCTATCCTGTTGGTACTGTTCTTTTTTTCTCTTTAAGTGTTGACTATACTGTAACTTGACCAAATCCCCCCCTTGTGCAATGTCCAGTAATGGACCTTCAAGGTATCATGAAAAAATAAATAAATAAATAAATAAATAAAAAAACACCATAGAAATGAGCCCATGCTAACATTTGCACACATGAACTCATGCTAACATTTGTAGAAATGAACCTTTGCTAAAATTTGCAGAAATTAAAATATGCTAACATGCATGAACCAATGCTAACAATATTTGTAGCAATGAAAATATGCCAACAATATTTGTAGAAATGAACCCACGCTGACACTTGTAAAAACGAACAGATGAAATGCTCACGGAATTTGTGGGGACGAACCCATGCTTACTTTCCTTCCTCCCTCACCTGCAATAACCCTGTACGAGTCTCGGTAACAAGCAGCAGTAAATCCTCCCAATTCAAGCCCATGCTCACCTCGGTGCAGAAGGAGCTCAGTTCCCTGTGAACCCTGGGCTGGACGTACTGGTGGAAGGTGGACTCCACCTGGAAGCTCCGCCCGTTCACCTTCAGCACCGGGAACTCTATGATCTCCTGCGCACAGGGCAGCACCCCACGACTCGTAACACACTGCGTCGATACAACGCAACCCACAATAAAATAATGCATAAAAAAAAATTGCATCTTTGTACTATGGGTAAAGTCGAAAGGCACAGTGCGTGCTGCACCGTGTTAGTGTGACACGAACGTGTGGTCCCATCCTGATACCATAACGTAACATGGTGTCAGATCACGTGATGCCATGATGTAACAAAGTGTCACGTCACATGATGTGACGAGACAAATTTGGTGGTGTGACGTGACTTGACATCACCTTGTGGTGCCACGACGCAGCATCACGTGACACAAGGCGACGTCAAGCCATGCTGTCACATGTCACATGACGTTATAGCATTACGTCAAGTAACATTACGGTGTCACATGATGTCACAATATAATGCGACATCACCTTGTTACGTCGTGGTGTAACATGACGTGATGCATGGTACCACAGATGTTCAGATCTGCTGGAATCATCTCGAACAAACATTTAAAAAGATGAAACTTTTTTTTAAAAATATGTTAATGCTTTTTTTTGGCATAGTTTTTCCTAAAGAATCTAAATATCATCATTTGTCCTCAAAACGACACTAAAAGTGAAAAAAATCGAAAAACATGCAGCCCCTCATTGCCGCTCAGTGTCAATTGGTTGGTCGAGCCGCGACGTCATAAAATGACCCAGCGCAATTCTAATTGAATCTTTTGCACAACGATCAACTGGCAATTCTTACCTCGTTTCATCTGCGCTGCGCTTAATAAGCTTCTCGAATTAGCCAAGGTGCCTGCCTCTTCTGTAGAAAGATGCTCGGATCTGCTGGACTAGCAGCCATTTGCCGAAGATAAACCTCTTCCACGCCTATCAGTTTAGGAATAATTTGGTGTTTAGCCGAGCAGGCTAACGTTGGCACACGCGACCTCAAGCGCGAGCTGTTCGTTCAAGGCTAAGATGGCGGCGCAGCCGTCTAGGTTGTACGACAGTCTATGTTCAGGAAACCATTTTCTTATTAACTAACCCAGTCCGAGGCTGACAAACACAATATAAAATACAATATTTATTTTGCGTGCTTACCAACAGCCAGTTGGCCTTTGCGGTAAAGCACAATGTAAGACTTACATTTCCGTTACAAAAAATACATCCTTAATCAAACCAATTTTAAAATCATGCACATGTGTAAAACATATGGGGCAAAGTTGTACAAAAAATATCAATGCCGCAATACTTCGTGTTAAGGACATGTTGAATTCGTGATACAGGTGACAAGTTAAGGTGATCTGGATAAAACACTCTACGATTTCTAGAACTTGTGTTAACAGGAATGCGAAAATGTAAAGAAGCAAGCAAAGTAGAACTGTCTATTAATCCGTGAACCAACTTATGCAAAAACTTAACATCCCGGATAGACCTTCTGTTACATAAAGTGCACAATCCTAGTCTAGTTAAAATCAGATTGTATTCAAAATAGAATTTGCGACCAAAATATCTATCGTAGATTATACGTACAAACCGCCTTTGTACATGTTCAATACTTTCGCTTGCTGAGCTAGATATATTATTCCAAACGACAGATGCAAATTCAAGTTTAGAGCGAAGATGGGTACTGTAGAGTCGCAACAGACAGTGATGACTGCTGAATGGTTTAGTTAAACGAGCCATTATTCCCAACGCCCGCATGGACTGACTGACGATGGAATTAATATGTGAATTAAAAGAAAGGTGGTCATCCACAAAAACCCCTAGATCTCTTACTAGTTTGGTCCTACTTATAGGCTCAATTCCCATAGTATAGTCATATGATAACGTGTTACGCCTTCTTGACAAAGACATCACTTAGGTTTTACGGGGGTTCAAAAGTAAATTGTTTGAAATGCACCATTTCTGTACTGACGAGACATCCTCTTGCAGCAAAGTACAGTCGGCGATACAGTCCACCTGCCGAACCAGTTTAACATCGTCTGTAAAAATGAGCACCTGCGAGTGCTTCACGGAGGATATGAGATCATTTACAAAAATGTTAAACAACAAAGGACCAAGATTGGAGCCCTGAGGCACACCCGAAATAGATATGAAAGGACGCGACAGGTAGCCAGAAACTCCAACACAGTTTTGTCTTTCATGTAAATAACTCCTGAGCCAGGTAATGTACTCAGGGCCAAGCCCGTAGTTCTTGAGTTTCAGCAATAACAATTCACGATTAACCCTGTCAAAGGCTTTCGACATATCCAGATATACTACATCTACCTGTCCCCGACTCTGGACAATTGGCATAGAATAATTAAGAAATGTGCATAAGTTTGTTTCCACGGAACTTCCTGCTAAAAAACCATGCTGAACGAGAACAATCTTTCTTTTAAAATAGTTATACAAACGGCTGTACATCACCTTCTCAAACACTTTTGAGAATGCATTTAAAAGAGATACAGGACGATAATTAGTGATGTCGCCACAATTACCAGATTTGAAAATTGGCACAACAATTGAGCATTTCCAGGTGTTTGGAAAGACACCCTTCTGGAGCGACATGTTAAACACCTTTTCGAGAAGAGGAGCAAACACTTCACAACAGCCCTTCACAATAAAGTTCGGAATACCATCGGAACCTGTCGATAGCTTAGAATTTAGTTTACCGATAGCCGAAACCACCTCATCAACCGTAATGCTCGTTACAGGTAAATAGTCATCAGAATCCCATGTCACAGAAGAAGTAGTGTTGAGATTAGAAAAACATGACTTAAAGTGTTCTGAAAACAGCTCAAAGACAGACTTAGGTGACGTATGAATACCAGACTCGTTATGTAGCGTTATACAGTTTGACTCCTTCCTGGTATGCTTCTTCACAAAGCGCCAGAATTCTTCGGGTCGCATGTTTAAGCTAAGCTCCAGCTTACGGTACAGATACTGGTCATTAGCGAGGAGTTGCTTTGTTAGTTTACGACATATGCTGTATTTTTCATACCACACACTTAGTTTTGTCTTATTATACAATCTATGATAATGTAATTTTAACTTCAAGTAATGTCGTAAATCCTTAGAGAACCATTTGGGACACTTCTCGGGACGTTGAAGGTACTTAGGAATGAACATATCCATTGCATCACTAACTACCAATGTGAGACCGTCCACTATAGAACCAACATCTGAGTCTTGTAACATGCTATTCCAGTCGTATTTCGTGAAATATTTAAATAAACCAAAATAATCACCGAGACTATATGCATATCTCAGGACGCAGCAAGGTGATATGACCTTCAAAGACATTGAAAACAAGACCTCAATCGGAGGGTGGTAAGCATCAGCAGTTACCAGGGGATCATTTACACAAGTCACATTCGAAACACAAAAGTTAGAACTAAATCAAGAATGTTTCCGGAGCAATTCACAAACATGTTCTCTTGCGTAAAATCATTAAAATTTAAAAAGCTGAATAAACAAGTTGCTTTTAGACGCATACATGAGCTTTCACTGTTAATAATGCCAGAAAGCCAATCAACTTTTGGAAGATTAAAATCTCCGTAAATGTTTACGCGATACTTAGTCGTATCTATGTTGTTTTCAAGGAAATTGAAGTGGTCTATGAAAAGCGCAGCATCTGAAGTGGGAGTAAAGTGGTGACGAGAGATGGTCAGCCGACGGCCGACGAACCTGAGCTAAGAGAGTCCACCGATGGGCCTGCTGAGGCTGCGACCGAAAACACCGTGGAGCTGAACGATGCAGACGAGAAGAAGGTAGCCGTGGCCAAGATCGGGCAAGTGGAGAATTTCGACTCTTCATTGGGTTCCAGGTCTCCTTACGAAGAGAGACTAATATGGGTTCTCAAGGTGAACTGTGTGCCATATGCCTACAAGGTTGATGCCTTCCTAAGCTTAATTGGACCTACGACATATAATCTGCTGAAGTCGTCGAAAGCTCCCGCGTTGCCAGTAACAAAGAATCTAGCAGAGCTGACGAAGTTGTTGCGAGATCATCTGGAGCCTAAATTGTCCGTCATGGCGGAGCGGGTCAGATTTCATTGCCGTGGTCAGAAAGAGGGAGAAACTATTACGCAGTTTGTCACTGCATTGCGGAAGCTAGTGGAAAAGTGTGAGCTTGGCTAATTTTTGGACGAGTCCCCGCACGACTGTTTTGTCTGCAGATTATGTCACGTTCACATTCAATGAGTGCTCTTGGACGAAGATAAGACGCTTGAATTCCAGAAAGCGGTTGAACGGGCCGCAGAGTCAAACACCGCAATAAAAAGTGCCTCCGAGATGCATGGCACCAGCAGTGACGACGTGCATGCCGACGAAGTAAGCGTCCACAAGTTACAACACAGAGAGGAACCTCAAATGCGAGGAGGAGCCTATTATCGGTGTGGATCTACTGGGCACATGGTAAGCACGTGTCCTGAGAGCGAGGCGGTCTGTTTTCAGCGCCAGCAGGTCAGGCACATTTGACGCGTCTGTCGCTCGTTGCGAGGAAAAGAAAAGCCGCGAGGAAAGAAGAAAACGCTCAAGTCGCTCACGGCGGAGAAGAAGAAAAAGCGAAAGCCCTGATGTCAAGAACATGAAGTCTACAGCAGATTATTCCCTCACAGTGGAAGTGTTGGTTCAGAAGTCTCCACTAACAATGGAGCTGGACACTGGAGCAGCGGTGTCTGTTATCTCAAGGAAGCTGTACCTTGAGAAGTTAACAAAAAAAATTGAGAGAGACTTCACTTTGTTTGTGAACGTACTCCGGCGAAGTCGTCGAGTCATGTGGTGTCGTCGACGTCGAAGTGTTCCGCAACGAGCAGACAAAGGTTCTGCCGCTGTATGTGCTGAACCGGGCGGGACCACCACTACTAGGCCGAGGATGGCTACAACAGCTGCAGCTGGACGGGAACCAAGTTGTGAGGGTCAACGAACTTCACAAAGGTGAGCGAGGGCCGCACACAATACCAGTCGACAAGGCACAGGAAATGTTACGCAACCATCAGGAAGTCTTCAAGGATGAGTTGGGAAAAATCTCTGGCAAAGAGGCAAGGGTGTTACTTAAAGAAGGAAGCCGACCAAAGTTCCCGAAAGCTAGAAGTGTGCCTTTTGCACTTGTTCTGGCTGTGGGAAAAATACTGGAAAAATTAGAGGTTCTAGGTGCAACTGCAACAACAATGCACAGCGAGTTTGTGACGCCACTTGTTCCCGGGCCCAAAAGGATGGTACCACAGGCACGTAGCCAGGATTTTGATTCGGGGGGGGGGGGGGGCTGCCCATGACAAAATGCTGTATGAGGGGGAGGGGGAGAGGAGGCCCCAGCGAAATGGAAGATTTCAGAGGGGGGGTCCAGGCCCCATGGCCCCCCCCCCCCCCTCCCATGGATACGTGGCTGTGGTACCATACGGTTGTGTGGTGATTATAAGACCACTCTTAACCCAGCATTGGACGTTGATCGCTACCCATTGCCTAAGGTAGATAAGCTTTTTTCGGTGCCGGCTGGTGGTCAAAGTTTTTCCAAAATTGACCTAGACAGAGCGTACCAACAAGTTGTCACGAACAAAGTCACGGAAGTTGCTGACAATAACGACACAAAAGGGTTTGTACCTAATGAATCGTTTACCCTTCAGAATCGCGTCGGCACCTGCCCTCTTTCAAAGAACAATGGAAAACATACTGAAAGCAATTCCCAGAGTGACTTGCTACTTGGATGATGTGTTAATCGCTGGCAAGACTCAAGGAGAGAATCTGCAAAGCTTGAAGGAAGTATTCGAGAGGTTCACCGAACGTGGAGTTTGCATCAGGTGAGAGAAGGGTGCCTTCTACCAAGACCAGCTTCAGTATCTGGGACATCTGATAGGCCCCGAAGGAATCAGCACAATGAGAAGGTGGCTGCTATTGTGAATGCACCAGCACCTGAGGATATTGTCACATGTCTTTGTATTTTAGATTGAGTGTTTTGAGCGTTGTGTTTGATGGACCAATAAAAGGGAGCGGAATCCCGCTCCCGTGAAAGAACCAGGCCAGACTTGGGTTGTTTGACGGAACACGTGGGATCTGGCGTATCGGCGGCGGTACGCGATTTCCTACAATGTACAGCAACTGAGCTCACTCTTGGGTGTTGTGAACTATTATGGCAAGTTTGTTCTGCAACTAGCCACGGTGGTTGCACCCCTCCACAAGTTGCTGCGACAAGACATGCACTGGCCCAGGGACCAGAAGTGTGAACAGGCATTCTGGAAAGTAAAGGAGCTGCTAGCCTCATCAAGAGTGCTTGTGCACTACGACCCAAAGGTACCATTGCATTTGCCACGTGATGCGTTGTCCTACGCTGTGGGTGCCGTCTTGTCTCACTTTGCAGAAGATAAAACTGCTTGGCCAGTGGCTTGTGCACCCTTACTTCGGCAGAAAAGGGATACAGCCAACTAGAGAAAGAAGCCCTAGCCTTGCTTCTTGGAGTAAAGAAGTTCCCCTTTTTACCTGTATGGTCGTAAGGTCAGTCTTGTGACAGATCGCAAACCTCTTCAAGCTATTTTTGGACCGAAGACGGGAATTCCTGCAATGGCTGCAGCTTGACTGCAGAGATGGGCAGTGACACTTTCTGTTTATAACTACTCTTTGATGTTCAAGCGATCAGCTGGAAATGCAGAAGCAGACTATTTTTCTCGGCTTCCGGTGAACACAATGGAAGGGGAAACCACAGAACCCCACAATGGAAGGGGAAACCACGGAAGATGAGTCTTTCTGTTCACTACGGTTGCTCTCCTTGCCAGTCAGCAGTCGAGACATCGCAAGAGAGACTGCCAAGATCCCTCTGCTGGGTTGAGTGTTGGAGTATGTTCTGAAAGGTTGGCCCTCGTACGTGTCAAACCAGTCGCTGAAGCAGTTTCTCCGATGTAGAACTGAAGTGTCGGCACAGCAAGGCTGTCTCATGTTAGGACTGAGAGCCGTAGTGCCGGTAAAGCTATGAAGTTCCTTGCTGGAAGAAATCCACGAAGGACACCCAGGTGTTGTATGTACCAAAGAACTAGCCAGAAGTTACTTTTGGTGGCCGCCAGTGGACAGCGATGTTGAAGCATACGTCAGGGCATGCCAACTGTACCAACAGCAGGCACCATAGCATCTTTGGGCGTGACCTACCAAACCATGGCAGCGTGTGCACATCGACTACGCTGGACCGTTCGAGGGAGCCACGTTTTTGAAAGTGGTAGACGCTCACTCCAAGTGGCCCGAGGTTTTTGTGATGCCATCGACAATATCGTCCAGTACGAATGAAAAACTGCGAGAATTGTTTGCACGTTTTGGAGCATCAGAGACACTCGTCTCCGATAACGGAACGCAGTTTACATCTGAAGAATTCAAGCAGTTCATGAAGAGTGTCGGAACGCGTCACATGTTAACAGCACCTTACCACCCAAGTAGCAATGGCTTAGCGGAAAGGTTTGTTCAACCCCTCAAGGCTGTGTTGTGCGGGGGAGCGACCACAGAGTCCACGCAACGAGGCTTGGCTAACTTTATTTCGAGTTACTGCTATATTCCGCATTCCACAACTGGAGAGTCACAAGCAGCGTTACTGTTGGGGAGGTGCCTCCGTGCCAGATTGGATGCTGTCAAGTCATTTGTTGAAAACACTGTGGCCAAGCAGCAGTTCAGTCAGGTATTGCAGAAGTATTGTGCGAGAGTGTTCAAGGTCAATGACCGAGAGCATGCGTGGAATTGCCGGCCAGGAGACAAGTAGCTAAAGACTAACATCCTGTCTAGGAGTGGCCCAGCGTCGTATAAGCTGCGGATTCAGCAGGACCATGGTGCTGTCGTCTGGCGCCGGCATCAGGATCACATCTGCCATGACGCTGATTATGACAACAATGTCCAATTGTCTTGTGAGGAAGGTTTTTACGTGCTGCCCCGGTCTTCAAAGCAATCGGGCGAGGTGCGACTGCTGCCTGCGAGCCCGGCAACAGGTTCTTCGCCCGGCCTTCATGATAAAGACAGTAAAGAGCAGCAGACCCTGGTGACACCTGCGCGTCGCTACTCCACAAGAGTGCACCATCCTCATCGCTATTCACCAGGTGCTTGCACTAGAACCTGGGTTGAACTTTACAAGTGTGGGGGAATATGGTGCTTAGCCGAGCATGCTAACGTTGGTATGTGCAAGCTCAAACGCGAGCTGTTCGTTCTAGACTAAGATGGCGGTGCGGCCGTGTAGGTTGTACGACAGTTTATGTTCAGTAAACCGTTTTTCTATTAACTAAGCCAGTCTGAGTCTGACAAACACAATACACATGAAACTAATGGGTGTGGAAGAAGAACTTCAGTATATGGTTGCTAGCCCAGCAGTGTGTTTGTCCTCTCTTTCTTTCTGTATCTTCCTACGCTCAACTGGCATCTTTCAGAAACATGAATCACCAACTAGCTCAGTATCGACTACGCACGATGCTGGCTCAAAGAGCCCCAAGGAGCACACGCGAGGAACCTTTTGTGACGTCATGTTTTAGAGCGCAGCTCTTAGGTGCCCGTTTCTGGCTTGAGCGGCGTCGGCATGGCGTCAGCGTTGCCGTCACTGTCGGCGTAATTGCGCGGTGCATTATGGGACGTTTCCCACAATGCATCGCGGTGACGTTTCGCCACAGTGACGTTTCGGCACCACGCCGAAACGTCGCCTGACGACGCGCGTTTCAGGCATGAAAGAAGGAGGGGGGGAGGAAGAGAGGGTACGGATGAGAAGGAGGAGGGGCATACCCTCCCCTCAGTACGCTCCCATCCTCCTCCTCAAGAGGCTGCACTCTAAATCGACGTTACAGGAAGTTGTAAACGGCTTTTATTTTTTCCTTCTCTTTTTACTCCCCTTTCCAGGGCCGGCCTTAGAGCAGCAAGCGCCCTGGGCAAACTGCAGCTGTGGTGCCCCCCCCCCCCTATTTTCGCACCCAAAATCACGTTGTTAGCAAACATGCCACAGTGACCCAGCGCAAATAATCGCGATTTTGTCGTTGCCAGTCGAAAACCACATCCTAAAAATGAACGACGTTCGCAAGCATTGAGAGTTTTGTCGGCACCGTGTTCAAAGGTTCAAGAATCATTTATTTCTTAGATTAACCAAACTTCAGCTGTGGGTCTCCCATAGCAAGCTAACGCCTGATGGACAGACAAAACAAAAGCACAAGTTAACCATGTCAAATACCCTAGAAGGTAATCTTCCGAGCCTTCAACATCGCAAATTGGGCTACGTCTTGCGACATATCCAGGCTAGACGCTATCCTGTTTTCAATAGACAAAATTGCCAATGATAATATTCTGTCATCTCAGTCTGCCATGGTTGATCTTAGGTATGTCTTAATAAGCTTTAATTTTGAGAAACTCCTCTCAGCAGTGGCAACTGACACTGGCAAAGTGAAGAGGATCCTCAATGACACCCACGTATACGCAAATTTGTCACATAGATGGTTGTCCAGAATGAACTGGAGGACGTCCTGGCGAGCACTGCATCCAGTGGGCAGCAGGCTGCATAGTTAGATCAGCTCCTCGCAGAGATCTGTACCGTTGATGTCTGCACTTTCTAGGTGTCTCAGACTCTCGGTGCATGGTCAAGGCCTTGGCAAAGTTTAAGAAGTTCTGCTTCGTCGGGAAGTCGGGTGAGGCCGTAAAGGAACCCCCAGAAGCTCACGTGCTGCTCCATCTGCGTGAAGCGTTCTTCAATCGACATCTTACGGTGTCAATCATCTTGTAGAAGAACTCTCGCTTGAATTTTGTCTCGACATGATCAACCTCGTCTTGGCACTCATAACAGACTTGGCGCTTTTTCCGCCGCAGTCGCGGGGCTGGTTTCATCACACTGTCAACACTCATGCTCTCAGGAAGACCGTTCGCAGTTGCCAGTTGCAGTTTCATACCCGACATTGCGATAATTGTCGATGTAATCGCTGCATGCTTTCATCAGCTGGGTGATTGCTACGATGTCCTTCGTTTTTCATTGCATGTTCTTACTTACAACATTAAGTTGAAAAAAGAATGTCGTACCACACAACAATGTAAACGAGAAACTTAAGGTCCGTGAGCTGCCCTGCAAGAGTTCAAGCTTCATGTCGGACGCCAGGGTCTGCCTGCTGTGATTCGGCCATTCTTGCACAACATTATAAATTTAGTTGTTTTTAGCAGTTTTCGGGATTCTTGCGGCGGGTTTCTGAATTTTGAGTTGGCAACACTGATCGGCATTGCGAGTCCGGAGTCGTCGCTGGTCGCTCACACACAAAAAAAGAAAGAGCTGCGGATCCAAAGTTCTTTACACATATTATTTTCATTCGGGTTGAAGCCTCTGGGCACAGAGACTCACCGGATGCCGAGGGGGCATTGGTTCGTTTAGCTTACTGCTAGAGACTCCACAGCGAGCGTTGCCCAAAGCGCAGCTCGCACGTCGGGAGGAATTGGGTTCATTTTACCCCCGGTGAGACCTCCTGAGCGAAGGCATTCTTCGGCTCAGAATAACTTGGCAAAGGGCGAAGCCCACATTTTCCTCGAGTCAATCAGAGACTCTGAGCGAAGCACGTGATAACTAAGAGCGAAAATCCGTTCCAATAGTATTTTGTCCCGGGACTCGCTCCGACGCACTGATTTGCTCGCCGATGAGCTTGGCGCCACCGTTTGGTAAGTTGCGCTAAGAGCTTCATCACTTTTTGCGAGTCAGGTTTTGCTCCGTGCGTAATTTGAGAGCTGTGCGGAGGTGATCGCTTGCCTAGTCGTTCATGATTCATTCAATGGTGCTGTGAATCTCACGGAGGAGAGGTTCTCTATAGTAAAACATCCGCAGGTGGCTGCGAGTTGATGGACGCCAGTTATAACAAGAACTTAGTCGTTGATTTTGCGGCCGAAATTCCAAACGGCGAGCGCCACCACCTTTTTCTACATGTAAGGGGGGGGGGGGGGGCACCCTTCGTGATGAGGTCGTTTTTTGTTTTACTCCGTCAAGGTTTGAGCCCCGCATGACCTGGCGGCCCTATCGGCGCCCCCCTATGAATGGCGCCCTGTGCGGCTGCACAGGTCGCCCACCCCAAAGGACGGCCCTGCCCCTTTCCCACTGCCGCAGAGGGGCGCGGTTTCAAGGCAACTTCAAAGGTGTCTTTTTAGGTGATATGGGCATGAAATAGTCTACTTTTCGTGATATCCGTGATGCTTGAGGTAGGACTACAAAGAAACAAGTGTTCTTAACCAAATTCAAAACCGCCTCAGCTCCCCTTTAAGTTTGTTTCGCTTAGTGCCACCTGTGAGTTGCAGCCTCAACTAGACGGCCTGTTTCCGTTTTGCTGCCTGTGCATAGCAATAATCACATTTTTCTTTTCTCGCATTTGTTTCCCAGAAAACTACACTTACGAAATTTGAGCATGATAAATGCACGACTTAATGACACTTCTGTGAAAAGTTTAATTGCACACCCTTCATAGGACTATTTGTATAATTTTTTGTACATCTGAACAGGAGCTGAGAATACCCATAAAGGTTGTGGGATTTTGCTAGCTACCAACACAGGTACCGGTAGAGTAACCAAAGGGTTATCTCAACAGTGGCGGCGATCTCAAAGGAGACGTCAAACCTAGCAGCACGGTCCCCACATCTCCGCGGAAATATAGACGACGTTTAGAACTACATTACCGCGGGTCGGTTCGATAAATTACCTCCGTCGGTGCCAATGATCGTCTACCTTGTCTACTCTCTCGAATATAGCGGAAGAAAAGACACACGTACCAGACTAAGGACAGAATCCAAGAGCATATATTAACATACTCTTCTAAATGAACTACCATGTCCTTATCCAAAATGCCCCCAGCGTCGGCATGGTAAGAAAAGGTCCTTACCTGCCAGACGCGGGATTCCGGAGAGCCAAGATGGGGGAAGCATTGGAGAATTCGACGATAAACGCCCTATCTCTTTCGCGGTCAGCGGACGACTCCCCCTCCCGAAAGTGGGGAAAGTCGAGGCGAAAGCCTCCTCGTCTGTCAGCAGTGATTCGCATCCGAGCGGGGGGGATGGAAAGAGGTCCCCCTGGGAGAGAGTGAGGGGAGGGAGCTCCAAGACAGGGAACCCTTCGCTTCACGAACAGGTCGGAGCTTACGGCGAAGGCGGCCGAGCGTTCCGACCCGCGGCCGTTATCACAGCCATCATGGAAGGGAGGCCACGGGAATCCCCACAAGGTGCACTAAAGACGTTTCTGAGATTGTTTGTTTCTGGTGATAACTTATCTTACGGGCTCCAAGCACCCTAGAAATACAAAAATTATGCTCGTGCAACGTCTATTTCCCTACTAAAAATGGGATCGAAGTTCTTGCCACGCCTCTTTCTGTGAGGAAAAATCTGGAGCACAGAATCCAGTGGAGGCGCCGGCGGCATGATGACGGGCGCACGTCAGCCAGTCGCAAGCCGCCTTTCCGAGAGAGGCGGGTTGCGACTGGCTGACACACACAAAACATGCACATACAGCAAGTGGGGCCGTGTGAACCAAGTCCACATGGCAGGATACATACAGGAAAATGGTCTCCTACATTTCTGACAAAGACAGAGAGGGGGTGAGGAAGAAAACCGAGCTGCTTGCACAGTTAATATCCTCACTGAAGACGTACACACATGTCGTAATGCTTTTCTAGAAGCAGGCTCGCTTTCTTCATTGTACAAAGCAAAAAATGTGTCTTGTTTAGACAGCCCTTTAGAAAGCTAAACACAACGACTGAAGACAGGTTCCAGCCACTGTGGCACAGGGAGGCAGCACTTACCTGCGGGTGCGGAGGCGGTTTCTCTCTACTGCAGGTTGCTTCGAAGTCCAGGACCAGGAAATAGTCGAAAGGCTGCTCCCTGATCGTCATGTTCGACGCAGGACGTGCCGACAAAGCTCTAGATGCGAGGAAGATTGGAAGCCTCAAGGACCGGAGGAACATTTGCAGCACCATGTGCCTGAGGAAGGAGGGAGGCGGTCCGTTTACGTGCTGCAAGCGCGTGGGGCTCGTGGATCTTACGCCGGATACGTTCCTGTGTCGATAGAAATGTAACCAACACCTCCGTCAGAGCCGAGAAAACGAAAGACCCTAGGACATCCTCTTTATTGTCCTTTCAGCAGAGATATGGATGCTATTGAGAAAGCAGCTGGGTAAATGCGGTAAAATATGGTGTTATTTCCATTGTAGAGGCACTATGTCCTACATAACGTTGTGTTTACAATATTTACAAATTAATAACTGCATCGTTAGAACGTACCTGGCGTAGATGCTATTCCGTAGCTCACGTGTCTCTCGTGACTGCTTCGTTTTCTTTCCTAGACAAGTCACTACGCCATTTTTGGAGTGGTGTATATGACATGGTGCATCAATAACATTTAGACAGCTGCATTTGAGACATGTTGTATTTGTCCCCTTTCTGTTGTCCGTCGTCTCCAATTTAAATTGTGTGTTGTTGTATGATGTACTGGGCGCGCGGTGTTTGAGAACACAAGTTCAAGGTGCATAACTTCTCATATTCTTACTACATCTTTCTAGATGCTTGAGTTTGACTTTGACTACAACATTTATGTCAGCTATCTAGGGTATCAATTTAAAAACGGCAGCTTCCGGTCTTACACAAGAAATGAAAAGGCATGCCGCCCTGGTTGCATTGGCCGCCGACCACAGCGATTTGGATATAGTCACCTTCTTGGATGTGTCAAGTGTAGACAAGTTCGCATCTTCAACACGGGAGCGAGCCACCTCACCGAGAGGGAGCACCAGCATTGTGCAAGCGGCTTGGGATCATTGGGCAATGAATGGCAGACACACACGGAGCAACGTGACCTGTCATGTCGAGGCAAGCTCGTCGAACTCGAACTTAGTACTCGGTCTTCTTGATTGTATTAACCAGGCGTTAATAAACAGTTCATAACATGGTGTCAGAAACTGAACACGAAAACGCTCGCAAGTGAAGTCAAGACCGATGTGAGTCGCACGGCGCAAGAGTGAAGGCAAGAGAAGACCGGCAGTGCAGACAATGGCGGAAGGGAGTGGCACCGCTACTACGCAGCAGTCGGGCGGGAGTCCAAACGTCCAACTTCCCATACCGGGAGGGGTCTTCGCAAGTTTGCTGCCTCCTCTGAAGCCACTCGACATGTCCGGCGACCTGGAGACATCCTGGAGAACATGGTGGGACGAATTTAAGTTGTTCTCAACCGCCACTGCTCTGAAGTCGCAAGACGCCTAGTCGTCGCTGGGGAAGACGCCAGGCGCGTCTACAAAACGTTCACATTCGAAAGCCCAGGTGACGAACTGCGCGTTGAAAAGATAGCGGAGCTTTTTGAAAAGCATTGCAAGCCTGCTATCAACGTGAGCTATAGGGACTTCGTATTCGGCACACGGAACCAGCATGACGGCGAACGATTCGATGACTGGCTTACCGAGCTGCGCACGCTGGCGAAGCAGTGCGATTTTGGCGAGCTACACGACCGCATGTTGCGAAGTCGAATCATTCTTGGAATGACCAACAAGTGACTGCAACAACGCCTCATCAACGACAATCTGACTTTGGAACAAGTGATTCAAAAGTGCCGCACGGAGGAACGTGGAGCCCTACAGTTCAAAGATATCCAAGCTGGAGCATCGCCTGCCGTTGTACATGGACTCAAGTCCGAGGCATGCCCTCAATGTGGATACTCTACGCACACAAGCGGAACATGTCCTGCCAAAGGAACGAAGTGTAAAAACTGTGGTCGGAGGGGACATTTCGCTCGAGTGTGTCGCGCGAAGAACGACCCACCGAAAAATAGAGCATCACCACGGAAGAATGTTCGCAATGTTGAACGATGCAAATCTCCAAGTTCCAGCTCCGAAGAGGAGAAGTTGGTTTGTGGTCTATCCAACAGTGTTGGTGATGAACAGTTCTGGAGTGCTGAAGTCAGAGTTGCAGGAAAGGCAGTTGACTGCAGGGTGGACACAGGAGCAAACTGTTCTGTTATGTCTGCAACGCAACTGCGACGAGTCACGAAACAGAAAACGCAAGCAGTCACTACGAAAATAGGTTCGTTTTTTGGCCATGTCAGCAAAGCGGAAGGCCGCATTATGCTGCCAGTTGCCCATGGCAACCAGAGTACCGACGTGCAGTTCTACATTGTGAAACGGGAAGTACCCACAACGATAAGCGGTACCGTTGCGGAACGACTGAACCTGATCAAGCGAGTGGCATCAGCGGAAAAGCACTGCAACCAGACAGTAAAAGAACACGAGGACGTCTTCCATGGACTTGGTGAAATCAAAGGTGTCAAGTATCACATGAAGCTCAAGCCGAATGCTCAGGGTGTTACGCAACAGCCGCGTACAGTCCCAGTAGCCATCCGAGACCAGCTGAAAGGCCACCTAGATGACCTCGTGCAACAGAAGGTGATTGCACAAGTGACAGAACCAACAGAGTGGGTCCACCCAATCGTGGTTGTGAAAAAGAAGGACAAACTCCGACTGTGCATCGATCCACAAGAGCTCAACAAGGTTCTCATGCGAGAGAACTACTGCATGCCTACACTAGAGGACATAGCAGCACGACTGGAGGGAGCCAAGTTCTTCTCGACACTCGACGCAGCCACTGGGTTTTGGCAGATCAAGCTAGACACACCGAGTTCGTACCTCTGCACATTTGCAACACCGTTCGGGAGATACAGATTTCTCCGAATGCCTTTCGGCATATCGTCGGCTCCCGAGGTGTTCCAGAAGACTATGCATGTAGTGTTTGAAGGTCTCGACGGAGTTGAAATTATGGTCGACGACATTCTTATCTGGGGAAGGACGGAAGAGGAGCATGACCGTAGACTGCAAGCCGTGCTGCAGAGGTGTCGTGAGGTCAACCTCAGACTGAACAAAGAGAAATGCAAGTTCTCTCAAAACCAGATCAAGTACTTGGGACATATCTTGTCACCTGAGGGACTCTCAATTGACCCGACGAGAGTACAAGACATCCTTGCTTTACCAAGACCATCAAATGTGGGGGAACTGAAGAGCTTCCTAAGAGTCGTGAACTACCTTGGCAAGTTCATCCCGCACATGTCCGACACAAGTGCACCGTTAAGGCAACTCTTGAAGAAAGAGGTGGCCTGGTCCTGGACAGAAGAGCAAGATACAAGCTTCACAGCACTTCGAACAGCGTTGACTATCGCACCGACTCTGCGGTACTACGATAAGAACAAACCAGTAACTCTGTCAGTGGATGCAAGTTCCAGAGGAACGGGCGCAGTGTTGCTTCAGGAGGGCCAGCCAGTAGCCTACTCATCAAGGTTGTTAAATGACGCCCAAACGAACTATGCCCAGATCGAGAAGGAGCTGTTGGCGATTGTCCATGGATGCAGCCGATTTCACGACTACATTTTCGGGCAAACCGTAACCGTGGAGTCGGACCACAAGCCACTTGAGGCGATCTTCAGAAAACCTCTGAATCAATGTCCTCTCAGATTACAAAGGATGAGACTGACCCTACAAAAATATGACCTGCTGGTGAAGTACACTCCTGGTAAAGAGCTGTACATTACAGACACGCTGTCAAGAAACCCTTCGAAGGAGGAAGAGCCAGAAGTCTTCGAGGTGAATGTCTTGGAGTGTCTCCCTGTAAGAGATGAAACACTGGAAGAATGTCGTCAAGCAATAAGCAGGGACAAGGATCTGAGTACCATGCTGCAGTATGCAAAGAGCCAGTGGCCGAGCAACAAAGAAGACATTCCAGGCCCGTTAAAGCCATATTGGCCGTACAGGGATGAGATCCATGAGGAGGAGGGCTTACTCTTCAGGTCGAATAGACTCGTCATTCCAGAAGAGATGAAGAGCACGATCTTGGCAAGGCTTCACAAAGCTCACAGCGGAGTAGAGAAGACACTCCATCGTGCTAAAGAAGCCCTCTACTGGCCTGCAATGCAGAAAGACATCAAGCAGGTGGTAGAAAATTGCAGTGTCTGCAAGGAACACAAGCCGAGGCAACAGAAGGAGCCACTTGTGAACCATCCAGTGCCAACCGCACCCTGGCAGATTGTTGGAGTGGATTTGTTTCAGCACTCGGGACACCACTACATTGTGTTGGTGGACTATATTACTCTTTTTTCTATGAAGTGCACCAGCTTCAAAGGTCCACTGCCAGCACGATAATCAAATGCTGCCTGGCAACGTTTGCTGTGCATGGTCTACCTGTCAGGCTGGTTACTGACAATGGACCACCATTCAACAGCGCTGACTTCAAAGAGATCTTGCAGCACCGAGGAATTTCACATGTGACATCTAGCCCGTATTATCCTCAGTCAAACGGGATGGCAGAGAGAGCGGTGCAGGAGTCGAAAAAACTCATGACCAAGTGCAGCTACGGAACACCAGACTACTACGATGGCCTACTCGAATGGCGAAACACTCCCAGGGACGGAGTTCTTGGATCACCAGTTGAAAGACTCATGAACAGACATACCAGGACGGAAATCCCTACACATCCATCTCTACTGCAAGGGACGAGCACAGAGCCAAGAAAGGTACAACAGCGGCTGAGAGACAAACAACGAACACAGCAACGGTACTACAACAAAGGCGCCAGACCTCTACCTGAATTACACGCGGGAGAAGACGTCTACCTTCAAGATCAAGAACGAGGAACCTGGAAACCGGCTGTCATACTCGCTAGAGCCCCACAGCCAAGGTCATACATTGTTCAAGACGACGAGGGCATACAGCGCAGAAGGAACAGCATCGCTCTTCGCAGGAGCCAGAGAGCGAAACAAAAACCAGCCCGCTACCGCGACACAAATTTTGTTTATGAGTGAAAAAGGGAGATGTAGACAAGTTCGCATCTTCAACATGGGAGCGAGCCACCTCACCGAGAGGGAGCACCAGCATTGCGCAAGCGGCTTGGGATCATTGGGCAATGAATGGCAGACACACACGGGGAGCAACGTGACCTGTCATGTCGAGGCAAGCTCGTCGAACTCGAACTTAGTACTCGGTCTTCTTGATTGTATTAACCAGGCGTTAATAAACAGTCCATAACATCAAGGTCTTTAGTTTTTAAAAACAGCTTTCAAATTTTGTTGGGGACATTGCATCTGTGGCCAAGCGAAAAAAACATTCCCAGCAGTCAGACGTCGTCAGGCGGCTGATATGTACAGAAGGTGTAGGACATTGTGAACGACAAACCCAGCAAGTTAATGAAAGCCATTTCCAAGCAGCTAGAGGTGGCAAAGTCCACTATCAGGCTTGTGGTGCAAGAGAACCTTTGATACCAGTTGTATATGATGAGGAGAGGGCAGTTTATGTCCCAAAAAACCCAGGAAGACCGTGTCATCCGGTCCAAGCACTTGTTGAACAAGCTCAAGTACACTGAGGAACCAAACGTGCTTTGTTTTTTTTTCTGACGAAAAGAACTTTGACCAAGACCGAAAGGTCAATAGGAGGAATGACAGGTGGCTCTGTGCGAGCCCCGTTGATGTACCTACGGTCATGCAGACAAAGTTTCCACCATTTGTGATGGTCCTAGCGTTGTGAGCAACGAGGATCACGTCATGCAGCCACACTTCTTCCAACAGGGCTTGAAGGGCCTCTGAAAAGAAAAAGAAATGTTTTTTTAGACAGTCTGGTTGAGACAAGCGTGCCAAAAAATAAATATTATGTGAAAAAAAAAAAAGTTCGAGCAATATTGACGGTGAGAGATTTATTTTAAATCCTGCACGCAAAGTCCATGACGTCATGGGTCATTCCGGTATGACCATCTGGGTCGTTTGCTCTTTCCACCTCAATGTGAAGGCGAAGCCAATCGACCTCTCTTCCACGCGCCCGAAATGCCGAGAGAAAACAAGTGGAAAGGAGGTGACTACTGACTAAATTGTGTCTCGCACTGTCAATATTGCACTAAAAATTTTTTTTTTTTTTTCGTGTAAAATTAATTTTTTGACACGTGTGTGTCCCCAACCAGACTGTTAAAAAAAAAATTTTTTTTTTTCTTTTCAGGGGCCTTTTAAAAGGGTAGGGAAACAAAATTCCAGTGCTCATTTTATAGCTTTAATGTGTTGCATGTTGCAGCATAACCTCAAAAACACCAGGCTTGCATTGAAAGGCACAAGCAAACTAATTTTAAAGCTAATTAAACAATCTTTCAATGTGCACCTGGTGGATGCATGCGGAGCCTATTTAGGAGGTAATCTAGCAACTTTGGGGAACTTGCTACGTAGTCATGACGTAGCACGCTCCATTAGAGCAGTGCCGCTCTTTGGAATTTCAACATTTTCCTTCTTAGCTTTCCTCCTCAACTCACAAATCGTGCATTGAACCAAACAGTCCAAGAAGACGGAAAGGGGGGACTCCCCTCTTTCTCGGACCCTCCTTTGTGCACCCGGATACAGCCATTCTCCTTCTAGAAGATTAGCCAGTCGCTCATAATTTGGACAAAAGTTGCTTTTCCCAGCCCGTTCACCCCTAAGCTGACAGTGCTGTGGAAGCTACGTGCTCCTAGGGCCAGCCACATGCTCGTCACCCCACCGGTACTCCGAACGGCTCGGTTGTAACGCAATGACGCTATTGACACCACCACAACGCTGACACCACCACCGACAAAGCTCATAATCACGCCAGCCTTGCTACGCCACGAACGAGGGAAATCTTTTCTCTCTGTTTTTGCTTGCGTCAAGCATCCCACGACGCATCGTGCTCTCCTTTCGCTTCTCTTCGGGCGCTCGCTCGAGTGCACCGTTTGGAACGAAAAATATAGCCAGTCGTTCAGAATACAAACGTGCGATTATCATTTGCAGTTATTATCCGTCATGCTTGACTCATTTCCAAACGAAATTTGAATATTTCAATTTTTGTTTCCGTACCCCTTTAAGGGTCAGGTTAAAGGCCTACATCGAGACCCTGGGGGCGGTAGTAAAACTTTACATAGAAGGGGTGGCCCAGGGGAGGCCATAAATTTTTCAACGAGACTCTGCTCCATGCCACACGGCCCATGCGACCCAAGATTGACTGTCTGACAACCTACACGACCACGTCTGTCCGAACATGTGGCCTCCTAACTCTCCAGATGTAAACCCCTTGCACTACTATGACTGGGGCGTCGTCGTGAGAGAGACCATCAAGTAGCCCACCAACACCAAAGAGTCATTCAGGGCTGCCATGGTGAATGCTATAGCCACCTACGAAAGCCAATGAATTAGGCATGCAGTTGTTTCGAAGCCGCATCGAGCCATACATTGCTGCTGACGGTAGCTTTATGAAATGAAGTTGAGAACACAAATAGAGAACAGTATCTGTACCAAATTCCGTGCAAATATATTAATATTTATTGAAACATACTTTTTTTTTTTCTGAAACCACAGTCACGTTCTCAAATACATCACGCACCCTGTACTGTGTTACGATCATCGAACTCCACTTCTGTAAAATTGTTTGCCTGCTCTGACAAAAGAGGTATCTAACCTGTAAAGCTTCGACTCCTGAAGTTGGCTTACAGGAAACCTGATCGGTTTTCTAGCAGCAGCCAAATAAAGGGAATGAAGCCCAATAATGGACAATCCCACATACATGAAAGACATTTTCCAAACAGATTTTGCTAATATGTGGTAGGTAAAACAATGATTCCCAGATGTATTCATATAAGCACGTAAAAATTAGAAGACACTTAAGACTGCTTACAATTAGGAAGGCGAAAGCATTAGAGTCCCGCGGGAGAAATGTTTTCGAGTAATGTTCCTACACGTATTAAAGTTTAGGACGAGGTATAGGATGACACCCTAGAGATTGACGCCAAGTATGGCGTCTAGGACGACCTCTCGGACGACGTCGAGGAAGACGTCAAGGACGGCGCCTAGGACGACGCCGAGGACGACCTCTCCGATGACGTCGAGGATGACATCTATGACGACCTCTAGGCCGTCAAGGAGGACGTCGAGAACGACGCCTAGAGAACGACGTCTAGGATAATATAGTAAAGGTGCAGGCGAGCCGGTGAATGTTAAGCATGTTGAATAACCTGAGACTGGGGCAGAAGTGAACAAATAAGTCGAAGGAACAGAAAAGGACAGGACGGCGCCTCAAACTCAGCTACCAGGTTTATTTAGTCCGCCTCCTTATATAGCCCCCAATCAGCCACCACCAACACAAAAGGTGCAACCTCTAACCAGTTCAAACCCTCCAATCAGCCACCACCAACGCAAAGGGACAACCTCTAAACAGTCCAAACGACAAAGCCTCTAATACACAAAGTAGTACTATGGACGGCCTTCATGCCGATTCACAAAGATAACTCTACAATCTCACCCAAAAGTTTAACAAAAGAATCAGTATCTACTTCATTCCAAAAAAAAAACAAAAAATGTTCTCTTTACACACACAAAAAAAAAACAAAAAAAAAACTTTATGCCAGCGATGAAGGGATGACACACACTGAATCTAAAACGAGGCAAAGTACACATCCAAAAAAAAAAAAAAAAAAAAAAATTTATATTTTTAAAAAGCTTTTGGAATTTTTACCAAACTGTAACGAAGCCTGACTTATGCAATTACCTAGAGATTTTATCCGCACCGTCTCCCTAACTAGTCTTTTTGCACCATTCCTCTCCTTGTGAATGATTTCTGTCTCCGGCCAAATCGCAGTGCAGTCGTTACATTCGTGGACATGTTTTGTGATTTCTGAGGTTGCCCCTTTTGTGTTGGTGGTGGCTGATTGTGGGCTATATAATGTGGGGATTGTGATCCCTCAACATTCTGTCGTGTCAGCGTTTTGGCGCGCCGTGGCGGCCGCGCTGACGTAGCGAGAGGTGGCGCTGCTTACCACTGTGATGGCTTCCTCCTCTCCCCCTTTGGGGCGATTTTCGTAACGAACCCCCGCACAAAGGAGATCGACGTGTCGCTCCTAGATTGGCCACTTCGCACCCGCTGTTATCTTAAAACCAGCGGACAGCGGGGTCTGGCTTCTCTTCTTCCTGGGATTTCGGCGGCGGCGACACGGGGAACCGTCCGGTGCACCGGTGAGCGTTTACCCCGTCCTTTGTATCTTTGTGAACGACCGTTCCGCCGTGGGCGATCTCCACACCGACGGCGTTCACCAGCTGATAGCCGCTGTCTTTTTGTTATTTGTTTTGTATTGTAAATAAACAGAGATTATCACCGTTACGAACGTGACTGGTGTCTGTTTGCGCCCGACGAGCAGCATGCCACGCGAGTACAAACCCGCTTCGCGGTAGAGCGTCTCGCCGCGAACGTGGTACTCCCAAAGGCAGTGGCCCTAAGGAGAACCACAATAAGGAGGCAGGACTAAATAAACCTGGTAGCTGAAAGAGTTATATACGTAAAGACAGGAGACGGGACAACACATCTTTCATGAAAGATGTGTTGTCCCGTCTCCTGTCTTTACATATATAACTCTTTCTAAACTTAGATCATTACCAACGCGCTCACTAACAAGTATCTGGTAGCCGAGTTTGAGACGTCGACCTGTCCTTTTCTGTTCCTTCGACTTATTTGTTCACTTCTGCCCCAGTTTCAGGTTATTCAACATGGCTGACGTCTAGGACAACCTCTAGGACGACGTCAAGAACGACGACTAGGACAATGTCGAGAACGACACCTAGAGGAAGACAACTAGAAAAACGCCTAGAAGACAATGTCTAGGCTGACCTCAAGGACAACGCCTAGACGATGACATCTAGAACGACCTCTAGGACGACTTCAACAACAACGCCTAGAGGATGACGTCTAGGACAACCTCTGGAATGACACCAATGACGGCATTGTCCTTGAGCATATGATTGAGCAGCGCATGCTTGATGACATATTTTTATGGTCATCTTTTAGGCACAACGACGCTGCTTTTTCGCATAATGGGACAAGTAAGGCTTTCGCCTTAAAGGGGCCCTGCAATCATATTTAAGTGTCTACCTTTTTTGCGGTTTCCACGTCCCTTGGGGTTCGGGCAAGCCAGCGGGCACGGAGAGAGTAACTAAATATCAGTGCGCCCTATTTTAACCGGACGACGCGGAAACCTCCTCCACCTACGAGGGCGACCCGCGTTGCCGAAAGCGCGCAATATGTGACGTCTTTGGTCCTGGCCTTACAACTGGTCAGAGCCGCTAAAAGCTTTTTTTTTAGTCGAGATACAAAATATAAGTGTCGCGAACCATTTCAACTATGTATGAAAGTAGTTTTTGTTCAGTATTTTAGATCAGAAAAGAAACAAATGCAGTTTATAAAGTAGGGAAACAAGAAATGACCCGTCGACATACCCGCCACCAAGCGGCGGAAAAAACGGCGCATACTAGAAAGGGCTAGTGGGATGAGGCACCGACGAACGCGGAGCGTAGAAAGGTCCCGGATATACACGGCGGCGCTGCCGTCGTATACCGGCTCGAAGGACCCGACCGGTTCCGAGTGTTCCGAAGGCCTTCGGCGCCGGCTGGGCTGGCGATTTGGCCATTTGGCAGTATGGCGGCGCGAAGTGGCTCCCGTTATGAACTGATCTTTACCCCGTGTTTGCTGTCGTTTCTGGCCAATGAAGTGTTATGCCGAATTAGTCTTTGATCGCGCAGCAAATGCAATGTGAGCCGCCCTGGCCGCCCGCTTCATACAGCCTATCTGACACATGTTTTAGTGGCGCCCTCTCGAGTCGTCGACACGGAGTGCGGCAGCCGTGAGCGCTCGATGAGCTCACTACCCCTCCTCTAGTTCACGGCCACTCAAGCCAGGACCTACGACGTCATGAAGGAGGTTATTTTTTTGCTTCTTTTTGTAATTGTAATTTGCCTATAACTTTTAAAATAAAGCGAAATTTGAGAAAAGAAGAGTTTCATTAAGTTACTACGTTCAGTGCGCTCAGGTTCGGTGCAAATTAGAAACCAGTCAAAAAGTCCTTGCAGGGCCCCTTATAATGTTGAACAGAAGTCTCAGATTTAAGAAAAGGGTTCTTCACGCTCTTCACGAAGTGCTTACCATGGTAAGTTAACCTCAGTTTTGTCACTTCCAGATGAAAGGGCTTAATTCTATATCACTCGCAGGCAAAGTTTGGTATTTAGTTGTTTAGTTGTATAATGACTTTATCTCATGTCAGAATAAAGGTCTTGCACCATGATATTAGAAAACTAACCTGTCCAGAGTAGCATTTGTGCTCTCGCACAATTCGTCCCGCAGGACTGCCTCAAAGCTGGAATTCAATTGTGTCTTCACAGTGTAACCAGCAACGGCAGAAACTCAGTGTCATGTTTTTCATGTATCTGTGCCTATGAAGTGCTCTTGTGTTTGAGGACAGTCCAGTTACTATTATAGGGACCAGCAAGTGATAACACCGGCATGAGAAGTATTTCTTGTTCCTCATTTTATCACATCGCTCTTCGCTTGTTGGCAGATGGAGGTCGGCCTACTGGAAATAAGACGACCATGGCTGTTTTCACCAGAGCATAGGAGGGGGTCTGCGTTTCTAATTTTTATCTTTAAAGGAGCTGTGCAACGATTTTAACGTTGAAAGAATTGGCATCTTCTACTTTTGACATTGTTCACCTTGTCACAAATGACAGAAAACACACCTCCTTTCACCAAAATGTTGCGATTCCGCCGCGTAATCGCTAGGCAAAAATTAGAATATTTCCCGACCTGCAGCCGCGAGCGGCGGCCACGAGAAACATGCGGCATGACGTCAATGGGGGTCTTGTAGAAAGGATAGCAAGTTGTGCAAATACCTGCTCGATAAAAAGTAACTTTTCTATAAATCTGGTCGTTCCAACATAAATATAAATGCACAAAACCCTGGTATCATCGACAAAACTTTAATTGTACGGAGTTTTAGTGGCGCCATCTATCCTAGGTCCACAAAACCGTCAGCTCTATCTGCTACCGCGAACAGCCGCCAGAAGCCGGAGGGGGAGGGGGACAGGGCCGGACGGGTATGGCCGGACCCAGATGAGACTTTCCTCCTTTCACCATATTGTTCGCGCTGCGCCCGCCAGCACGTGGTCACGCAGTCGCGTTCTCGCTGCCCACTGATGGCTCTAGAGAGAGAACTTTACCGGAACCCCGCGCCTACCCCATCGACGTCACTGCGCACGTGACCCGGAAGACGATGTACGAGTTGAGTGGTGGCAAAAACCTGGATCGTTTTCTTTTTTTTAAAATAAAAACTAGGGTATCCAGGCAAAATCTGTTTTCTGTAGTTCACTTCAGAAGTGTCAGGCATCAACTTCCACAATTATTTAAGCAAAGCCCTAAAATTGTTGCACAGCTCCTTTCAGTGGCGCACCCACGGGGGGGGGGTTTGGGGGGGTCATAACCCCCCCCAGAGCTCCATGAGAAAATTTTTTTTTTTTTTTTTGTGCATATTTTGACGATTTTTTTAATGTAATGTCCGCAACGAGGACCTTTAAGGGTAAATAAATTCATTGCCCCCTCCCATCCTCCTTCCCCCCTCGTCGCTGCACTAGTGATGTGCACGGCACGAGCGAGTCATTTCCGTAATATACAATCTTACATTGACAGATGACACACTATTACCAAAATTATCTATGTGGTACGTGAAAAGTGCTCATCTGATGCGCCAATCTAGGTGTCACAACCTTGCGCCCCTCGATACACTGTCCGAGCAAAATGCAAAAACCGCCGATGATCGTATTCACGCTAACAGTGTGGCGGTCTGTACAGTCTCCCGCAGTGGCGCACCCACGGGAGGGGGGGGGGAGGTTGAGTGTTCTAAACCCCCCCCCCCCAGAGTTCTGTAGCGGTCAATCGGAACCCCTTCGCCCCCGTTGCATTGACGATGATGCAAACGGCGTGACAGAGTTAGTACGAAGGAGTCAGTTCCGGATTTTTTTATCGTAAGTACATTAACAAATTACACTACTTTCGCAATTACTTACGCGGTAAAACGGGCTCATCTCAGGCCCCAACCTAGGTGTTAAAGTTTTGCGTCCCTCGACACGCTGTTTGAGCAAAATGAAATATCGCCGGTGTCGCGGTGTGTACATTCGTATACAGTAAAACCTCGTTAATTCAACCCCCGCTAATTCAGAAATTCGGATAATTTGAACTGCCGATCTGGTCCCGTCAAACGTATGTATTAGTCAATGGCAGCAAACGCTCATTAATTCGGAGGAAACGCGGCGCGCTATGGTTAATTCGGACTAATTCGGCAGGTGGCGCTAGCTACCATCCATTCCAAAGGGTATGACCGCTATCCATCCGAGGTGCACACATAGTTTTTCAGGTTTCCGATGGTTCTCCGATCTTCCGGTTCTCCGTGTTTCGCACCAGTTTTGCTCTGGATTGCCGTGCTTGAACGTGCTACCCGCTACTCTCCTGGCATGGAAGCGGCAGAAGTATAGCTGCAACGGGATAAGGGTAGCACAAGTGACTGAAGACCAGAATGGCAAAATCGCGACACGCGGGGCTCTTGCTCCCCAGCACGCCGATAGCGAGAGTGACAGTCACGTTTCATGCCTCAACGCGGGGATCCTAGAGCCCGCCATTTTAACCGGCCACCCCCGCGTTGTAAAATGCAGCGTGACTGGCACTCTCGCTGTCGGCGCGCTCGGGAAAAATAGTGTCGGGTGTCGCACTTTTTGCCGCTCCGATTATTGGTCACTTGTGCTACTCGTTTTCCGTTGAAGCTGTGCTAGGCTAAAGGCCCGTTCACGCTCTTGCGACCTCTTAAACCTGGGTTCCTTAAAACTTCTTAAACCAGAGGGCACACTGGCACCATCTATTGGGTAGCAGTGTAAACTCGGCAGTCCGGCATATTTTTTTATTTCTCTCGCGCATTATCCTTTCTTTCTTGGCTCGAAAAACTTTTGTCAATGTTATAAACGAGCCTTTCTATGGGTATTACGCACATTTGACTTCGGAAATCCCGCAAAACCTTCGCTCTTGTGAAATGCGGTTCCAGGGTCACCGCATAGATGGCGCCACAATGCCAGTGTCTCCTCTGGTTTAAGAAGTTTTAAGGAACCCAGGTTTAAGAGGTCGCAAGAGTGTGAACGGGCCTTAAGAGTTTAGCGACGAAAGTGCAAATACTAAGGGCCCTGAAGGACGGCGTCTCTCAACAAGTGATTGAAAGTTACGACGTCAAGGGAAGCAGTTTGGCCATGCACGTGAAAATTGAGGCCGATATCCTACGGGCTTTCGAGAGCGAGAAGTTCAACGCGAAAAGAAAGCGGCCGTGGAAGGTGGTGCACCCGAAACTAGAAGAGGCCTTGCTGTGCTAAATCGTCAGCGAACGGGATGCGTAGCTCCGACAGTGCGAGTGCGGTGGAGCACTCGACCGCACTAAGGAAAGTTGCCGTCTCCGCCCAACTGTCGTTCAGAAAGCAGGCGGTAATAACAGATTTCGTCTCAAAATAAAGGTATGTCAAAGGGAAACGTTTTCGCGCAGTTTTCTTTGTCCTTTCGATATTTCGACTTTCAGATAATTCGGACATTTTTGCCGGTCCCATGAGATCCGAATTAACGAGGTTTTACTGTATTTTATTTTCCTTGAATTTTTCTATCTACTGTAGGAGATATAAAATCATTATTAATTCTATGTTCAGACATGTTTCTTATTTGAAGAAATAAACTCCCCCAAAAGACGAAGCGGGACGTTGGGCTCCAGCAGTTAACCGCTGTGTCGTTTTTGAATCGCATTCTGTCCCCAACTGTTAGAGAACAAGCCTCCACACTTTAGGTTATTATAACGCTTTCTCATTTTTGTGTAGCGCGGGTAGATGTTGTATAAAAAAAGCTGAGATATGCGTTACACACAAACTTTCATATTTGTTTCCAAAAAGGTTTTTCAGAAGGATTCTATATGAATTGATTGCATGGACTGCGTGCGTCATCACATTTCGAACCATCTAGGATCGAGTTATACATTTACTGCGTATTTTTGCAGGAAATGTTCTTGAAGGTGATAAGTTCAGTTCAGCGCGCTTCGCGCTTGTGGCCTTCGCCGACTTAGGCTAGTCTTCGGGGGGGGTCATGTCTTTTCTACGGCGGACCTGCTTTGTGAGGGGTTTGAAGGATTTGGATTTCGGAGATAGGCTGGTCCCCGGCGCCTCCTCTCCCTACCTATTGTGACTGCCGAGGAGCCGCGGCTGGGTGCCGTCGACGGCGGACCGGAGCACTAGCGAAACTACGAAGGTGCGAAGTTGTCGTGAACGGACTTGGCGTGGCGCTGAGTAGGCTCTGGCTGGTTGTACTACCGAGGATACGGGAGTGTCACAGTTATGAAGGTCGTTGATGTAGACAGTGTTTGGCCACTTGCAACAATGGGCCTGATGACAAACACGTTGCGAAGTGAAGTTCAGTAGGGTGGTATTAAACTTTAACTTAGATAGATTTATTTAACATACGAGGGGCGTTCATAAAGTTTGTATTATTGTTACGAAGGAATAGAGATTCAGCAATCAAACTCGAGTAGGAGTTGAGACTTTCTCTACATGTTCACCACCAAAAGGTACCCACTTTTTCCAGCGATGCACCACATGCCGGAGGCCATTGTCATAGAACTCCTCGTCTTGAGCGTTCAGGAATCGCTCCACTTCAGCAATCACTTGGTCACCGTCCTTGAAATGCTTTTCTCTTATTTGGCCACACTAGAAGCGTCTCTGCCCTTTAACCAAAAGTGTCGTAAACTGGGGCGTTGTCCCCGAACAACGCTCCCAGATTGGAATGAATATCCTTGGCATTGCTTTCCTTCAAATGAAAAAAACGGATCACTGCATGTGCTTGGCACCGACGGGCGGTGCCATTTTTGTTTCGACTCCCCAGCGGCGTTCCGAGCTACTATAGCATGCGATGTTTATACTGTGCGGAAACTAGAGGGACGCGCGTTCATGTTGATGCCTGCTTTCTTCCGTTTTCTTTAATTTTTGTGCCGATAATACGAACTTTATGAACGCCCCTCGTAGTACATTGACAGTGTTGGGCGCGACCAGACGTCGCCGCCCGGCACTTTCCGTCCTCCAAAACCAAACAGGATCCCAGATTCCCACGCTATTTTCTTTCTGGCAGATGGTCGGTCATAAAAGCATACGAGCAGAGCAACACGCACTCTTAAACGGAAAACCAAAATAAAACACAAAAGACCCCACGCTCTCCTCGACGGACATCTCAAGAAAGTGCCGTGGAGATGGGCGCTCCCACAAACCCGGCCCGCTCACACAATGAACCCAAAGCCGATATGTTTGGTACGGTTTACGACTCGAGACCACACCCGGCAGCCTCCCATGCATCCCGTGCTTCCCAATTAGGCAGACGCCCACTCGAAGCGCCCCTGAGAGCGACATTGTCATGACTCGTGACGTGACACTCCCTCCACTCCGGTACTCCCCCGCCGCCTGGGGCGATCCTTCCGACGATACAGCTCCGCTTCAACACAAACCGACAAAAAAAAAGAATAATATGTCTTTACCTAACTGTCACTTTGTGTCCTTTTTTTTTTGGACGGGGGTCACCCTGTAGGCTGTGGCTCTGTTGGGTGTTTTAAAATGTTTTTTTGGCCGTCCCCAGAGAGGGAGGAGGCGTAAAGTTTTTCTTCCGTGTTCTCTTTACGTTTCTCTCTATCTCTCTCTTGCTGTGCATTTTCTTACTCTTTCTCTTTTCTGTCTCGTTCTTTATCTTTCTATTTATTTATTCCTTTCCGCCAGGCCGTCATTTCATGCACTTCACAGAAGCGATCGAATTCGGCGCGCCACCCCCTCACATCAGGAGTGACATCCGGGCTTCGAGCTACACAACAAACTGCCGATTTTTATCTTTCCTAGAGCATCTACTCTACTGGTACTGCTCATTGTGCACCCATTCCACAGTTCAAGTCTAACAACTAATTGCCAAGACCGATCGGTGTGTGAATTCAAAAGTCCGCGATGACCTATATCACCAAGGCCGCCTCATTGAAGCGCCAGCCAAATTCAGTGCTTACCTACTACTTCCCTTAAAAAAGATCGCGATTTGGAGCCAACGGATGCATCACCATCGGAATATATGACTCCCAGCGTTGAAAAGTGGATCATTCAACAGACGCCCTCATCCTTACCCTCTGACCGATCCGTCTCTGCCCAGCATCTTCCAGTTTCTGCAGCGACATACCCAAATGACTTGGGCATCTACGTTGGAAAGTCACTGTCAGTAAGTGTGACTAGATTTTTTTTTCGCGAATCTTTGTCACTCTGTTGTTTATATACATAACGTCCAAAATTGTATGCTGCATCCAACTAATAAAATGACCTGAAAGTTAAAACCAGCAACGTTAAGTTTGGGATTGATTTATTTTAGCTTTTAGCGAATTTTAGAAATGACCCCTCTTTTTGGGTGTCTTTCTTGCTTGGTTTTTCTTTCTTGTTTAAGTTATGTCAGAGTTTTCACGTTTCTAATTTTTAAGAAAATGTGAGCGCACGAGTTAAAGAGAAGTCGCAAAATGTTTAATCGCAACGAGCATCCTTTTTTTTTCGATTTTGGGTATTTTATTATTCCTTCGCGAGTTGACTAACAAAAGCAAAGCCGTAATCGTTTTATGACTCTTCCTTGAGACTATTTAAGCGAATATGATTTGCATATTTTACTTAACTGGATTGCCAGAACCTGTTATTTCTTAGATTTACATGTATTTACTCAAACTAGTGCTGAGAGACACTCTATTACGTTTCTTAAAATTGGCACACTAAACAAAACTACGAGCTGCAATAGTCACGTTACACGAAGAGAAAATGAAAATTAATAGTATTTTTCGGATTGACGTTCAATTATGTTTCGTGTCAAGTAATCAAATAATCTAATGAGAACATTTCGAGTGGAATTGGTTGTAATAATGAATGTTGTTTTTATAATTTTCGTAACTCGAAAATAATAATGAATTTAGGACAGGATGCCACGGGTTCGGCCACGTTTTTTCCCTCCGTTGTCCCGTTACTGGTTCATATGCGTTACTGCTGTTGTTCGGATGGCTTGCACACAGGTTGGGCCTTATTTGCATGACAGGTAACCTCGTTCCACTGGTGTAATGTTGAGCAACAAAGTTTTGCAGACGAGACATTCTCAGTCACAATAACGCTGACTTGTGAAAGAAGTGTGAAGCGAGAAAAAAGCACTTGAAATATGTGCATTTGTACTGAATCTTCATAGACATGAAGCGAAAAAAAGGGACACTAACAAAAAATTTAATTTTTGGTTATAGTCCCTATTTTTCGTTTCATATGTCTATTCTAAACCAGGCAGAGGGCTGCCGGACGTTTACGTTCAAATGGTCATAGAAAATTAAGACTTCATTTTTTGTTTTCATATTTGAAAATTAGATAGAGCAATAATATTTTTTATAGAGCTGGGTGGCTATGTCCAAGTATCAGAAAAGCCATTTTCTCAAAAATTACTTCTCCCCAACTTTTTACCATTTAAAGACCAGCCTGATTATACGCGGGTGCGATGTAGGAAAAATTCAAAAAGGTTACTGCTCTTCCCTCTCTATGAATATAAAACAACCGTTTTGGATAAATAAATGCACATACCAAAGAATGCAATCGTGTCGATGGGATTAAAATTAATTCGCGCAGTGCAAATAAAATCTCGCAATGACGCGTGCAAACGGAAAAAAAAAAAAGGACATAAAAAAGGGTTAAATTACCCCCCCCCCGGCCAGCCCTCTCTCTCCTCCGATCGGTTGTCAAAATTTCACACCCCCCCCAGGCAAAAATTCTGGGTGCGCTAATGGCTCCTTTCATAAAAGAAGTTAGCGGCGACTGTGGCCCCGAATGTTTTGTGCAGTACGATGCTCAAGGAACGACTGACACAATGCTTGCTGTCCGTTGGCTGCTAGCATGACGTGCACGCAAAATGGCCCTGCTAGGAGACGCACCTCTTGTTGCACGGCGTCCAAGTTCGTCTGCTCCTTGGACACCTCACGCTTTTGTTTACCTGTCAAATGCACCCAGAGACTTTTGTTTTCCCCCGACTTCAACCAATGGCAGAGTGCGCGCTTTGCTCTCTCGTCATCGTCGTTCTGTGTGTTGCAGAGGCAGTAACAGAAGGGCCTATGAGCCTACACCAAGTGAGAAGAAACATTTAGGTGATGACTCTCTGTCTGACGCGGCGACCATGTTATGTTCAGCGCACCGAGCACTTCACTCGCACGGGGATAGATGGCGCCCAAATATGGAATCCCTCCCAAACCAACCGCTCTGGTTGTTTCTCCCAGCGGTGGTCCCACATTCCCTCGCTCACCGCTTCTTGTTGTACCTCACCGTTGCCACGCCGCCACCAAGTCGCCAGAGTCCGTAAATCTGTGTTCTCTTCCTTCTTCTTCTTCGTCGGGTTAAGGCTCTCCTTTGTGCACGATGGTGGAGCCTGTGATCGACACAGCACCAAAGCAAAACACGAGGCCTGCCACTGGTCGCACACCACCACCACACCCCCACACTGCAAAAAAGGCAAGCACGCTACGCCGCCGACACCGTGGCTGCCAAGGAGGGACTTCATACATCAGTGCCTTCCGCAACGGCGCAGAACTAACTACTCCTGGTTCGAGGCTAGCTCCGAACACGATCTGGTCACTCGCTCCCCAGCGGGAAGAGCGGCCAAAGTCATCACCTAAATGTGTTTCTTCCACCGTGGCCTACACCCACGATTGCCTCTTTCCTTTTCAACTACATCGCCTTCACATGCACACTGTGTTGCCCTTTGGTTCACACGCACCCAACCGGACTTTTTTTTTTTTTCTTTTTTCGGTTGGCGTGCATTTTTTCGCGTTTCCATGCACCAAAACGCATTTGTTTACACTTGCTCGCCGTACAGTTCATTTCATGAGTGCGAGCGAAGCCGAAGCTACAAGCACACGCACATTGCTCAGAATTAATTGATGCTCCTGTGGTCGGCTTGGGAAGGACCCGATACTTGGGCGCCATCTATCCCCGTGCGAGTGAAGCGCTCGGTGCGCCGTACATAATGTGGTCGCCACGTCGGGCAATGTTTCCTCCACCGTGGGTGGCACAGATCTAAACAAAAACCACAATCAAAAGAAATAAAAGATGAGGTTCTCGGTCGCGCGAAATACGCACGCCTCGAGACAGAGAACGCTCGGCAGGAACGCTGGAAACCCAAAGCTTGCGGAGCACACTCAGCACACTTTTGTAGAAGTGTGGTAAGCTGGGCGAGTTGGTGTGATGACAGAGTGAACAGAACACCACTTGATGTGTTGTGCATGTTCCTTTTCTCTGTCCGTCTTTTTGTGCGCAGTCAGTTCACTTTTGTAGCTTATGTTACGCTTGCGCTTCAAGTAAAACGTAGTATACTACCTCGAGCACCCAACTGTACGGCATCCTTACACCGCGCGAGCAATGGCATAAGAAATCAAGATCCCGTCGAAGTGAAGAACTACGCAAAACCATTTGGACTTGCCAGAGGCAGAGGCGGTAGAGGATCTACGGCAATGGCGCCGACGGCGCCGACCTTCCGCTTTTTGGTTGGTGCTTGGTTGGCTTGGCTTGACTAGGTTTTAGTCGAGAGTAGCATACATGAATATTAGCTTCCTACGTTCTCTTTTCGACAGATTTCTAAAATTATTGCACCTAGCACTGCTAGCGCGGCGAGAACTTCTCACAGCCAAAAGCACTAAAAGTGCTAAAAGTCCCTCTCTCAAACTCTTCCAGATCGTTGCGCCCTCAAGCGCCCTAAGTGTCACCATAAACACGATAACACGTAACAGCAAGATAAATGTAAATGAGCGACTTTTCGATAAGATGTTAGCAGTATTCGCATTTATTTCATACTAAACAGCATCTTAATTGTAAGGCGTTTGTTTCATAAATGTTTCCATCGACAGCTTTGTGCCATCTCTTGCGTCGTCTGCTTTCGTGCGTTCCCCTGATCGTCGGCGGTGTCGGCGTAAAACTGATGCCATTTTCGCCGGGTTTTTGAGGAAATTATCGAGATTTCTTCCGAATCAGTGGCATAATGACGAGCAAGAACGTCCCGAACACTCAGGGGGTTGCGAACGTCCTTAGCGAAAGGCAGCTTTTGCTCGAGCAGGTCGAGATAGAGGAGGAAAGAGCGCGACAGCATGACAAGCACTTGAAGGACTTTCGACTGCAAATTACGCTCTACGAGGAGAAGATACAGGGTCTCGACGAAAACATCGAGAGGGGGAAGGCAACCCTGAACACCAGTGAACTGTACTTGAAGAGCCTTACAAAAAATTTCTTCAGCTTGCAACAACAAGAAAGAGACCTCCAAGAAAAACTGGCCCTTCAAGAGCAGAAATCAGCTGCGAGACTTAAACAGCTGTCGGAGGACGAAGCGAACTTGAAGAGCTTGCTGTCGACCATCAAGCGAGTCGAAAAAGACCTGAAGGATTCGCAAGGCATAACAAAGCTGGAGGAAAGTGTGAAGGAACTTGCGGAGAAATATGCTTCAAAAGAAGCATACCTGCTGTCTCTAAAGGAACAAATTTACAGACGAAAAGAAGAGAAACGTAGGGCTGCAACGCAGCCTTTCGTTAAGCTCGCCACACTCTACGAAAATTCAGAGGCCGCAAAGCAAAGCATCAAATGCCTTAACGACAAGATCCACCAGCTCCAACTTAAAATTAAGGACCTCAAAATACGACAGGACAAATCCAACCAAAAAAAGGCTGCCGGGAAAGAGCCATTTAAACTGCTTCCCATAACTTATGCACCGTCCCAAGTGACTGCTCCATCACCGACCAGACAGTCGACACATTCCATCTACTTTGATAAACAGAGTCGTCAAACCTCAACTACAACCCCAGCCGAAACCTCGCGGGTGCAAGACCCTGCTGCACCAAAGCCTGTGCCATGCAGTCCTCGCTTCGCCAAGCCCGCGTTGTCCACTCCAGCTGCTTTGGACAAGACAACCATCCACAGGGCTCTGGAGCTTCTGGAGTCTCCAAGCCGACAGAGCGTTTCGCAAGCCAGTTCGACTTACCTGGACGACCTGAAGACACTCATGTCTACGACGAGAGCAGGCTTCACAAAGCGATCTATGGAACCAGACCCCCGGAACAGCGAGGTCGTGCCACCAAAGCAGCCACGTAACAGGCAGGAATGGCTCCTGCCCGGACCCAGA
This sequence comes from Ixodes persulcatus, assembly GCA_013358835.2. Lineage (NCBI taxonomy): Eukaryota > Metazoa > Arthropoda > Arachnida > Ixodida > Ixodidae > Ixodes > Ixodes persulcatus. Next base: position 222,672 of record JABSTQ010010098.1, on the reverse strand, counting down.
ACCATCGGCGAGCCAAAATCCGGCATCCAGTTGCCATCGCTTCCTCGCATCAGCGTCGCTGCTGCCGTCCGCCCAAACAACCAGAACCTGGATTTACGGATGACCAAGTCACCTAAATCTTCCTACAAGTATGCCAAGGAACCAAATGGCCAGTACCAGAAGTATTCCAAAGAACAAACTGACCAGTACCAGGACTTGCAGGCGGCGAAGACATCTGGACCTTCCTACAAGCACGCCGAGGGAGTAACCGGCGAGCATGAGGACTCGAAGACTACAGAGTCACCTGGACGTAAGGGGCAGAGTGTACCGGGAGGATTTGCCTTATCGAATGTCCAGATGGAGATTTGCACAACGTCTCAGAGTTTCGACAGCGGCAGCCAGGCCCAGCCATTGTCCTCAACGTCCCCAGGTATGCTTGCAGAAAGGGAATTCCATTCTGGATCGACCAAGCTCAGCGACGTCGATTCGGAAATCCTGAAGTTTGACACCATCTCCGAAGTTCGCCACGAAGCCTTCGACGTCTTCGGAGAAGACAATGCTGACGTCCAAGGAGAGACTTCTGGCTTCCAGCTGGCCCCCAAAGGCTACAGACAAGGGCAGCCAAAGTTTTTGTTCTGAAGTGTGGCAAGTAGCCAGACATGGCCCCCCTAGGCTACAGACAAAGACAGTTTTTGTTCTGAAGTGTGGCAGGTAGCCAGACAAGGCTTGCATTCGCTATGTTAAATCAATGTTTAAGGTTTAAACGGATAGTTTGCCACATGCTCCGTGACAGTGTAGCATCACCACCTTATAACTATAGTAGTGTTTGCTGTGCCTTTGTGTCAAGCCGAAAGAAATAAAGACAGACGCGCAAGACTTTAGGAAAAAAGGACATTTATTTGTAAAACCATCGTGCCATTACGGCACTTCAACCTCTGGTTCATTTCGGCCGAGTGCCAGGTGACAACCCTGCACATTTCTTTTTTAAACAGCGTTTTTGTAACATTTTCAATTATGACATAGAGCCACAGTTTAAAAGAAAAGGGGGGGGGGGGGGGGGGGGGGGCATACTCTTTCGAGCTTTCAAAGCTGTGAACTCAATGTGGCAGACTGACTAGTATTAAAAAAAAAAAAAGCTTGTATGTATGTCACATTGAGAATGTAAAAAACGAATATGCTACAACTCAACTTTCTAAACACAACTGCACACTTACACACACAGACATACTCTTGTTTTTTTTCCACTTGGTCAACACCTGCTCCTTTGAAAGCCACAACAGAAAAAATTCGCTAAATATACCTAGCTATATGTGTATGTACAAGGTCCATTTAGTCTTTACAACCAGTTTCATTGGATAAATCCTATAAAATACTCAACAGACGCAGACACTCGGTACTGCCTTCGTAAAGCACGGCGGCCCCAGCTAAGTACTTCGGCAGCACACATCACGGGTAACCACGGCCAGCGACCCAAGCGTGTCTGCGAGTCAGTCTCGCCTTTGGGAAACTGCGTCGACTGGACAGACACCTTTCCGGCCGCTTGCCCTAGGGCCCAACAATTCCAAAGAATGCAACGCAAGCAAAGCTAAGTATAGGCCTCCTCGACACAATGGTTGTCCTCTTCGAAGCACGGACAAGTTGCGGCAGCCAATCCGGAAAGCTGATTGTCAAGTCGCGCGACGCGGCTCTGCTCGCGACTTATCGGAGCAGCTTTCGATCGGAGGTCAAATGCAGACGCTGGCTCGCCGTCCAAAATCCCACGCTCGTTCGCACAATCCGTTCCCTCGACCGCGGTGCAGCGGCAGACCCTGCCAAGTTCATTCTTTCCCAAAACAAAGAAAACGAAAAAAGGAAAACTGTCCCTTTGTTCGTAACACCTCTGTTCCTTTACACACTCCGACACTCTCCAAGCGCCGGACGCGATCCGTCGTGCGGAATCATTCTTTTTGGGACTGCTCACACAAAAGTAGCGTGACTAGATGCGGCTGAAAACCATAGCTCGGGCAGTCGTTTTTGTTTGCTAAAGCGTAAAGAAAGTTGTAAAAAAAAAAAATATATGACGCTCTTCTTTAGTCTTTTGGAAAAAAAGACAATGCTGCACTTCGATTTACAGCCTCGTTCCCTCTCAGCGGCAGAGTTTTTGCCGCCGCTCACACACAAGCACACACACGTAACGCGTGTGGAAACGGCACGCGGAAGGTTCTCGTCCCCACCCGGCCGTCAAATGTATTTACAGCATCTCAGAAAGTGTCGACGATGTATATTTATATGTAACGAAAGAGTGAAAGACGCGTGCACGGGGAGGAACCACGAAACGAGGCCGAGGGCCAAAAACGACGACCTTTGTGTTGCGTGGAGCGTCGCCTCGAAGAAACCGAGCCGGGCTTACTCCACCGACGTAAGAACGAACCGGAACAAAGCGACGGGACGCCACACGAACCGCGAGAGGAGAGGAAAAACAAAAAAAAAAGAAAACGATGAAAAGATGGGTTGTCGAAAACAATGTGCTGATCACAGGTACGCTTCCAGCTTTTAAGCTCGAAAGCCCGGCTACGTTGGGGCGGCGAAACCGTCGTCGATGGGACGACCGAGTCCCGCACAGTCTTTCCTCACACCGCAGCCGTTGCCGCGCACAGTCTCTCCCGCAAACGAGGAGGCGGCCACAGTGGGGCATCTTGTTGGCAGTCCGAGAGATCACGGCCGGACGTGGGAACACTCGAGCTCAGCTAGGGTGCTGCGCCGGCTGCTGTTGGCCGCCGGAGGATGCGAACACGGGGTGTGCCATGGTCGTCTTGAGGAGGGGGTTGTGCTCTTCGAGCGAGGTGTGGGCGTAGTGGTGCACAAGGCTGCGGAGCGTCGGGTGGATGTTGTAGGGCTCCGCAAAGCCGTAGCCGCGCTCCGTCTTCAGGATGAGGCAGTGGTTCACCTTGCCCTCCGCCCTGCAAAGACGCGAGCGAAACGTGGCTATGAGGCTCTGCCAAACAAGCAACAACGCTGCGCCGACCTTGCAGTCCCAACGGGCACGCGTGGGACAGGCTTAAATGCAAACATAAACGATTTATCCATCACACGGAGCCGCTAGACGACGCTTCAACCATCTTGGTGCTCATAATCATCATTGCCAGTTGTCCGAAGCTTTATTCGAAATAGAAAACACGGTTTTCCATCTTCCAGAAATGTTCACACAGTTCACGACAGAGCGAAACGCTATCCTCCGAGCTTCCTGACACCGCATCTGAAGTTCCGGCAGCGGCACTTTTAATTTTGACAATTGCCAAATGCACCCTTGCTGCAGTGAGCACGAAGAGAATGGCGCCCATAACAAAATTGGGGAATGCAGGGCCGACACCCTGAACATAGCTTATTTGGTGCCTCTAGCCATACTCCATCTCACCTTAACTTGGCAAAGGTTATGGTCCCAGTGAGCCAACCGAAACGCCGGAGGGATATGCGTGACTGTGTTTTGTCTCACTAGTTGCATGCAGTGCTGTCAAAGCCATGGGCAGGGGGGAAGAGGGGAAAGCCGCTTGGTACAAATGTTTGAGTGATGGGGAGTCTGGGACACATAAAAGAGGGTAGGAAGCGAGTTCTTCCTTCCCCTCTTGTCCGAGTGCTTGGGTCACGCTCTCGCCCCCATACCTTTGACGAGGGCTGTCACGTTCTTCGCCTCCGTCACTCCGAATAGCTCAATAAGACCGTCCACTCTCTGCCAAGTTACGACGAAACAAAGTGTAGAACTACGTGCGAACCCAGAACCCCGGGCACGCGACATCTGTGGACACTTACACGATGGAGAGGGCGTACTGTCCGGGCGTCTTGCTGGGGCGCACCAGGAATGTGCCGTCCCTCCTCCCCTCGAGTAACCGCAGGGCCTCCTTGCGGTCGCAGTCTTGCACAAACCACGTGCTGTCGCTGTACAGGCCGGGGGCCTCCCCACTCTCGTCTCGGCTGTTGCGGCTGGAGAAAAGAAAACGGTACACTACGTCAGCCACGTTGCCCGTCAGCCCAAACAATCGTCGCAACACCCCGTTTCGAGCAGATCATACACGACGCAACACTTGGGTGCCTGGAATGCGTCTGGTGAGTCAACGCGGAAAATCCAGCGCTACTGCCTCGCTATTTAGGGGCTGTTGAGTCTCCCCGTTTTCCCTCAGCATTGTAGGGCTCTGGCACTGCTAGCTGAGAACAAAGTCGCGCATAAGAGTTTTTTCCGAGGTAGTACAGATCTTTCAGGCGCTCGGGCAGGAAGTGCCTAGCCAATGGGTCGCTGACGCATGCATGGCGGTCAATACCGTGCATTGTCAGAACGCATCCCTAGCCCAGCACACAAAGATGGCAGCTCGCAGAAGGCGGCTGCCATGTTCGGACTGCTGGATCCCCAGATTCAGGAACTTCGATGGCCCGAAATCTGAAGATCAAGCTGAATTATGTCAGCTATAGTCTGTGACAGGCTAAGACTTCAAGGGAAGCTCCTCCCACCTCTTTCCACTTTAGCAGAGAGGGAGAAGAGGTGGCCTCCTCTCCAGCATTCGCTCTGCAAAAGTGGAAAAAGATGGGTGGAGCTTCTCCCTAAACTGTCACCGTCTCTAGGTGTGGCCAGACAAAGACCGTCTCTGGCCTGCAGGAACCCCAGGGGCCTCGGTGGCATCGAGAGAAACCCTCACCCGGCAGTTTCCTTGGCCTCCCCGGACGAGTCCTGGAGCAGCTTGTTGATGCGGTCCTTCTTGACCCCCTTGCTCTGCAACCAGGCCTGGCACTTCTCCCGCTGCTTGGCCGCCTGGGCCACCTCCAGCTTAAGGCCGTTGATCTCCCGCTCCAGCTGCTTGTAGAACGCCTGGCGGCCCCGCACGTCGTCTGCCAGCTTGTTCTTGCTCTCCCGGAGCACCTTGAGCCGCCGCTGAAGAAGAGCCGCGTTCTCCTCCAGCCCCTTGAGCTCATGGTCGGGGGCCTCCTTCTGGAAGTGCCGCAGCACGTCTGCCTGCTCTAGGAACATGGCCTCGGCCTCGGCAAACGACTGGAGCGCCTGGTTCTTGATCTGCAGCTCCTGGCTGAGCCGGTTGAACTGGTCGTGGAACTGGTCGAACTGCTTGCTCTTGCCCAGGTACTCCCGGTTCACCTCCATCAGCCGCTGGCTCACTTTCTCCGCGTCAGAATCCGGGTCCTCGTCGTGGAACTTGGAGACTGGGTAGAGCAGCTTCACGTTCAGGAAGTTGTTATAGTGCTCCAGTGAGACGTTGCGGTAGTGGCTGATGAGATCCGTCACCGAGTTGAAGGTCAGGGGCTCCGAGAAGCCGTACTTGCCAGCCCGGTGGTAGATCTTGATGAGCTTGTTGCTGCCACCCACGCGCAGGGTCAGCGTGTAGTCCCCGGAGCCCCGGTCAAGCGCGTCCCGGACCAGGAACGTCCCGTCGGCGGTGTCCTTCAGCTTGTCCGAACACTCCTCGCGCGTGATGTCACCCCAGTACCACTCAGCTTCCTGGAGGCTTCGCGGCGTGGCGCAGTCGCCAGCGTGCCCGCCAGAGCGGGACAGCCGGCGCGGCGGGAGCGCCGGAGCAGCCCAGTCTGGCATCGCCTCGCCCCAGTCACCGCGGAGGAGCAGAGTCTCCAGCACCTGGGCATGCAGCTTGGCGTTGCGCACCGCCTGCAGAGTCTCTTCCCAGGGCGGCCTCAGTAGGATGAAACAGAGGGAGTGCGCCAACGCCAGCGGTGGCTCCTGGTGTCCTCGCGCGTGCTGGAGCCGGCTGAGGCGGCACAGGTGTCCCATCACATTCCGCAGCGTGGCCTCGTGGTGCGCCGGAAGCTGGTGCACTAGCTGAAGAAGACGCACGCTGCGTGGCTCTTCGGCACCGTGCTTAGCAGCCTCGAGGAAACGGTCGTAGAACTGTACCGGGATGACGGGGTTCACCAACTCGCGGAGGTACTTCTTCAGCGCCCCGATCAGGCAGTGAATGTCGTAGCCAGTCAGGTCCGCCTGGGTGGGGTCATCACGGAGCTTCAGCGCCACCTCGTGGACGCGGTCGGGGAGACAGGGGGCGCTGTACGCCTTGTAGAGGTCCACGTTGGAGTTGAGGTGTGCTAGGCACTCTATCTCCTGCATGCAGCGGAGGAGGTACGAGGGAGCGGACTGCTCCGTTAGGCTGAACTGGGTTGTGAGGTCGCGGGACAGCGAGGCCAGGGACAAGATGGCCGCCCGCTGGCGAAGAAACTGGGCGCGGCACGCCGGCAGCCCACGGGTGACGGCGCAGCCCCGGTGGCAGACCAGGCCACAATCGCGGCACAGGAGCCCCTGGTGGGCGAGGCCCCGCAGCAGGTGACGGCAGCTGTCGCACTGCTCGGTGCCCGGTGGGAAGCTCTGCCACTCCAGCTGGTGCTGCTGCTGTGCACCTGTTCCTGGAAGAAGCAAGGTGAACAGAGAGTCAGTCATCGAGGATACCACTATTAAAGGCGCATTCCCACCGGCGATGCGATCTAGTCGCGCGACAACTTTCATCGCAAAAGCGACCATCGCGGGCAAAAAGCGACGCGATTTGTGCAGTCGCTACTCGACCCGACTTTTTTGCGATGCGATCTAGTCGCGGAGCGGCTGAGCCAATCAACGGCGTTCGGAGCAAGAGTTTTTGAGAAACGACTCGCCAACGAAGCGTTGGCTCGCTCATCGCGCACGCCGGTGTGACCATCAAATTTTTTTTGCGATGCGTTCTAGTCGCATCGCGCAACTGCTTACATCGCCGGTGGGAATGCGCCTTAACTGTTGGTTAAGCATAACAAGAACATAAATAGTGCTACAGACAAGGACAAGTGAAGAGGACAAGCGCTGTAACAAAAACAGCACTTGTCCCGTTTCCTGCTTTTACTTGTCTTTGCCCGTACAGTAAAACCTCGTTAATTCAAACCCCGCTAATTCGGATAATTTGAACTGCCGATACGGTCCCGTCAAACGTATGTATTAGTCAATGGCAGCAAACGCTCATTAATTCGAAGAGAACGCGGCGCGACGAATTCGGCAGGTGGCGCTAGCTACCATCTGTTTTAATGGGTATGACCGCTATCCATCCGAGGTGCACACGTGGTTTTTCCGGTTTTCCCATGGTTCTTCGCTCTTCCGGTTCTCCGGGTTTCGCACCAGTTTTGCTCTGGATTGCCGTGCTTCAGCGCGCTACTCTCCTGGCATGGAAGCAGCTGAAGCATAGCTGCAACCACCGCGACTGCAACGGAAAAAGGGTAGCACAAGTGACCGACGACCGCAATGGCAAAATTGCGACACGCGGGGCTATTGTTCCCGAGCGCACCGATAGCGAGAGTGACCGTCACGTTTCATGCCTCAAAGTGGGGATTCTAAAGCCCGCCATTTTAACAGCTATCTTATCCCTCAATTTTTCGCCGGCCACCCCCGCATTGAAAAATGCAACGTGACTGGCACTCTCGCTATCGGCGCTTGGGAAAAATAGCGCCGGGTGTCGCTATTTTGCCGCTCTGATTATTGGTCGGTTGTGCTACTCGTTTTCCGTTGTTAAGAATTTAGCGACGAAAGTGGAAATACTGAGGGCTTTGAAGGACGACGTCTCTTGACAAGTGATGGAAAGTTGCGACGTCAAGAGAAGCAGTTTGGGCACGTACGTGAAAGTTGAAGCCGATATCCTACGGGCTTTCGAGAGCGAGAAGTTCAACGTGAAAAAAAAAGCGGGCATGGAAGTTGGTGCACCCGAAACTAGAAGAGGCCTTGCTGTGCTAAATCGTCAGCGCACGGGATGCGTAGCTCCGACAGTGCGAGTGCGGTGGAGCACTCGACCGCACTAAGGAAAGTTGTCGTCTCCGCCCAAGTGTCGTTCAGAAAGCAGGCAGTAATAACGGATTTCTTCTCAAAATAAAGGTATGTCACAGGGAAACGTTTTCGCACAGTTTTCTTTGTCCTTTCGATAGTTCCGACTTTTGGATAATTCGGACATTTTTGCCGGTCCCACGAGATCCGAATTAACGAGGTTTTACTGTACTACTATTTGTGTTGTTGCTAAAGGTCACTGGAAGGCTGGTGAATAGCAAATAACGGCCCACAACACAAAGGTAGAACTACAAAAGGGAAAGAAGAACGAGACTTCAAAAAAATCGGTATCAAGTTTTTACTGGCGACTAACACAGCAACATGTGGACTAAACTGGAAATGTCAGTCAATTAGAGCAGCGATATGGCAGATATTCGATTCCAACGTCATTCTTGAGATGCAAAATTATTACGTTGTTCGCAGTCAGGTCCCCGGTCAATAATGATACCGAAAAATTACAAATCAACTTGTGAGTTCTGAGACTGAAGAGCATGCCCGCTGAAACAAGGTTTTCTCCCTTATGCATTCATCAGCCTTCCACGTTTGAAAGTGGTTGCTCAAACAGAACTCATGACATTTATGCTCAACCATGCAGGCAACGAAACTTTGGCCCTGCTTCGAGTATCTTCAGAGTTTATCCAGACATTCTATACTGTCACCAAGGGCAACGCTGTATGATTCCCACACAAAGATGGTGCAAAATGGCACTCACCATCTTCCTTCAGCAAGGAGCTTAGGAAATTCCTCTCCTCTTCACAGCAGGAGCTCTGCAGGAACAGACAAGTTCACCGTGAGTCGACACTCTCATATTCACCTGCACTGTCACTAGGGTTCCTAGTTTTCACGTGTAAACCCCAGTAAGTACCCAAATATTGTTTTCCAAAACTTGCGTAAAAAAGAAAAAAGTCACCTGAAGGTTTTTGGTTAATAGGTATTTCGTCTTCTTTCATCTCTGGTCAATTTCGGCACAGGCACCAGTAACAGTTACGCCATGACGGTTATTTCTCGCACAAACCATTGATCATCTTCACTCGTGTCTGTGCACTACTGCTTGCAAAACATGACACAGATGCTGTTAAACACCATTTTTCGTCTTACCGAAACGAACGCGTTATTTTACTGCGCTTCAAGCACATCAAAGCTTACCGCTGAAAAATGAGACACCCCCAACTCTTGCCTGCTGCTCAAATTGGCAGACCCAAGCTAGGTGACACAGGCACAACTTCCACAACATGCAAAGGAATCGGGAAGAGCCCACATACTGTGTTTGATCCACGGCAGAGCTCCCCGATGCACCGCAACAGCACAGTCTGCGAGGTCTCTTCTTTGATCCCCATGTTCTGCAAAGAAAAGCAGGCAAGAAACCGCTTTTATTCGCACTTTGGGGATACCAACCCACTCTTTAGAAACAGACACACATTCATGTGATAACTGCATGCATTGGACACATGCAGAGAGCCAAACAAGAGGAAAACATAAGAGGAACACTTGAAATTTGTGCATGAAACGCCGAAAAAATCTCACTGATGTGGTGGAGCGACGTCAGAGGCAAGTTATATCTAAGAAAGTTGTGTTGGCAATTCCAAAATCCAGGGTTCTCCGGTTGTGCTGTTATATATTTAAGCAAAGAGCAAGTTGCCATCTTTACTTAGGATTATTATAGCACAACCATAAAGCCCATACTTTATGAAGAGGATTCGTCCAATCAAAAATTGACATTTTGGACCAGAGAGGGTTACGAGCTTTGTTTGGACCAAAACTATGCTGCCCCCATTCATAATCATCCAGAGAAGGGTGAAGAGATAGCGAATTTCCGGTTTTCTAAAATAAAGGACCCTGCATATAACCTACGAGTTTGTGCATCACGAAGCAACGGTGAAGCCCAAAAGGTCTCCACAGGTTCTAGCCTTGTACTAGGGGCAGAATTATTCTCAACTCCAATAAGAGGACCCGAACCACCGACACACCAACCAAAAAATGTCGAGAGAATTCTTTTTTTAGTCCCCATCCAAAACAACCTTTCCCCATTGCCCCACCACCCCCTCCTCTACTTATACTTTCTTGCCAAAGAGTGGAAAGCAAAGAACAGTTTCATGCCAGCTCACTGATGTACGGAGAAAAAAAAAAAGAAAAAAAAAAAGCCTTGGCTAGAGCGGAACCAGAATGAAAAGTGTGAAGGGAGGCAGGTTTGACAAAAAGGGAGAGAAAAAAAAGGGGGAATTCCAAGCTACTTGGAGCGAGCCCAAACAGAAGAAGGGAAGGAGGAAGCGGCCAATGTTTCAAAATCAATTTGGCGCCAGCCCGGCTGCAACGCACCACTTCCAGATATACGCCAACTCTGGACGGCGGTGCTACAAATCGGAGCCTTGAAGAGTTGTGGGTTACATCAGAAGTCGGAACAAGAGCACCACAAGCGAGAAAACTTATCTGCTTGCAGAATGGAGGTGGAAACCACTCCACAGCTTGTGAAGGGTCTATAAATGTGTGAGAAGGGCCGGCATTGCTAGATTCAAGCAGGTACCAACAAAAAAAAAAAAAAAAAGTATGGATTGTCCCCACCGGATTTTACAATGCAGAGGGTGTCTGAACATACTGAAGCTTGGTCCTACAGTGAAGAGATTGTGAATCAAGCTGCACTACTTAAGCTAAGCATCTTTGAGTTGCTTTTTATGCACCCCCACATGAGGAACGTTTGGCACGTGAGGCACTTTAAATGCGTTTTAAAAGCTTGGTCTCGTAACAAGTAGGGCTTTTCTGGTCAATGGTAGTAAGGGGCGGTAGGACCCAACGAAATTAGCTTTCATGAAAAAAGCCCAGCAGATATGGTCTTTTTCAGTTTAAGGCAGAAAATGGCAAGAGCTAAAGCCCCAATGAACCAATTAGAGCTTTGGAGTGAATCGCGTGACAACATACCATTGCGATACACTCCCCCTGTGGAGGGCTGTCACACGTTTTGCCTCACCTCTCCAATTGGCTCACAGGTGCTGTTGTTTTGCTCTCCACCAAGTTATGTTGAAAGGGAACACAGCTAAGCCAATGCACATGCTCTCAACGGTGCATCATGTCAGTGGAAACAAACATAACCTAAGTAGCACCTGAGATCTGTGCCTAGCTGTCCTGGCACACCAAGTGCAAAACTGTATGCTCTCTATGCAGCTTCCTATGCCACGGCACACCTGTTTCTTCATAGCACATGGTGACCTTCCTCTCTCGAGCAGAGTTCAAAGTTAAAACTTGACCTGTTTCCTCCATTTTCTCGTGCAAAAACTAGGGGTATCAAAATTAAACATAACTCGCATTCTATGCTCACCGCAAATCGAAGCCTGACTGAAGGCATTCTAGGGTCATTTCAGTTGTGGACACCAAAGAACTAATGCGTTGGGACAACACATCCCAAATCACTAGGCTGGATTTTCTGCGCCCCTTCCCAAACGAGAGAAATAAAGGGAGAGAGAAGAAAAAAGGAAGGAAAGGTTGCTAACTTACCGAGAGTTTCTCCCTGTCCAGGGAGGGAAGGTCGCTCCCGCTGACCTCCTTGGCTTTGAAGATATCGCTGTACGCAAGCATGTTCATGCACGCCAGCCACTCCAGCACGTTCTCGCTTGTCCACTGGCTCAGGGGCTGCACGGACGGGTAAACGGGGGAACACTTAAGGACACTTGCTCGAACACAAACAGTTACAGAAATCACTAAGAGATCTGTTGGAAAACGTTTAGCGCGGCGCTCTAGGCGGCAACCACGGGATTCTCGGAACTGGTTGCATAGACCCAGCTGTAGCAGACAACGGAGGCAACAGAGCCGAAAAGTAACTTCACTCTCTCCTTAGTGTCATATGGCGGACTGTGTGTGTAGATGCTCCCGGAGCAAGGAGGAGCATACAGGACGTTCCCATAAATCACTGCGTGCTTGAAATTCCGTCTTTTCGGATTTTCGTCACTGGTCTATTCGCTCTTGTTTACTCTGATGGGAAGGAGACAATGAATAGGGGCAAGGTCAGCTGACCCTTTTGCCTGCACACTAATCCTTCCAATCAGAGCTTGGCGTTTCTGACGTCGCCACACACTCTGACCTCCTCCTCTCCTTCAGTTTCTCTCGGTATATTTGGTGGACCGGTGGTGGTGGCATACTCCGTTTAACGTAACGATGGACCGCAGCCGACGCTACGAGCTATCAAAGCCAATGTAATGCCGTGTGTCACGCGATCTTCACCAGGGCCGCAGCGACGCCGCGCGTAGTTGTGGAACGTTCGCAGCGCTGGAGCGGCTGGGATGCACCTTATCGTCGGCTGCGGTCCATCGTGGGGTGAGGCGGAGGACAGTAGTAGTGAGCGCGGCCGAAATTAAACCAGCACGACGCGCAACCCTGCACGACGGCAAGCCCTCTCGCAGCCCGCAACGTGCGCCGGCGGGTTCCGGTTTTCCCCAAGGTCGGCGTGTCGTAAAAACCAGCCGGCCAACGGCGCCACGGCAAGGGAGAACCGTATCCCAAGGTCAGCCCAGGCGGGCAGCAGCGCGCGCGCGCGCCCAGACAGATGGATGAGCCATTTTGGCGCTGCCGTATCGGCTCCCGCGAGCCTTGCCCAACTTGCCGCTGCGGCTGGCCACGCAGGGGCGACGATTCAAATCAAGATGGCGGACAGATCGTAGCGATCGAATATCGTCTGCTATCCGATCGTCCGATATGCAGATATCAGGGAGTTTTCGTACATATATCGTTTCCGCTGTCCTGCGAGCGCTACCGGCCCCTCGAGCCAATCAGAGACGTGACAACTCTCCGCAGATGGAGTGCACTCTGACGGTACGTCGTCAGGTGCCTCGCTCCGACGTGCTGATTGGCTCGCTGGGGACGCAGGCTTTCACCGTTTGCCAAGCTAGAGAAAGGCTAGCGGTGCGCGCGCAGTACGAAAAATGCCTATCGTCTGCTAGCGGTGCGCTAGCGGTTTTTTTAGCGGACCATCGGGACTATTTGGAGAGGACAGGTTCGGCACAGTGCGCTTTACTTTTCACAAACTTTGTGTTGCCACGAAACGAATGTAATCGCTACATTTTGGGCATTAACAGGCTATGGCCATAAGACGATAACAGTCGACCCTTTTTCTAATCATCGACAAGGTTTCCAGCGCTCCTTTTCACACAAATCATTTTCCCGACCCTAGAGCTCCGAAAAACCGTCCCTGCGAGTGTGGGCTAGCATTTTTTAGCGAAATAAAGTGTCAGCATTTTTTCCCCATGATTTTACGAATATTTTATGTCGACGCAATGCAACAACCCACAAATCACACACAAAAAAAAAAACTTTTTTTTTTTTTTTTTTTAGGAATGGAGTAATACGGTGGTGATAAGTACGATGATTCTCTTTTCGAAACCATTCTAGCTATAAAATATCGAGCTGAATGGAGTTTCGTTGTTATCAATTCCTTAGCGAGAACGCTATCATCGTAACAAATTCTGTGTATCGATGGGAGTAAACAGCATACTTATAATAATAAAAAAAAAAAAAAATGAAGTTTTTTTCCTCTATAATTGGTCGACACCTCGAAGAAATTACGGTGTGCATGTTAGAAGTCGATCAACACTGTTTAAAGGTCGAACTTCGACGAATTTGGCCAATTACGATGTGCATGTTAGAAGTCGATCAACACTGCTTAAAGGTCGAATTTCGACGAATTTCGCCAGAAGTTCGAAGGTTCAACCTTAAGGTTCGATAGAGGTACGCGGCAACAAACCAACCAATCGCAAAAAAAAAAAAAAAAGAAAGTATCAGCGTCGCGAAACTAAATTGAGGCAAGCCCAAACGACACATGCACACCGTAATCAACGATTCGAAAAAGGAAATAAAATTAATGACATACGAGGTACTAGTTCCAGGCGTTACGTGACGTGCGAAGCGCAGCGTGGCATCTAGGCGGAAATTAAGTTCATTTCTCCTTCTTAATCCTCCACGAAGAAAAAAAGAGATGCCGCCGCGTGAGAAAACCTTCCGCGCCCACTTTGATCCACACACGTGCCTGCCTGATTGCGATAGCGGGGAAAAAAAAAAAAATGTGTTTCGTAGGACGACTATTTGAAAACCGGCCGTCTGAGATAGTCGAAGTAATGACAGTAGCGGAGAAGAAAGAAACGACGTTTGCACGAGGCGTCTCTCTAGGCCGCGAGACCGTCTAAGCAGGGCAGACACACCTAAAAGACAAACACGCCGAGTCTCGTCGAAATTAATGCAAAGGTGCAGGCGAGCTGGACAGAGTAAACAATAATAATCCCTGGAGAAGGGGAACAAGGGGGACAGAGGACGAACACAAATTTCCAAACACAGCTAGGTGACTGGTGCGCGACCGACAAAATCTGCCTGGTCCTGGCTTTTCAGCGCGCACTAGTCACCTAGCCGTGTTTGGAGATTTGTGCTGTCCGTTGTCCCCTTTGCTCCCCTTCTCCAAGGATTATTATTGTTTATTCTGTCCAGCTCGCCTGCACCTTCGCATTAATTGCATTATCATAATAACCTTAAAATGCAGGTCGTTCACCCTTGTTGGTGTTAGACCGGTGGCAGCTGATAAAACCCGTTTGCTCTACTGACGTGTAAAGGCCCGTTCACACTCTTGCGACCGAGTAAGACCGAGAGAGACCAGACCGGTTTTTAAGCCTCTTGCGATCTCTTAGGACCAGCTCCGCTGCAGCGCATCCGGTCCTAAGAAGTCGCAAAAGGCTTAAAAACCGGTCTGGTCTCTCTTGGTCTTACTCGGTCGCAAGAGTGTGAACGGCGCTTAACTCCTCGTTAGCTCAGTTGGTAGAGCGCTCCACTCGAAATGGAGAGGTCCCTGGTTCGATGCAGGACCAGGCGAATTTTTTCAGCGCGCACCAATCACCTAGTTGTGTTTTCGAGATTCATTTTTGTCCTCTGTGCCCCTTGTTCCCCTCTCCAGGGATTATTATTGATTGCCTCGTCGACAGCTGTATGCAGCAAAGCGCCAGACGCGAGCATCTTGGCGTCGCCGTCTGCTAGCATTGCGTTCGTTGTGAGACACTGCAAGACGTGCCCCTGACGACGCGAGCCAGACGCACTGCGTGAATCCACTCGTCTGACAGTCGTTCCTCTACCACTCGTGATGACGTTAGAGGAGGATAGGCCTGGGCCTTAGCCTACATACTGAAGTCGCGCTGAATTTTAGGCGTTAGCTAAAGAAGGCCAACTCGGGGCACTTATTGAATGCGAGTGTCGCATCAGCGCGTTCAACTGGGACTTGCGACTGAATGCACGCTAGTTCTAGCTGAACTCGGTCACAGGCCTTGGTTGAGCCAGCTGGGTACATAGTGGTGATGGGTCAGCTTGAACCGACAGAAGTGTGCTAAAGCAAAGTTATTAGTCAGCTGTTTCGTCTTATCCCGTCCTTTCTGGGTTTTCAAGCTGACCCGTCACCAATCAAGCCGATGTATCAAATCCAGCAGAAGGTTAAGAAAAGCATGACAAGCTCGTACCACCGAAGCCCTCCTCCCTTTCCGCTTTAACAGAGCGAACGCTGGAGAGGAGGCGAGCAGAGAGGAGGAAACCACCAATCACGGTGAGCAGAGAGCTTAGTGGGAATTTGGGGCTTGTCCCGCTTTTCTTCGCCCGATGCTCTTGGACGTACACGAGGGAAACGTCAAAGAGGGACAGAGCTCGATGCCCCACGCAGCAGTCTCCCTGTTCGCAACCCTACCTCTCTTCAGAAGGCTGTCCGCGTGAGGGGAGGAGGAGGGAAGAGAAAGGGTTGTCGCAGGCAACCGTTCCTGCGAGAGTGCCGAGGAGCGTGCCATTGGACGCGTCCCCATATCGGAGCCCGAGCGATAGCGGGTAGGGGAACGTGCTGCGGTACGAGTCGCGTCTGTGCACGAACGCAGCCATCGGTGACCTTCACTCCTCTTTCGACGCCGTTCGTTGACTTCATCACTGCGGCCACACGATAGGCCGACGGACCACCGTCATACAATCGACAACTGCGTGTTGCCATTTATTTTTTTTTTTCGTTTTTAAAATTGTGGAATGCGTTTTTGAGCACGCGCAGCAGAGAGAATGCGGCCACAGCCCCACGACTGGACATTTTTGGCAGGGATGTTCATCGCTGGGAAGGTGTAGGGGCAATATATTTGTGAATTTGAGATTACGACTGTTTTCGGCTAAACCACTGTCCCTAAACTACAAGATATTTTTTTTTTTTTATCGTGTGTAGCTCTATAAATATCTCGGCTTAAAGTTTGGTTTGGGGCGTCTACGACAAAAACCGAAACTATCTGCTAGAGGGATGGCAACGCTGATAATTAGCAGTACGCCTGCGACGTGACGTCACGCTTTGACCAACTAAATCGATCATGCACAGTGATTGCGTGCGATTGGTTTCGACGGTGCAGCACACAGACGACAAGGGCCGTGACGGGGCAGTTTGGGTGTTGCCCGATGGGCTCCACTGAATCTCGGCACCGGCTCCGGTCGGACTTGAAACGGAGTAAAGAGATAACGGGGTTACTCTAGGCGGTGTAGGCCCGGCCGGATGATGCGGCAGGCACCGCACGCGACACAAAGCGGTGTTGCGTGGCGTGAGCGCGCGGGGCTTCGTGAAGCGCGCGGGGAAGCCGACATCATAAATCACCACTTTCTCTCCCTCCCCGGAATAGTGGGAACGCGACGACCTTGGAGGAAAGAAACCGCGGCAGCGAAGGGGAAAGTGGCCGCCGAGGCAACTGCGGCGGCCTCGAGATGTTCTCTCTCTCTCAGCTCGCAGTTATCTTCCTTTTCTATTTCTTTTCTTTCCCAACACAGAAGTACAGCACCTTCGTCAAGGCGCATCTTCCTCGGCCCGTGACGAATCACGCGAGTTTCCGAAGCGTCCGACCTTTTAAATACGCCTTTCTTTTCCGCCGAACTGAAACCAGTGGACCGACGAATATCGTACCCTTTAACTGATCAAACGCCGCGCGAGTGTCACGTGACCGATTTGTTGGGGCGGCACGTCGCACCCCCCATCGTAAGGCAAAACGGCCTATACCTTTAGATTGCGCGAGCGTTTTTCGTCCACCCTTTCGATCCACTACGAGGTTACCGCCCCTTCGCGGCAAGCAAGAAAAAAAAAAGAAAAAAAAAAAGAAAAATCGCGGGCATATAAAAAAAAATGTCTGGCCGGCGCAAAGAGGAGACTCCTCGGATCGAAGGTCGCGCTGGCGAAATCCCCGGTTTCGCAACCCGTACGGGGTTGGTAGGCGCCGTCTCCGTCGTTCGCCGAAACACCCCGACTACAGTCGCTAGCAGGCAAGAGAGTTCCCCGCCTCCAGAAGAGCACGGCGGCGTCTCGCGAGCTTCGAGCGTGCAGTTCAAGCACGGTGGAAGGCAGCGAGCGCCTGCTCCTCCAAAGAGCCGCCACCCTGCCGTATGCATCGTCCTTTCATTGAAGCTTTGCGCGTTGTCCACACGCCGCGCGAAGTAGCTCTTAGGCCCGCTTCAGACGGGGCAACTTTTCCAGCAATTTTGAGGTTGCTGGCGGGTTGCTCCCTAGCTTTCCCTAGATCGACACGAATTGCTGAGATGGTGTCCGGCTCGAAACGGACGAGCAACTCAACAACTCGGAGCCGTTTGAAGCGGCAGCAGCCAATCAGGGACGCGATATTTTCAAATGACACCCCCGTGGTGGTGATGATGATAGCTAACGACTTGGTTCTGGTTTGAGATTGATCGTTTTTGGAAATAAACCTTTTCAGAAAGATGAGTTAGTATTATCAACGCCATTCAAAGATATAAAAACACGTTTTTAGCGCGTAGCTGGGTGTCTAAATATTGCCGAAAAAATCAAAGTAAATGATGATGATAGCAAGTCGTAGCAATTCGGTTGCTGCGTGTGAACGCGGACGGCCCGTGTTGCTGGTGTTGCGACGTCAAGTTGCTGGGTGAAATTGCTCCGTCTGAAGCGGGCCTTACGGGATTTGGTTGTAGGAGGAAGCAGCGGTGCTTTTGGCCTTTGAAGGGCGCACGCGTACGCCTTGATAAGGTACCACACATCTAATCTGAAATGCACCTAGACATATCTTAATTATTCACATAACGGGGGGGGAAATTAGTAACGCTCCGCGTGGAGCCTGACTTTTTTTTTTTTTTTTTTACTACGGTTCTTCAGGTGGCTGTGCACACCCACCGCCGGTAGCACTGCCCACTTTTCAGTCCTGCTTTTTGTTCCTTTGTCCGGCAGTACTACGTCGAATGCCCGAGAAAGGCTAGTCGCCGCGCCCGACGACTACGTCAGGGCCCGCGTGAGGTCTGTGAACCTCCGCAGCCCTTCTGGCAGGGGAGACGACTGCTGCTGCACGACAAGAAAAAGGCACCTGCTGCGCCCACGCGGGGGCGGTGCACGACGGCAGCAGCAGCTACTGCGCCGCGCATCCAACGAGATTAGCAGAGCCAACATTTCTCATTCCGACGGCCTCGAGAGGCGCGATAAGAAGGCGTCCGCAACGCTATAGATACGTTTTACTTCGGGCCCGACCGCAGCCGAGCCTACAAAGGACGGAGCCGACCGAGGAACGGCAAAACTGCACCGTCGCGGCGCTTCGTCGTCTTTGTGGGTTTGATAGCCCCGGTTAAACCAATCGCGCGAATAAAAAAAAAAAAAAAAAATAAAAAAAAGCGGCAAAAAACCGAATTCGTTGTAGCCAAAGTCAGCAGACTAGTAATAGCAACAGTTAACCTGTACCTAATCTCTCTACCGCAACTCCAGAGCTTTGCTCCAGAGTAGAGTTCCTGTATAGACCCGTTGCTCTCGGGCAGGGGGCGCGAGCGCGTCCGCAAGACGCGATCATGTTATGCTGGCAGCACCATCCAGGCGGCGCTGTAACGTTCGATTTTGCACGTGCCACGTTCGAATACAAGCATCTGTCAGCATCTGTAGACGCGCGAATACAAAACGTCTAAAAAAACTAAAATAAAAAAAGAATTACACAGCTCACGGCCTCCGCGTCCCATTAACCATTCCTTTCAGCTTTATTATTTTATTGCTCTCTTTCATAGCTTGCGTGAGCCCGTATGTTTCACTTTACTTGATATCGAAGCCGAAGCTATACTTGCTAAAGCATGTTCTCCTGAACTAGTGCCACTAAATAAGCTACGCTTCAGAGTAACGACACTTGGCCATATTGTGGCTTAAAATCATGGTTGCCAGTTATTGAAAGCTGTATCTGAAATCACAGGAAACGCTTTTCCGTCCTCCACAAATGTTTAAACAGTCCGCGGCAGAGAAAAGCAATATTACATGAGCTTCCTAACACCGAATCGAATGCTGAGGAAGTCGCACTTTTGAATCATGACGATCTGCAGTTGCGTCTGCTCTGCACAAGCCCCAATATGGCGGCTCCCACAACAGTGTTGGGGAACAGAGTGCCGGTACTCTAAGCGCAGCTCATTTAGTGGCTCTATCCTGAACATGCTCGCACTGCACGAGCGCGCGTGCTTGGCAGGGACACTGAAAGCTCGGAGCTCGCTCTTGTAGCCTCTGCTACGCTGGCACTTATAATGGAGCGGAGTATAAAGAACTGTAGTGGGGAAGCGTATTGACGCATGTTCGAAACGCGAGCCAAATATTCTATTTTGCTCGCCTGGAGCGCTGCTCAAAACTTGAGAGCTACGGGCGCATATTTTGCTCGCCTGGAGCGCTGCTCAAAACTTGAGAGCTACGGGCGCATGCCCGTAGCTCTCAAGTTTTGAGCAGCGCTCCAGGCGAGCAAAATAGAATATTTGGCTCGCGTTTCGAACATGCGTCAATACGCTTCCCCACTACAGTTCTTTATACTCCGCTCCATTATAAGTGCCAGCGTAGCAGAGGCTACAAGAGCGAGCTCCGAGCTTGCAGTGTCCCTTCCAAGCACGCGCGCTCGTGCAGTGCGAGCATCGTTCAGGGGAACATGCTTCAGCAAGTAGCTTCGGCTTCGCTATCAAGTAAAGTCAAACATAAGGGCTCACGGAAGCCATGAAAGAAAGCAAGAAAATAATAAAGCTGAAATGAAGGTTTAATGGGACGCTGAGGCCGCGAGCTGCATAACTCTTTTTTTTTTATTTTAGTTTCTTTTTTTATAAGTTTTGTTATCGCGCGTCTACAGATGCTGACAGATGCTTGCATTCCAACGCTGAACGTGCAAAATCGAACGTTACAGCGCCGCCTGGGTGGTGCTGCCAGCATAACATGGTCGCGTCTTGCGGACGCGCTCGCGCCCCCTGCCCGAGAGCAACGGGTCTATAGGCTCCCTACGGGAGCCAGAGTTGCGCGTTTGATTCCACATGCCGCGTGCCGCTCTCGCCGCTATTCGCCGAGATCCGATCACGTGAGGAGCCGTATCAAGTGTCGTGCAGCAAAGTAGACGTTGCACGCGCCCCGGCGTACATTCCCAGGCTTTTGAGCCCGCCGCGCGCCTCGAACGCGCGGCGCTGCTATTCGCCGAATTCAGTCACGTGAGGAGCTGGATCCACATGCCATGCGTGAACGCGCAACTCTGGCTCCCGTAGGGAGCCTATACAGGAACTCTACTCCAGAGGAGGAGGATACGCCACCTAGCGGAAAAGACACGAAGGAAAGAAGCGGGGGACCTACCGCCCATCCAAGCGTGCAGCTAAAACCGCGCAAATTGTCGCGGCCTGGCGGCCGAAATGGGAGGACGAGGAGGAGGAGGAGGGAAAGGGGAGATCAAGCGCACGCCGTTGGGGTATCGAATAAATAATTGCCACCGCGTCAACCTTCGCGCCGAAGTTATTCACACGCAGGTAAGGAGGAAGCGCGAAAGTCATATACAAGCGCCAGCGAGATATTTAAAACCTGAGAGAAACAGAGAATAGAGAAAATGCCTGACCCTGTCTAAAGTCCTCGCCTGTGGGAACGTTTACACAGCGCCAAAAGAATACGAAATGACGCGCTGAAGAAGCTTGAGACCGAGCTAGCAAGCGGCGGCTTAGAGTGGACTGCGATAAATAGGGAATTGTAGTAGACCGTTTTTCTCCTCCGCTACGGTATCCCTGAAGAAAACACCGCAGCTGCGCATGCGCGCCGCCAGCCTTATCTGCATAGTTCAAGGTCTTGTGGCGGATTACGGAGCGCTATCCGGGTGCTTAGCGGGCTGCGGAAACGGTCTACTACAATTCCCCAATAAAAGGATGTGCGCTCGTGGCCCTCTCCGACCGCAGTGCCAGCGTCCGGGGCTGGTTCGAGTAGCAAAACGCCGAGAACGACGCTGTATGCCTCTCTATAATCCGAAAACATCACAGCGTTCGTCCCTCCCTCTCGAGGTGGCATTCGAGAGGCATAGCTCTGCAGCGGCGAGGACCCGAAACACACTTGTTCGCTCGGGAGAAGTGTGTTTCGGCGTCTCGCCGCAGCGGGGCGCCGGTCACGTGGCTCCCCTTACAAAAATGATCAATGAGTTTCAAGTGAGTTTCTATTCAAGTGAATGACTTTCAATTAAAACTTTTTTTTTTTTTTTTGTAAGGGTCTTCTCTCATCCGTTGTCTGCCTCTCCACCTTTTCCATTTCGGCGGCCGCTTCTCGTGGCCATCTGCCAGGCTTTGTCCGTATATAGGAGGCCATGGGTGAAATCGTGCACGCCCGACTGCACTCCTAAATGATTAGTGAGCAAAGGCTAGCTGTCTGCCCAATGTCTTCTTCCAATCGGAACGAGAAAGAGCGCCGTCTGCTCCTCGCACTGTGCCTCGCGTAGTTCCAACTCCGGACGCTGGCGTTCAAACAGCTACTGGAGACAAAGGAGTCATTGCGTAGAGTCGACCCTTCCAGTCAGACGTGGGCGTTGTGACATCACCGCGCGGCCTCCCCTCCTCGTCGTTTTCTCGCCGTAGAGCGCCGGAGCTCGCTGGATAAAACGAAGTGTATCACGGCGGGGATCTATTAGCTGGCTGGAGCCGTGTGCGACTGATCCGAACGGTGCGGCACGAAGCCCGGGCGAGAAGGAGGGGGCGCATTCCGGCCCGGTCAGTCACACCAGCGTACAGGCGGAAAGCGGTGCGCCCAGTGGCACCCAACTCGGCACGCGCCCAGGTTATTTTCTGCGGGCGCACTTGTCATCGATTATTTTGGAAGCTTCTTCTTCGCCCGGAGAGAGGGCCGCTCCGTGCCACAAGGCCGCGGCACGCACAGACTCCGTCATCTGTCAAACTGCGAGGGGGGGGGGGGGGGGGGGGGGGGGGGGGGGCTGAAACTCGCACGCGCCGACATCGGAACGGCGGGTCGCGGTGAACCAACACCTCGTAAATGGCAAAGCCAAAAACGCTCCCTTCTCCACGTCACACGCGAGGGGCCAGAAGACGACGCTACGAGCTAATGGGTTCGACCGAGCGGCGGCAAAAGTGCAGCGTCACGGCAATCGTATTTCCACGTGTGTGTGTGAGCTATCATCCGGTAAATCAATCGACCGCAGGGAATGACCTTGCGTTTTGAGTGCCTGCGTATAGCCTCGACTACGCTCTGACGTCAAGGTGAAGCAGGGTGTGTCCAGTAATCGAAGACTGCGTGTGGCACTACCTACCTCTGTGGAACATCGTAACCTTCGAGTGGCGCCAACTCGTCAAATGTGGGCCCGACGCATTCGATTGGACACGAGGTTCCAGCCGAACGTCGACGCAGTACTGCTCGTACCCAATCTGCGCTGCGTACGTGACGGAGAAAGCAAAGAGTGCTGCGACCTTGCTAGTGGAGGAGCGCTGCCGAGAATAGGAGCCGATGCGGTCAATCAATTGGCGCCGAAAGCGCAACGTCACTGCGTTTGGCATTCCTGCGCGGGCGTGTCATGGCGGCCTAATCCAACCAAAGCAGAAAAAGCGCGCCGTGACGTTGCGGTTTTAGTCTTGTCTCGCGTGTGTGCGCGCGTAGGAAGCTCGCCATGGAGGCGAAAAGGAAGGACAAACAAAACGTCTCAATTTGAGACGTTGTGTTCGTCCCTACTTTTTGGCTCCATCTCGGGTTTTTTAGTATGTCGATTAACAACCAGCACGCCTGCCTAGCTCATCCCGTCAGAGATAAAATGACGCGCAGTGCTGTCCGTGTTGTGCCCTTTATATAAACAAGTTTTTTGCACCACAACAACGCGCTCACCTAAAAGGGTTAAAAAAAAGGGGGGGGGGCACCAATTCTAGGTATCAAGTACAGTCGAATGGATGGAAGCATACGGCTGAACCCATTAAATCGGGCGGCGGCTGGCGCCATCTAGCGCGTGTGACGACGACCGATCGTTGTATACAAGCCAACTCACCACGCTGTGCGTGTAGAAGACAGCCTGGCGGTCCGAACCAGTACCCGGCTGGCACGGGTGCAGCACGCTGAAGGCCGCGCAGGGGCCGTGGAAGCAGCAACAGCACTCTGAAACGGAACACGACGCCAGTTCAGCGAGGCGGCCGCCACAGACACGGCCACATGGTAAGACACGGAAATGGGGCACGAGACCTGGAAAGTTCCTTCAGACAAAAGTCGCTAGATCCTGAGAAAGTAGCGCCAGTGTCTGCCCTGCCTGCCCAACCGGACAGAAACAGATACTAACATACAGGCTACCAAAACCTCGGAAGGTGATTGGCTGATCCGTGTCCGTTGCCATGGCAATCGCCATTTCGGCCCCCTTCGAAGCTTCGAGAGGGGCCGTTAGAAAACAGTCGTCCCAAGATCGCCACGAAGAACGAGCGTACTGAAGGTATTCCTCGCAAATATAAACTTCTTTGGCGCTGTGTATGCAATCAACTTATCAATAACGCACATCTCCACGGATATCTTACAATGATATTGTTCGTCTTACGTACTGAAAGATAAAAAAAAAAAAAAAAATATATTTTCAATGACTCCAAGCCCCGACACCTCATGTGGTGGCGGTACGAAGGTGTACGTTTGTTCCGACACTGCGTGGCTAGCAAAATCACGGTATACAAGAAACGTCTCTAGAAAGCTAGCCGTTACCAGCGAATTTAGATTGGCTCACCAAGAACAGAGAGGTCAGGGAGATATTGCTCCTCTTCATGAGCGAAAATGGCGACCATAGGGTCGCTTGGCGCTACTTTCCCAGGATCCGGTGATCTTAGTTCAGACTAAAGAGTCACCAAATAGACATTTAGGCGATCGTTCCCGTGACTCGGATAACAATAGCCGACACTCCGCCGCCGCATTTTGCGCATGCATCGCGTCGTTATCGGATATCCTTATCGGAGGTATCGGAACGCTATACTAAACCTCTCTAACGAGCTTGGCATATACGGCATTCCATTTCCGTATCTGCCTGTGGGCGCCGTCATTTCGGTGCATAGTGCAGAGCGGTCGCAATCGGCAATTCGCAACTTTCAGCGATGGTGGTACCGCGTTGTGAGAATCGCACACCCTAGCTCCTGGATGATTGGCCTCATAATAAATGAGCTTGCCTACACCTTCCTGGCGTGAAAAAATAACGTAAGGCTCTAATACTGCTCATATATAGTAAAACTAGAATTACTTACGCGTACCGCTGTTCTACGACGATCATCCAGATGACAGCCATTTTGATAGGCACCACTGCGCCCCCTATAGGTCGTGAAAGTTGCGAATAGTTACAGGAGTTCATAGGAAGCTAAAACGATATCGTCACCAACCGCTTTAACACTTCTCGAGGACGGAAAATCACTTCCTCCAATTTGAGGTAAAGCTTCGGATGCCTTAGTTTTGGTGATTTTAGGCACACAAACGGTTGAACTGTTATGTGAAGAGTAGTTGACGCAGTGGCTCTAATTCAGACATTGGCGTTTGAGTGACCGACTGTGTTGCAATCTCATGTGAACCAAAAGTTCAGTTGGGCTAGTTGGTTGATGATTGGATAGAAGCGCCGAAGGACAGGGACAAAGCGCAGAAGGTAACAACAACACGGAGCGCACTCGCAACCGTAAGTTTATTAGAAACCACACCGACTTCAATACCTCAATAAAAACCCTCCGTCGTCGTAAGCGGTCTTGTGGCCATTTCCGGGGATGGATGGACGGATGGATACGCCTGAAGTCTTTTAATAAGGCGGCGGCTTGCCCCACCTAGCCAAGGATTCTAAATCGAACAGGTATTCATCTACCATTCACCACAATCGAAAGTTACAATCCGTGTGACGGTGGAGTGGAGTGTACAGATACAAACGAGATAACTGGCCGCCGCCATCTATCGCACAGCTGTGGAACGCCTCTCATCTGCATAGTTTCCTTATTTTTTTTGCATCATTTTTTGCAACGGGTTTGAAACAATTCTAAGGATGCTATAAGCGACCATTTCTCACAGACGGATTTAATCTCGCAAATGGTAGAAAATCTTTAGTCGAGGTAGTCATACGCAAACCGAAGGCATTCCGGGGTTGCCCGATATAGGTAGCGCCAATGTTGCCCATTTGTCCTAGTGTATCTTGTTTCACTTTATGAAGCAACTGTTAGCTCCTCCCACGCACCTGCTCAGCTTAGTTACGATAAAGAAGGGAAAATGCTCAGCCTAGCTCAGTGGGATCTCTGGCTGGATATCTCTCGGTTCCAAGTTCAATGCCCGTCGCGAGTATTCACGCGTTCGTGGTTTAATTACAGCCCCTCCCGGCTTATATGCTTGGCATAACTTTAACCAACGTGCAACGACAGTCCAGCGTTGCTGTCCTTTTATGAAAATCAGCGTACAAAAAAAGTAAAAAAATACAGATTTCTTTGCGGACCTGCGGACTTCGCAAAAATAAAATAAAAAAAAAACGATTTAAAAAATTTAAGCTCGCGTAATTCTAGGCGGCTGCAGCACGGAACCGGACAAGCTTCGGTAGGCACGGGATAGCCGAGTATCCCTCTCCGAGAAACGTCCCGGGGCAGGCGGCAGAGCGCAACGGAGGCGGACGCCGGAGCGAGAGCGTTGCAGCCTACGTGCTCGAGCGACGGATCGTCGTCGAGGCCGCAAAGGTCGACGCCGACGGCCGCCCTAGCAACAGCCGAGAGGAGCCCACGCCGCCGCTCCGCACTGCCTGCCGCCGCCGCTCGAGGGGCAGGCAACTCGCGTCCGCTGCGCCCCCGACACGCACGCACGCTCACGTGCAGCCTCGCACGCAGGCACACAAACCGCCGTCTCTCTTCAGCGCGGAATAGACCTAGGGTGCCTTCATGTGCGCTTTGCTTAGGGTGGAGGCATCTGGCCATTTTGTCCCACACTTTTATTTTTATTTTTTCTTCAGAAGCGCGTGAAGGAGCGTGTCCTTGCACGCGCTCGTGGTGCTGACTGTGCTATGGCGACATTTTGTTTTCGTCGATTTCTTTGTATTTTACCCGTGAGCGCGTGCTGTCGGCATCGGGTACTACAAAGGGTGGCATCACCCTAAACAGAAGGACATTGAGGCATCCTAAATAGACCTATTGCTAAATTACCCAAGCATCAAGGAGAATGATGGGAATGTATGGACACGCGCCACACGCGCTCGCCTTCCCCGTATAAAAGATTCCAAGTAAAACACCAAAATAAAGCGTTGACAAGCGCGCGTGCAAATGCCATTTGTTTTAGACATTTGCTTTACAAAAGCTACTACTGCTGACGCCAGCACGTGCAGCGCGTGTAACTACACTCGGAGCATGCTCCCTGGCGCTTGGGAAATTTCTTCCCTTTTGTAGGGTGGCAAATTTCGTCCTTTTAGGGAGTAACATACGAGACATCTCATTTCCTCCCTTTAGGGAGGGAGTACTACTCCCTTTTTTTTTAGAGTGTAAGCGGTCTTGTGGCCATTTCCGACGATGAATGGATGGATGGATGAATACGCCTGAAGTCTTTTAATGGGGCGGCGGCTTGCCCCACCTAGCCAAGGATTCTAAATCGAACAAGTATTTATCTACCATTCACCACAATCGAAAGTAACAATCCGTGTGACGGTGGAGTGGAGTGTACACAGATACAGACGAGATAACTGGCCGGCGCCATCTATCGCACAGCTGTGGAACGCCTCTCATCTGCATAGTTTCTTCCTTTTTTTTTTTTCTTTTGCATCATTTTTTGCAACGGGTTTGAAACAATTCTAAGGATGCTATAAGCGATCATTTCTCACAGACAGATTTAATCTCGCAAATGGTAGAAAACCTTGAGTCGATCTAGTCATACGCAAACCGAAGGCATTCCGGGGTTGCCCGATATAGATAGCGCCAATGTTGCCCATTTGTCCTAGTGTATCTTGTTTCACTTTACGAAGCAACTGTTGCTCCTCCCACGCACCTGCTCAGCTTAGTTACGATAGATAAAGACAAATGCTCAGCCTAGCTCAGTGGGATCTCTGGCTGGGAATCAGTCGGTTCCCAAGTTCAATGCCCGTCGCGAGTATTCACGCGTTCGTGGTTTAATTACAGCCCCTCCCGGGTTATATGCTTGGCATAACTTTAACCAACGTGCGACGACAGGCCAGCGTTGCTGTCCTTTTATGAAAATCAGCGTACAAAAAAGAAAGTATAAAATACAGATATTTCTTTGCAGACCTGCGGACTTCGCAAAAATAAAATAAAAAAATAAAAACTAGTTTAAGAAAAATTAGCTCGCGTAATTCTAGGCGGCTGCAGCACGGAACCGGACAAGCTTCGGTAGACACGGGATAATCCCTCTCCGAGAAACGTCCCGGGGTAGGCGGCAGAGCGCAACGGAGGCGGACGCCGGAGCGAGAGCGTTGCAGCCTACGTGCTCGAGCGACGGATCGTCGTCGAGGCCGCAAAGGTCGACGCCGACGGCCGCCCTAGCAACAGCCGAGAGGAGCCCACGCCGCCGCTCCGCACTGCCGCTCGAGGGGCAGGCAACTCGCGTCCGCTGCGCCCCCGACACGCACGCACGCTCACGTGCAGCCTCGCACGCAGGCACACAAACCGCCGCCTCTCTTCAGCGCGGAATATACTTCGTTTCAGCTCAAGTCCAGACGCAACCGATGCCACAAGCGCGAGCACGTGGCCCAAACAACGCTTGCACTGCACGAGCGCGAGTGCTTGGCGGGGACGCTGAAAGAGGAAAGGCGCGAGCTCCCTCAGGGCCTTTGGTCTCACCGATGCTGCGCGAGCGATCGCGCAGCGGGAGCACGAAGGACAGCTACACGCTCGCACTTGTACTCTTTGAGGTTATCCATTGCTATTAGGGTGAGACGCAGGGGCGGATCCAAGGGGAGGGCGATGGGACGACCCCCCCCCCCCCCCCCCCCTCCCCTTCTCGGAGGGCAACTTGACATGGGTGGACCCGCCGGTACACAAGAAAGAATGGGAGAATAGTATCCCTACAAATTTTCCGCCCCCCCCCCCCCCCCAAGAAAAAAAAAACGAGTTCTGGATCCGCCCCTGGCGAGGCGAAGTATATAGTTACAGACGAACCGCCAACTGCAAGGTGCCGAATTCTACGAAATAAGTACCAATTGGTCTCACAATATCAGCGGAAACTGACATCTATATTTTTTTCTTTATCAACGCATATTTAGTTACGTGTCGTACCGAATTTTCCAGATCCCAGCAGATAACCCCCCCCCCCCCTTTTTTTTCTTTCTATTTAACCCGAAAGAAAAATAAAGGTATTAGTTTTCACCCCTGTTATCCACATTTCTTGGGCGTAGCACATTCACATTTGCAGAATAACCAACTACCCACCCAGCCATCTTGAAACCACCCTCATTATTAACCATTTTATACTAAAAAAAAAAAAAAAGAGACGTAGGTTGTAATACTAGTTGTTACGAGCAGTCTGAGGGCTATTACTCCGCGAGTACAGGAAGGACGCCTCCCAAAATAGAAGGCCGACACGTGACTCGGCGAGTCCCCGGGACCAGCCCGAGGAAAGAAGCGTCCCAAGGTTCCGGAAGTGGGCAGACGCCACACAACCGCGTATCCCGGTGCGATCGACGGAATCGATTGCAACCAGGCATCCCCCGACTAGATAAAAGAAAGCCCACTTGATTCTTGAAACCTGGCGTTTGCTAGCCTTTCGATCAAGGGCTAGCTGTTATAGACCCTGACAGGTTGAGGATGGCAGCGGGTGTCAGTTGTCCCGTCTCCAGCGCGAACATCGTACCTCCGTCGACCGCACTTGTAAAGAGAAGGTTCGAAAATGGGGATGCCGCGCGAACTTACCGAGGTTAGAGTTTTAAAGGGTTCAACGTTTTGAAACTTTAAACGCAAAGTTCCACAAAATTTCGACGAAAGTTCGACTCCTCACTACAGTACAGTTTCAACTTCCACGCGTGCGGAATTGCGGTCATTTGAGCGAATCGACGTTTTAGCGAATCACTAAAGCGCGTGTTAATGCCCCCCCCCCCCCCCCCCCGCGTCTGCGGCGGCTCATTACAAAAAAGTTAACCCACCTGGCGCACCCGTAAAGGCCGCTTCGCGGCGGCAGGCCATTCGCTAAAGTGTATATCGATGAAAAGTCGGCGTTTGCTAAAACATCGTTCGACAAACTGAGTGCCAAACAGTGGCGCGCACGCGCTTTAGCGACGTCTTTTCTACGGAGCGAACGGCGGAGTGGGAAACGCGGTCTACAAAAACTCCCCTATTGAGCGTGGTGTAAAATGACGCTTCACTCCCATCATCGCGCATGGTGCAAAAAGGGGCGCTTCACTCACAGCATCGCGCGTGGTGTAAAAGGACGCTTCACTCCCACCATCGCGCGTGGTGTAGAAGGCCGCTTCGAGCCCCGTCCACCCAGAGAGGGTCGACCCGGCGGCAGTTCGTACGCCCCCTCAGGACGATCGACCCGTGCACGAGACCGCCCAAAGGAAGGCGCCGAGGGTGCGCCGCACTGCCCCCATCTGGGTCAAGGTCGGGGCGCTCTCGCGCGCCGGCGGGAGAGGAGCGGGAGCCGAAACGTCGTCAGACCGGTTAGGCCGCACGAGACTTCCCCAAGCAAAAATACTACATAAATAAAATGAGAGCGACGCTCGCGGTGGTAACCGTGCCCGCACTGACGGACGCCGCCAAAACCGGACTGAAACCGATCAAAGCCGCGGTCACACGGACAAAAGACAGTCTGCAAACGTGACTCACCGCGATATCCGTGGTTCGAATGCCGCCCGCCCAAGCTTCTCCTTGCCGCGCGGCATTCGAAGCACGGATCTCGCGTTCGAATCTCTATGCAGACTCTCTTTCGCAATGATGTACCCCACCCCGCCGTTAGAAAGACAGAGCGTGACCCGTCCCGAATGTACATTGTGTGTGTGTGTGTGTGTGTGTGTGTGTGTGTGTGTGTGTGTGTGTGTGTGTGCGTGCGTGCGTGCGTGCGTGTGTGTGCGCGTGCGTGCGTGCGTGCGTTTTTAGTTTTGCAGATATGTAAAAAAAAGTAAAAGCTTCACTAATGCGGTTTGTGCAAGTGAGTTATACGGCCAGGGGGAGGTAATATTATTTTATTTTATTTATTTATTTGATATACTGCAGACCACAATTGATCCAAGCAGAGGTAAGCGTCACGATGCGTCGAAATAATTACATATTTTCCGGACTATTGTCCGCACTCGGTTTATAGTCCGCAGGGTCAAATTTGGGATCAAAAATAAAAGCATTTGCTTAGATAGTCCACACCCGTTACATAATCCGCACCCCGTGCATAGTCCGCACTTCTAGTCCGAACGTAAAAAAAAAAAAAGTATCATTGACAGCACACCTTGAAAAATGCCTACTTTATTAGCTCACAACGAAGCTTTATCGTACATTAAGCAGAATTAATATAGTCCGTTACTGTTAAAATCCTTCACCACTTGTCACACTGAACGATCTAGAAAAAAAAAAAAAAAAAAAAAAAAAAAAAAAAAAACTCGAGGTACACCTAAGCACTTCTTGTGAGTTGTGAATGCGAAAGCATGCAAGCCGCTCGTCTGCTCCCTTTTTCGTCTGCTGCGTACTTTTCGTCGCCGGTCAGCGCGTGCTCCCCTGGTGACCTTGGACGCTCCGCGATTAATGGATGGATGGATGAATCCGGCTGAGCCCTTTGGATCGGGCGGTAGATTATGCCACCTAGCCATTTTGTTTTACCATTTAAGCTTAGCTTAGAATATTTAAATGTGTCCGCGCTGATGGACATGCAGCGCCATGGGGTGAGCGGTCGTGGAAACTGACGAGCGCAGCGGCCAATTGGAGCCCCCTCGACGCGCGCCAGCCAATGGAACCGAAGGAAACTATCTGCCGTTTTCGCGCTTCAGACTGATGACGTCAACTCGCTCCATGAGACAGTTTATGCTTCTTTCGCATTAAAATAAATCATTGAATAGTCCGCACCTGTAGATAGTCCGCATCGGGTGAATTTTTGAACGTGTATAGTCCGCGAACTATAGTCCGGAAAACACGTAACTAAAATTCCTTAACGTTTCGACTGGTGAAAATAAATGTATGTTTCTGATTCGAAATTTGCCGAGCGTCATCGGAAACCACTAAATCTGTACTTTTTTTTTAGAAACGCTTTGAGCGCGTATGAAGCGCCGCAGTGCTCTGTATGAAGCGCCGCAGTGCTCTGAAGTTGCAACTCGTGCAACAGGCACGAGGCTGGCGGTGAGAAAAAGGCGGATGGTATGAGGCGGGAAAACCGACAGCCCTGGTGCACGAGTGGTAACTTTAGCGCTTCACCGTGCTTCAAACGTGCTCGAAGGCTTTCGAAAATTGGCTGATTTTGAGGTTTTCGATAACGCTGAGCAAGCTTCTCATTGGAACCACGCGTTCATTGACAGCAATCAAGAAGTTAATGAACACATTTTAGTTAATTAATCGACTACACTTATCGTGACGATTGGCATCCTTAATATATCCCCTTATCCATACAACCGACCCCATACAAACGGTATTGAAATAAATTTCGCGGCTTTTTTTTTTTTTTTTTTTTTAGAACAAGCTTGCAACCGTTTTTTTCCTCCCCCCCCCCCAAAAAAAAAAAAAGGAAACACTATTTTATATTGATTTACGGTTAATGAGAACGCGGCACTGGCCGATACAAGTGCCCAAGAATATTGCACTAAGCGCGAGAGAAGTAAGCGATGCACTACGTTTCTGAAGCTGGCAACTATGAACCTTTCGAACAAAAAAAAAAAAAAAAAAAGGCTAGGTGGCGCAAGCTACCAACCGTTACAAAGGGTATAACCATTAGCATCCATCCCTCCAGGGCTTCTGGCCGGTTCTATTTTCAGTACTCGTGCGTATGATGCGTGATTTGCTCGCTTTCCGAAGATGAAGAGATCTCACGCCAGGCTGAGGACTAAGCCGCCCCGTAAGCCACCAGACTCCTTTCACTCCTAACTTGTTTACAAGGAATAGTTTTTTTTTTTCCTCTGTTCATAAAGTAAAACACGTTCAAACCAAATCGGAAAGAATCGAAGAGTAAAGCTCTTCACTGACGTGCTTTACCTAAACCTTCCGAATTATTGTCTGAATACGATGCAAGTACAATCGGGGTACCTTACGCTTAGACAGCCCACATATAATGTTACCATCACTTCTTTCATAAACTGGGGGACCTGGAAGCCATCGGGATTGAACTGGAGCCGATATTAATTTCGAAAAGACAAAACTCCGATTACATCCTGTCACTGACAAAAAAAAAAAAAAAAACTAAAAAAAACGATGTTTTTTTTTTTTTTTTTTTCTTATTGCTCTGACATTTAAACATGAATATCAGACTAACCTGAACTCCGCTGTGTGCGTGCCGCCATAGGGCGACATCCAACTTCTTCGCCAGTATATGAACCACAACCAAATCGGCCGTGCTAAATCAAAGCAGGCGGTGCATACTGTGACAGGCCGTTCGCTTTTCTCGAAGCGTATGTGACGTTATGACGTCAGTCCGAGGCAGCGACGCCTTTTGTTTTACTCTTCGCGCGAGCGCGCAGTTGTGACGCGCCGACGTGCTCGTTTACAAACAATGAGGATCGGTCGACAGACTCTACCCACCCCGACGACGTCTATGTGTAACTCGAATGTTTAGAAAAAAAAAACGAAAACAAAACAAACAAAAAAAAAAAAAAAGGCTAGGTGGCGCAAGCTACCAACCGTTACAAAGGGTATAACCATTAGCATCCATCCCTCCAGGGCTTCTGGCCGGTTCTATTTTCAGTACTCGTGCGTATGATGCGTGATTTGCTCGCTTTCCGAAGATGAAGAGATCTCACGCCAGGCTGAGGACTAAGCCGCCCCGTAAGCCACCAGACTCCTTTCACTCCTAACTTGTTTACAAGGAATAGTTTTTTTTTTTCCTCTGTTCATAAAGTAAAACACGTTCAAACCAAATCGGAAAGAATCGAAGAGTAAAGCTCTTCACTGACGTGCTTTACCTAAACCTTCCGAATTATTGTCTGAATACGATGCAAGTACAATCGGGGTACCTTACGCTTAGACAGCCCACATATAATGTTACCATCACTTCTTTCATAAACTGGGGGACCTGGAAGCCATCGGGATTGAACTGGAGCCGATATTAATTTCGAAAAGACAAAACTCCGATTACATCCTGTCACTGACAAAAAAAAAAAAAAAGGAAACACTATTTTATATTGATTTACGGTTAATGAGAACGCGGCACTGGCCGATACAAGTGCCCAAGAATATTGCACTAAGCGCGAGAGAAGTAAGCGATGCACTACGTTTCTGAAGCTGGCAACTATGAACCTTTCGAACAAAAAAAAAAAAAAAGGAAACACTATTTTATATTGATTTACGGTTAATGAGAACGCGGCACTGGCCGATACAAGTGCCCAAGAATATTGCACTAAGCGCGAGAGAAGTAAGCGATGCACTACGTTTCTGAAGCTGGCAACTATGAACCTTTCGAACAAAAAAAAAAAAAAAGGCTAGGTGGCGCAAGCTACCAACCGTTACAAAGGGTATAACCATTAGCATCCATCCCTCCAGGGCTTCTGGCAGGTTCTGTTTTCAGTGTTCGCGCGTATGATGCGTGATTTGCTCGCTTTCCGAAGATGAAGAGATCTCACGCCAGGCTGAGGACTAAGCCGCCCCGTAAGCCACCAGACTCCTTTCACTCCTAACTTGTTTACAAGGAATAGTTTTTTTTTTTCCTCTGTTCATAAAGTAAAACACGTTCAAACCAAATCGGAAAGAATCGAAGAGTAAAGCTCTTCACTGACGTGCTTTACCTAAACCTCCCGAATTGTTGTCTGAATACGATGCAAGTACAATCGGGGTACCTTACGCTTAGACAGCCCACATATAATGTTACCATCACTTCTTTCATAAACTGGGGGACCTGGAAGCCATCGGGATTGAACTGGAGCCGATATTAATTTCGAAAAGACAAAACTCCGATTACATCCTGTCACTGACAAAAAAAAAAAAAAAGGCTAGGTGGCGCAAGCTACCAACCGTTACAAAGGGTATAACCATTAGCATCCATCCCTCCAGGGCTTCTGGCCGGTTCTATTTTCAGTACTCGTGCGTATGATGCGTGATTTGCTCGCTTTCCGAAGATGAAGAGATCTCACGCCAGGCTGAGGACTAAGCCGCCCCGTAAGCCACCAGACTCCTTTCACTCCTAACTTGTTTACAAGGAATAGTTTTTTTTTTTCCTCTGTTCATAAAGTAAAACACGTTCAAACCAAATCGGAAAGAATCGAAGAGTAAAGCTCTTCACTGACGTGCTTTACCTAAACCTTCCGAATTATTGTCTGAATACGATGCAAGTACAATCGGGGTACCTTACGCTTAGACAGCCCACATATAATGTTACCATCACTTCTTTCATAAACTGGGGGACCTGGAAGCCATCGGGATTGAACTGGAGCCGATATTAATTTCGAAAAGACAAAACTCCGATTACATCCTGTCACTGACAAAAAAAAAAAAAAAGGCTAGGTGGCGCAAGCTACCAACCGTTACAAAGGGTATAACCATTAGCATCCATCCCTCCAGGGCTTCTGGCCGGTTCTATTTTCAGTACTCGTGCGTATGATGCGTGATTTGCTCGCTTTCCGAAGATGAAGAGATCTCACGCCAGGCTGAGGACTAAGCCGCCCCGTAAGCCACCAGACTCCTTTCACTCCTAACTTGTTTACAAGGAATAGTTTTTTTTTTTTCCTCTGTTCATAAAGTAAAACACGTTCAAACCAAATCGGAAAGAATCGAAGAGTAAAGCTCTTCATGGACGTGCTTTACCTAAACCTTCCGAATTATTGTCTGAATACGATGCAAAGTACAATCGGGGTACCTTACGCTTAGACAGCCCACATATAATGTTACCATCACTTCTTTCATAAACTGGGGGACCTGGAAGCCATCGGGATTGAACTGGAGCGATATTAATTTCGAAAAAGACAAAACTCCGATTACATCCTGTCACTGACAAAAAAAAAAAAAAAAAAAACTAAAAAAAAACGATGTTTTTTTTTTTTTTTTTTTTCTTTTCTATATTGTTTTGACATTAAAACATGAATAATAAGTCAGACTAACCTGAACTCCGCTGTGTGCGTGCCGCCATAGGGCGACATCCAACTTCTTCGCCAATATATGAACCACAACCAAATCGGCCGTGCTAAATCAAAGCAGGCGGTGCATACTGTGACAGGCCGTTCGCTTTTCTCGAAGCGTATATGACGTTATGACGTCAGTCCGAGGCAGCGACGCCTTTTGTTTCACTTTTCGCGCGAGCGCGCAGTTGTGACGCGCCGACGTGCTCGTTTACAAACAATAAGGATCGGTCGACAGACTCTACCCACCCCGACGACGTCTATGAGTAACTCGAATCTTTACAAAAAACGAAAACAAAAGAAAAAAAACAAACGAAAAAGAGGCAAAGTACCGCTCCGTTTTACTAGAGCCACTAAACATGCACACCTTTGGGTAGAGACACTTCAGCCATCGGATGGATGTATACGGCCCTTTGTAACGACCGGTAGGTTGCGCCATCTAGCCGTCATTGTGCATAAAATCGTGGTTCCCAGTTGTCTCAAATTTTATATGATAGCGCGAGAAACGTTTTCTTTCGTCCTCCAGAAATGTTAAAACAGTCCACGACAGAGTACCACCGTATCGCCCGACCTTCCCGACACTGTGTGTTAAGCTCGGGAGGTCGCATTTTCGCTTCGCGACCCCTTTCGGAAGCCCGTCGAACAACATTTGGCGGTCGTCATTGCTCGGAAGCGCGTGATTGGACCAGAGTCCTCACCGAGCGCCGAACTCGTGTCCAATACGCGCGCTCAGGGTACGTGCCCGAACAATGGCCGACTCGGACAATTCGCACCACAGCTACTAGATGGCGCCCAATTTGTTTAAAAGGGGTCTGGTGCGCACGCGCGTATACAGTCGTCTCGCGCGTTTCCAGAACTATGCTTGTCGGGACTTTGAAGAAACGCGAAGCGCGTCTTTGATCAAGAGGGGCCCACGGCGATGCCTTCCGTCGTGCACGTGGCGAACGGTAACGGGGAAAGGCGACGCGCACTTCGAGCCAGAAACGCGCTGGAAGGCGCTGCACGTGGAAGCGGCGGCCCTGCCGGAACCGGCCGGTGCCGGACGGACGGAGGGCGGGCGGCGCACCGCAACTGGGTCAGCCGCTCTCGGGGGTCGACGACCGCCGGCCCCCGCTCCCCCCCTCGGACACTCTCCTCGCTGCCGCACCACCGCGCCGCTGCTGCGAAGGCCTGCCCGCCGGTCAGGCAGGCCGACCGGAGCGGCCGCCTGGGCGCCGTCAGTTCCCGGTGCCTCAATAAGGAGGGAGTGTTAGAACTCCCAACGGGTTTCCCCAAACTCTTCGGGGACTCCCAAAACACTCTAATGTCTTTCCCTACGGGAAGCGTTTTATAAACCGCCTTTGATACTGTATATCACTGTATATCGCACAAAGGCGGTTTTATAAACCGCCTTTGCACGATGCTGTCGCACGTGATTGCGACTGAGTTTCGGTTTCACTGCATCGCGTTCCCCAAGTACGACGGGAAGCCGACCTTGCGGCGCTCGCCGCCGGCTGCGACGAACAAAGAGCGGCGTCCAGAACGGCTCGAATGAACGGCGTTGTTAGCGCCAGGCTGCGGAAAAATGCAGCTGCCGCGCTCAACTGCCAAGGACGAAACGCCGGCGAGACTACACAAGCCACGCTTAGAGTACCGCCACCCATTTTCCCAGATCCTTTTACGGGCGCGGCCATTTTGGTGTTTAGTGCAGAGCGGGCACCACTGGCGATCGTTACGATTCCTAAGTGCACGGCATCCTGAGCTTTAGAGAAGCGGTGTCGGGAAGCTCCGGTGATGTCGTTATGCTCGGAAGCGGACGGTTTTAACGGTTCTGCCAAACGTAAGACCGTTTCCTGCGATTTCAGACAATAGGTTCGGGCAACTGGCAACAAGGATTTCAAGCACCAAGTTACAAAAATGCAAAGGGAAAGAAACGATGATAATGCAATTAATGCGAAGGAAGTTGGCTTGGAAGGAATCATACTTTGGGTTTCTAGGCTAGGTGGCGCAAACTACCACCCGTTTAAAGGGTACGGCCGTAAGCATCCATCCATCGATCCATCTATGGCTGAACTGCCGTTACGCTGAACTTGCTAATTTAGAAAGAAAACAAAAAGAAAACAGACGCGGATTAAATTAGACTTTACATTAGCACTTTCACAAAAAAACAAGTTTGCATCGACTGCGAGCGACTTCCTGCAGAGGAATGTGTGATATGACGCGAAATCGTCGGTGGGTGTGACTATTTTAACAAAACACAAAATATAGATTAAAAAAAAAGATGATGTTATGTTAGACTAGGAGACGCAAGCTACTTACTACCCAACACTACCTACCCATCCATTCATACAGACGTGCCTGTGAGAGCCAGCGTGTGCTGCGAGTCTTGTGCACGACTGTGCGTCCACTGTGTGAACGTGGTGCTGCGTGCCATTGGGCAACACGGCACGACAACGACATCAGAGCTCTTTTGGGGGTACTGCCCATAAATGGTAATCAATACAGGCAAATTCGACAGCCCCTGTCAGCACCCAGTATGAGCATATTTCAAGCGTTTCTCTGAAAGTGCCACAGATTAGATAGAGGATTTAGAAAATCCGCCGACGGCTTGTTCGTGCTAACGATGTCCCACCCTGTACACAGGTTTAGGCTCCGTAATATCTTCATACACTAAAACTCACTGAAGAAAGAGTAATGTGGAAAACCCCTTCATATCGGTATAAAGCGGCTACCGCAGTAACGAAGCAGTGACGTATGTATCGATGCAACACCAGTTCGTCTGTGACCGTTACCACGGTCATATGGGAGGTAAGCCTAGCGGTAATAAAGAGAACGAGCCAAAATAGAACCTTGGAACAAACATGTTTCAATGGAAATTGCACCCAATATTAATAGTGCGCACATCTAATTACCATTGGCACTATCTTCCAATGCAGATTAACAAGAATAGTCCTATGCAGTCATAGAAGACACTAAGTGTGCGAACAACGGCTCGCAACTTATCTATGTATATGTACACATAAAATAAGAAAGCCGGTAGTAATACCTAAACTACCAACTTCTGTCATAATCCCAGAGAGTTCATTTTGGTTAGACCCTGACCCTTGAGGAAGGTTAAGAACCAAATCAATTGAAGATCATCTATCCAAATGAATTGCGAAACGCAACGACCGCAATTAACGACGACCAACTAGTAAAAACGCTGCAGGGCGGGCAAAGTCAGGCACACCGGTGGCCGATCCCAGGCACGGCGTGCCGACGAGGTTGGGCCCATGGAAACAGCGAGTTCTCAAAGTGACCGGTAGGAGAAGCGGAGGCCGACGCAGCAGAGCGAGCAGCAGAGCATGAAGCAACCGTGCCTGCCTCCTACACAGCCTGGGGACTTCCAAGGCCAGTCGAAACTGGAGATGGACTCGTTGCATCTCGTGCAACCATCGTTCAATCAAACAAAGTTGCGACAAAAAAAAAAAATAAATAACGCACTCCCGCCGGCATGGCTCCTCGTGCATATGAGAGCGCATTACACGTAAAAGGAAAAAAGAAAAAAAAAAAAAAAAACGAGAGAAAAAAAGTTGGGAGAGCAGCGGTGTAATAGTTAGCGCTGGTTTCCCATATTACACAGTCCCGCGCGCGTGATGCGACGGCGGGGAAGCCGGTGAGCCCGGGAGGCGCGTGAGCGCGGAGCAGAGCCGGCGGTGGCGTCGACTCGAGCGACGGGGACGGCCATGCAGGGGAAAGGCGGACGAGGAAAAGGCGTAGCAAGGAGCACGCCGCTTCGGCTGCCGCAACGAGGTCGCCTCGCCATTCAAACGGGACCGGCGTCGCTGCAACGCCATGCGTCCGCGCACAGACGAGAGATAGCCGCCCGTTGAGAGGACGCATCGGGAGGTACGGTTAGCCATCGGTGACAGTTTGGAAAGCAGGGTTCGAACCCCGCAAAATCGACAAACTCCGGAGGTCGGACAGATCACTCGCGACGTCGGCCCGTAAGGGCAAATGAAGAAGACTGGCGTAACTCACATGTGGCGAAGGATGGGATGATGATGCAAGGACACCGAGCAAGCAGCGGGGGGGCCCGACGGCAAGCTCCGATAATCCAGCGGGCGAGTCGCGCGTATCACGGTGGCGTGGTCGGTCGCTATGCCCTAGTCCTGCCGGTCTTGTACTCGGCGCAAGCCCAGCGGCGAGGCGCCGTGCCACACACGCACTTGGGACGCACACACACTGCGCAACACACCGGACTCAGCGCGACCGGCATAGAGGCTGCTGGCACGAAGACGCCACCACGGAGACCATCCCACCGGAACAGGGCTCAACGAGAAGTCGCATTGCTCGCGGCGCTCGCCGGACGGAAAATGAAGCGGCGCAGCAGACGACCCGGCCGACCCGCTGACCAATCGGCGCCGCGCCGGGTTGCGCCGCAACCAATGGGAGCGCGGGCGACGGCAGCGCCGCCGCCGCGCGCCGTCCTCGTCGCCAGCTGGAAGTCACGTGGGTCCCCGACCAACGGCAGCGCGACCGACTCAGTTGCTAGGCGGTCGTGGCCGGTTAAAAAAAGAAATGCCGGCAAAAAAAAAAGGGGTGCTCGTCGCGCAACATGGCCGGCTGCCGCCTGGACACTCCATTCATGCGGCAGCCGCGGCATCCGTCGGGACATTTGACGGGCCGCCGTCATGGGGGAGACGCGAGGTGTGACGGACCGTCGCCGCAAAGCAGAGCCGCAAATGCGCCGAGGCGGCCTCGGTGCGTGGCAGGACGGCGTGGTTAATTAAGGTGTGGGGTGGGGGGGGGGCCTTCCCCACACGGCCGACAGTCTCTCGAGGTCGCCGTGGACGAACGCGCGCCCGCGGCAACGGTCTACTGCACCTTGCCACGCTTCGCGGTGTACCCGCGTGTTGCGGCGATCTCTCCTCCTCGTTGTCGTGGCTGCGATTATTACAGTAGGCATTTTATACGTGTGTGGCAAACTGCGACGCAAAAACGCTAGCGTAGATGCATAGATGGCAAGGTGAGAACGGCAGCCGTTCTCGCTCTGTCACTGACTGCCAAGAAATGTAACTCCTCTTCTCCGCGATCGCGTAGTCGGCGTCACCGCGACCGCGCGCGAGGGCACGGATTCAAAATGCTATAGTTGCCCACATATTAAAGACGGAGCGCGTGCCTGATTAGGGTCATGCTTCGCAATGAATGGTTCTTCGACGTCCTTATCGGCCAATATGGCAATCTCGTGGGTTGCCCGCTGTAATTAGATGCACGCCACGCCGCGCGTTTCTTAAATTGGCACTGCAATGAACGTCCAATATTTTGTCATGTTTTTTTTTTGTTTTTTGTTTGGGGAGGGGGGGAGTCTACTTTGTTAGACCTGTCCGTGAAACCAATATTCGACAAACTGCTAACTCCCCGGCCCTGCCCCCCCCCCCCCCCCCCAAAAAAAAAAAAAAATAAAATAAAAATAAATAAAATAAAAGTATGTTGACATTTTTTTGGAAATTAATTCCAGTTCTAAAAGTACCTACCATACACTTTTCCGGGCCAACAGTCCGTAGACTATGCGCGACTGAAAGTTGAAATCTTACGCGGCTGACTATCTACAGGTGCGGACTACGCGGGAATTTTGTTTTCTCAATATCCTTCATTATGACGATACGTGACGAATTTTGTGAAAGACTACGTTAATGATGACTAATGCATGAGAGTCTTTGTGAGCTAAGAAAGCAGACATCTGTCAAAGTGTTTTGTGTACGAAGATTTTTGAGCGCACTATGCGTCGGGTGCGGACTATCTAAGCCAAAACGTTTTTTTTTTTTTTTTACCCTACATTTGTTTTTGCCAGCTACCCACCGGGTGCGCA
Source organism: Ixodes persulcatus (assembly GCA_013358835.2). Lineage (NCBI taxonomy): Eukaryota > Metazoa > Arthropoda > Arachnida > Ixodida > Ixodidae > Ixodes > Ixodes persulcatus. Next base: position 181,628 of record JABSTQ010010098.1, on the reverse strand, counting down.
CTATAGTCCCGAAAATACGGTAATCACAATTAGAATGGCAAGTCCCTAAAGAAAGTAAAATACTAGAATTACACGTCATTTTTAGTCTTGCACCAGCTACGCGACTTCAATGGCGCCGATGAGAAAGAATTTTGACGCACTGAAATGTCCATTCTTCGCCTCGCGGCTTCTACGTTCGCCACCCTCTGTGCTTTTTGCTTCATCTATTTTCATTAAACCTCTGACAGTGAGCTGACTCCTGAGTACAGTACATTGTATTGTAGTGTATTGTACTCTGCGACGCTATATCTTTGAAACGAGAGTCTAAGATGGACACGTCAGTTTTTTTTTTTTTTTTTCTTTTTCTCCTGTCCTCAAATAGTGGAAAACCACCAACATTACCAATCTCGTCTTTCTTTCTCTTTTTTTTCTTATCGTAACAGTTCCAGTAGTGTACGTAAGAACAGGCGGACTCGAATGAAGTCTCAAACTCTCGATGTCAAGATTATGTAATTTGGCAATTATAATCAACGTTCGCACCACGATTCAAATCTTTCCGATTCTTCGTCTCCGCCCACACAATAAAAAAAAAACACGTTTTTCTTTTTTTTTAATTATTATTATTATTTACTTTTCAAAGAATGACAGTAAAAAAAAAAAAAAGGGAAATATACGTGAACCGGAACTGCGCCGGGGCTATCCAATAGATGGCGCCACTTAGTATGTCGCCAACCAAAAAAGGGCGGACGGTAGAAACGCGGCGACACCGAGACGGACGCGTCTGCCGCTTTGCGGGGGTCTGGGATCCACCAACGATGACGTCACGCGCCGGCCTTGTCTTTCAGCTGGTGTTCGTCGCTGACTCTACCGGCGACGAGATGTTACGGTGGCGCCCTCTTGTGGTTTATAGATGCCCGAGTCGTCACGACCAGAAACAATCTCGATGGCGATAATAATCCCTGAAGAAGGGGAACCAAGGGAACAAAGGACAAACACAAATTTCCAAACAGCAAATTTTTCAGCGCGCACCAACTGGTGCGCGCTGAAAAAATCCGCCCGGTCCTGGTATCGAACCAGGGACCTCTCGCGTTTCCAGTGGAGCACTCTACAAACTGAGCCAACCAGGAGTTAGACGCCAGTAGAGCAAACGGGTTTTATCAGCCGCCACCAGTGTAACACCAAGGGTGAAAGGCCTGCATTATAAGGTTATGACGATAATGCAATTAATGCGAAGGTGCAAGCGAGCTGGACAAGAATGACGATAATAATCCCTAGAGAAGAATTATTATTATCATCTAACTCAGTTGGTAGAGCGCTTCACTGGAAATGGAGAGGTCAGGCGGATTTTTTCGGTCGCGCACCAGTCGCCTAGCTGTGCTTGGACATTTGTGTTTGTCATTTGTCCTCCTTGCTCCCCTTCTCTAAGGATTACTACGTCATTCGTTTCCAGCTCGCTTGCACCTTTGGATTAATTTCATTACCAGTTTAATGGTGCATGTTAAAAAAAAAAAAAACACCGCAGAAGTTTGACGCATTTTTAAACCAACACCGTCAAACTCTCCCCCCCCCCCCCCCCCCCCTTAATGACAGCATTACATATTACTCTTCCTGGACAGAAAGCAAAAAAAGAAAAGAAAGACGTTTACAATTCCCTGTAACGCCGAATTGCAGCGCAGCTCTTGAGGAGGAGGAGGGGAAGGTACGGAAAGGAGGGTATCCCCCTCCTCTTCATCCGTACCCTCCCCTTGATCCTCTCCTGCTCCCCTTCCATTTAGCGGGAAATTTCCACTATATTTCCCGCTAAATTTAGAGAAAAATATTCCCCGCTGAATTTAGCGGGGAAATGTTTCTGCTAAATTCAGCGGAAAAATTTTCCGCAAAATTTAGCGGGGAATTTTTTTCCGCTTAATTTGGCGGGGATTTTTTTTACCGTTATATTTAGCGGTGAAAATGTTCCGGCAAATCTAGCGGGGAAATTTACCCATAATGCAACGCGCGGTGACGTCACGAGTGACCTCGTTACGTCACGTCTGACGCCATTATGGGAAACGTCCCACAATGGAACGCGCGGTTACGCCGACGGCGACGCCGCTCAAGCCGGAAATGGGCGCCTAAGAGCTGTGCTTTAAAAAACACATTCATCCGAAGACGTTATAGTGAGCGTTTGACCGAACGTAGAGCCAATCACAGCGGCGTATTCGGTCCCACACGTCCTGGGGCTCTAATCTGGACACTTGGCAAAAAAGTCGGCGAGAAATTCGGCGGCTATGATTGGCCGGCGCCAAGATTAAGTATGGCGGTCAATCACGGACGCCAGATATCTCGCCGACTTTCTCGCCCCTGGATACAACAACGATCCAGCCTGATCAAATTGCGAATAAAATGATAACGGTCGTAATTTTAACTCGGATTTTGAGGTGCTTTACCAGCTGCTGAAAATGTCATCCAATGACAGCTCAAATTATTCTACAATCAAAGGTTAAAATTACAAAGTATTCGGAAAGTACGGTAATGCAGTTACTGTAAGCGACTCGTTGCCCAACGTATTTTTCAACAGGCTTCTCCGTAGAACCAACCGACGAGTTGTTCTCGTCATATCCGTCATCAAAGGTGGCTTACTGTTCGTTTAATTACCTAGACTCGGCTCGAGCGGACGCCATCAGCCGACTCCCCAATAAAGAAATCCCGACTCAAAGGCAAACTTGCCACGTGGCACGACCCCACCGATAAGGACGCCTCCATTGGCTGCCCGCGTGTCGGAGCTGAAGACCGTCCCTCATTTTACTTCCCGTTAGACATTGCACAGTGTATTGAATCGTCAAGCCAATAGTCACACCGCGCGCGTGTTCCGTACCTGGTCCTGTAGCCGACGATCCGACGGTGTCGATCGAGCATCGGCAAAACTGCCCTATCAAGGCCATACCTCGGCAAATTCATTCATGAACTCGCTCATTCACCTTCATTCACATTCACGGCGTGAATCTGAATGGCTCTGAATGAATTCTTGAAATTGAAAAAAAATCATGATGTGATGGTGAATGACTTTGTGAATTTGAATGAATTCGTGATGTGGTGGTGAATGACTTTGTGAATTTGTTTGAATTCGTGATGTGATGGTGAATGAATTCGTGAATTTGAATGAATTCATGATGTGATGGTGAATGAATTCATGAAGCCGTGATGTGATGGTGAATGACTTCGTGAATTTGAATGAATTCATGATGTGATGTCGAATGAAGCCGTGATGTGATGGTGAATGACTTCGTGACTTTGAATGAACTCATGATGTGTTGTGATTGTAAATGACTTCATGAATTGAATATGCTCCTGTAACTTCTTGGCACAATTAAGTAATCTTCAACAAAGAATACACGATTTCAAGCGCCCTGTTTTAGGTCCAAGGCATGCTGCATGCACAGGCGCCTCGCGGCTCGCCTACAAAAGTTCGAGCTCCGCGCTCTTGCACACACGCGGAGCTCAAACCTGGTGTGTGCAGCAACCATGCGCTTGTTTGTAAGCGAAGCAGAGTAGATTAGGTGTAAAGGCCCATTACAGTAAATTGATACCGGGTTTTGACTTTACCAAATAGATGTGGCTTTGTGAGACTCGGGCGAACTAGCAGAAACGCAAGAAACGAGTACGTTAGTCAAGAAACTAACGCGTTACCCGTAACGTCGTTACTTGTAACGCGTAAGTTCCTTCACTGCTCTCGCATACGACTACAAGGGGGCAGCGAGCCGGCGCCAAGGCGGCGGGCACTAGTAGCAGCCGGCGCTGCTTCGTGTACGCGGCGCAGCCATATATCGTTTCAAAAGAGCCAAAGTCGACGTCACCAGCAGGCGCACCTAATCCGGCGCCGAGACCATATCACGTGACCTGCCGGTTCCGCGCGGCGGCGCACGGAGCAGATTCACGTGACACGATCGCAGCGCGGCATTGGCTGGGTTGGCGCTCTATCAATGTGCTTTGCGTTTCGCGCTCTCGAAACACCCCACTTCCCCGACAGAGTCAGGTCCTGGTTTCAAGTGGCTGACACAAAAAGGCGCCACAGTCCTATTCCTCAAGAACTGCGAACTCGTGAAGGGCTACCAGCCGTGAAGTCGAATTTAGTCATAGAGATCATAATTTGGTCAGAATGAACCTGAATGACTTCGTGAATGATGCGGAATTCATGATGTGATGGAGAATTTCGGTGAATTCGTGTTGACCGTGATGGTGAATAACTTCGTGAAGTGATGGTGAATTCGGATGAATTCATGATGTGATGGTGAATTCGGATGAATTCGTGATGTGATGGTGAATTCGGATGAATTCATGTGATGGTGAATTCGGATGACTTCGTGAAGTGATGGTGAATTCCAATGAATTCGTGAAGTGATGGTGAATTCGGATGAATTCATGATGTGATGGTGAATTCCGATGAATTCACGATGGTGAATTCCGATGAATTCGTGGTGATGGTGAATGACTTCGTGAATTGGTGATGTGATGGTGAATATCTCCGTGAATTCGGAGGCGGCAGTGATGTGAAGAGGATGAATTCTCGGCGGAGTTTGAAAGCCGTGATGTGAAGGGGATGAAGTTTTGGCACGGTTGAACGCCGGGATGTGAAGGGCCGTGACTGTGGGAGGTCGGAGTACCTTGTGACGTGATTGCGAATGAATTTGGAGACGTAATTTTGTTCTTGATGTGATGGTGAATGAAGGGGCTCTAAAATGCCGACATATGATCAAGGCGCTCGTCGTGACGGTGCAGTGTTGGTGGAAACGAAAAAAAATAAAAATTCGTTAAAGACACTTAACACATGCTTACGTGTGCATGCAGCGCATTCCCACAAGCAGCGCGCAATGTCTTCTTTTTTCACACGACGCGCCGGCGGTGACGACACTCTCCCCCACTGCGCAGGCGCGGCCAACCGTTGCCCCACCTGCTCCACGGCTTCTGGCGTGACGATGCATCTGCGTTGCTGCGCTTTTCTTTGTGTCTTTATTTCTGAGGCGCGCGTTCGCTTTGACCTTGAGCGGCCCCACCAGCTTCCGCGACGAAGCATCTGATGTGACGCGTCGCTGCCAATGGGAATTTATTGCTCGTTTCGCTGTTACAGACAACGCCGGCTTCGCTCCATATGGGACAGTTAATGGTTTGGCATTAAAAACGCGAGATCGAGGCGTCCGCAGTCACTCCGTGTGATTGGTTTAGTATAGGCGATATAGGAAAGGCACAAAGACGACGAGCACCATGATTATGCACGTTTGCCGACGCTCGAATCGCTGAATCCAAGCGTCGCGTCGGCTGCGCGGAGAAGGAGCTCCCCCGTGGCCTGGAAAAAGCGAGGGCGAGCGAGATCGGATCTCGGAGGATAACCTTCGGAATTGCATCAAGTGCCAGTCGTGAAGCTCGATGACGCATGGTCGGAGACTATGTAATCGGAAGCATCGATTACCTCAACCGTGAGATAAGTATATGATCACAGGCCAGCCGCATACGCACCCAGAGTCATTCCCGGTTTGGGACCGCAAAACACTTTGCGCGTGTTAGTTATACAATCTTAGGCCGAGATGTATCAATTACTATTTAGCGGATCGTAAATTTTCAATTTGAGTATGGTTAAGTACCGCAAACAGTGGCCTTCGATTTCGAACACGTGTGTATGCGTCGCACAGTAAGGACGTCTTTCTCACGCTTAGACGGAATCGCTCGCGAGTTATTTACGCGAGCGATTCAAGCAGTGGCCGACCTGCAAGAAATCGGCCACTGCGCGATCGGATCTCGAGCGCTTCGCGTCCGCCGGACTCCGCGCTGGACGAACACTACCTATGCTATACACTGTGCTCCGAACGCTGCTTGGTCGTTAGAAGATTTTTTTATAAATAGATCAACGAACGGGTAGCATTGAAACTTTTCACAAAGATGACTTTAGGTGGTGCATTTATCGTACTGAAATTGCATGAGTGTGCAATTCAAAATAAAAATGTAAAAAAAAAACAACAACTATTTGTTCTGATGAAAAAAAAAAACGATAAAAAAGAAAGAACATTTGCTTGACACTGCATTTTAAATATGCCTGTAAGTTTTTGCTTTATGTTATGCCATCTTTGAGTTGCAGCGTCAACCTGACGGTTTCTACCGTCTTTCTCCCTGCGCATTAAAAAAAAAAAAAACTTTCAGGCTGCTTTTTTTTTGTTAAATTTACATTTATGAATTTTGACTCTTATAAATGCACCACATAAAAACGCCGTTGTGAAAGGTTTCATCGTACTCAGTTCGTGGGTTCATTTATACGAAGTACCTTAAGCCCGGAAGGCGATTGGAAACACCCTGTAGATAAATTAAGGCCCGCGAACAACATCCTACCCATCCATAGAACGTCGTCGCAGTCGGATGGCGCAAACTCGCCGATTAGACCCGAGCCCGTATATGCGCTGCTCTGAGATATGGTATGTTCCTCATTTCCGCACGAATCATGCTTTACAAACCCTTCGCCAAATGTTACCTTCTACTCAACAGGTACCATCTAGAAAACATAGATATATACTCTCTGACTAGAGCTGCATTGTGTTTTATCTAACGCGGATGTCTCTGTAAGACCTTTTTCTTTCTCTCGCTTTTGCATAATATGCTTGCTGCTGAACGTTCCTGCGCTCTCACTTGTTTACCCTGTTTATTGTTACTGAAGTGCATGCGTAGTTGGTAAGAGAAACTTTATAGGCTGTATAAAGAGGTTTTTGAATGTATAACACTTTACAGCCAGATTGCTAAGCTTGTTTTGCTTTAGGGCCCCAGACCCAGTCAAGTTACCGCATTATCCTTTGCACTTCGTTATAACCGAAGTCTGTTATAACGAAATAGCGGATATAGCGAAGTGATTTCCGATTCCCGTTGACTTCGTTAGAACCGGTCTCGACAGTATAGTCACAAACAGGAGAAGAACGCCAGGGCGTTTCCTTCGGACGCCCGACCTCCAGCACGCGCTGCCTTCCGTCGTGCTTTGGCTGCACGCTCGAGGATCGCGAGACGCCGGAGCGCCGACAAAGGTAGGAAGAATAACCGAAGTCTCTCCCTGCAGTTATCATTCTGTCAGTGACTATAGAACTGTTCGGGTGAGCTTGTACTACCCAAAGTCAGGTGAGCTTGTACAACCCAAAGTGAGGGCGCCACAATTTGTTCAAAACATCAGCGCAGTTTTTTTTGTTTTTTTGCCGAATTAACAACATTTGGAACTCAGCGAGTGCCTCTTCTTTGCCAGCCCTAGCGCGTGGCTGTGATAAACATAGGCGGCATATAATCGGCTCCAGATCGCGTGGCCGCTTGTTCTGGATACAAAAAAAAAAAGAAAAAAAAGAAGAAGCTGATCGTTTTTGTTTATTATTATTGGACAAGGAGAAAAACTAGTGCGTGTTTTATAGGTTATAAACGTCAAGGATTCATTCTGAGTCGTATTTACGCAAGAAACAAAAATCCTGGCACCGCCCCTTTAATGCCTTCTAAGCAAACAAATAATCGCTCCCTAAATAATGCATTCCGTGCGTTATAAGACTTTTGGAAGATAAAAGTCGCTGCCAATTTTTTTTCTAGTCCATTTCTCTGGCGCTAATCAAACGGGTAATTTTATTGCTCTCGAGGTAATAAAAGCTATTGATAGTCGTGACCTTAAACGAATTCTCTAGCTTTCAACCCGTTCCTGTCATCGTAAAAAAGAAGAAAAAACAGGAAAGGAAATAAGGAAGTCTTGCAAAAGCAGCAACCAATCTGCTCTCTTATACGAAACAATATTCAGGATAAGACACCAATTACGTGACCCAAGATAAATGCTCTTAGTTGTCGAGTGGTCGTCACTCAATTTTCTGATGGAGTATAATAAAATAAGCTGATAAAGTATTGTAAAAATCAATCTTACAATAACAAAAAAACTTCGTGCCTTTTGTTAGGAGTCGTTGGACTTTCAGTGCCCTAGTGCGCGAATCAAATGAGAACAAAAGGGAAAACAAAAAGTATCGGTGGCACGTAGGAACGCCGACACCGTTGCTATACTTCGTCTCACGTTAGTATGGACTATTGTTAGCCGCGCGTGCTAAAAGCGCGAGATAGTTGCCTCGAATGAAGCCTCGGCGGCTGCACGAGCGCTCGTGCAGCGAGTGCTCCAGTCAAGGCAGTCAAGGCTAGCCGCTCGCGCTAGCACAGCATTCGCGCTTAGTCCATGCTAAGGTGAGACGATAGGGCAGGGTACTTATTTACTTTTAATCCTCGCGTGACAGCTGAAAAGCTTCCACGAAAAAGATGTAGTGCGATGGAACGCGCCGATTTAGGGCAGCAACGCAAGCGGTAAACGTTGGTATTTGAGACAGCCGAGTCAAAAGCCAAAAAGCAGCTGTATCCTGTTCGCGCTAACTGTGCCGCTCACTGTACACACAGTCATGCACCGTCATCTGAGCCTCTCCATGCATCAGAAAGCGACTCGACAGGCATTCATCGAATAACTTTTTTCATGTTTCGTACTACCCTCATGTACACCCCTTGTTTGGGGCATTTGAGGTTTAGTAAATAATAAATAGTCCGTTCACCCCCCCCCCCCCCCGCACCCATGGCGCAGTGGATAAAGCTACGTGCTCGCTAGACCACGCGAGTTGGAGGACCACCTCAAAAGACGAGGGCTGCGTACGAAACCATCGTTAATGGACTCCCGCCCGACCCGCCCCTAGCGACAAACACACCGCAGCTCGACGACAGTCACCACAAAGCGGCAGACGCTGGCGGCGGTACTGTCCGAAGAACGCGTAGCTCCCACCGCACACCAGAGGTCGGCATTTTAGGTCGCCCTCACAGCCACACTCACCTCAGCCCCTCACTTACCGTCGCCCTCACAGCTACACTCACCCTCAGCTCCTCACTCACCCTCACTGAACCTCACGCCCCTCACGCACCCATACGCCTCACGTACTCACGGTCCTCAAATCCCTCACGACCTCACGATCCTCATACTCACGAATTTTCGGGGTTTAGAAACTCCCTCACCCTATATAACCTCACCTGTGAAGATGAGGGTGAGTGAAAGCCCTCATGAGTGAGGTTTGCCGAGGTATGCCGCACACTGCCAGCTCATGTGACCGGAGTGGAAATTCAACGTGCGCAACTGACCCTTTTCAAAAGTGCGCGCCCATCGGTTATCAGAGGCCGCCATATTTTGGGCACGCACTGGAAGCATATGCGTTGGACACCAGTGCTACGGCAGCATTTGGCGCATACTCCGGTCAGACGCATCCGTGTGCGTACTAAATGTACTAATTCGCGTACTAAATGTATTCTGTCAGGAATATCCACTCGTGAGTATGTCAACGAGATATTTATTCGTAATATTCGTTTTCTTTTCGAGGAAATGAATTTTGGAGTTTACGCGTATACACCTCCGAGGCAACGAGCAAGGCCACTCGTGGCGCCAAAGGTTGTATCCGAGAGCCGACGACTTCACGGCGTTGTGCGTTGTAGCGATAGAGAGCGCCTCTTGTTTCGCGAATCGCATCTGGTTTAGGCTGTTTGCAACATGCGATGGAGGGATTGGTGATTGGCTGTGCGGTGCAATAACACCACGCAGCAATGCGGCACAGTGGCATCTTATCGGTTTCCGACCGAGAAGTACCTGCGACGAAAGTGGGTCTGGTCCGAGCAGTCTTTCGTGTACTGAAGTGGAAAGGGTTTACTGCACTGGACGGGTGCGGTGCGCCCCAGACGAATAGGCCATTATTCAACTGAACAGCATTTATTAAACAACGTGCGCGACGTGCTCGAAAAACGAAACCGAAAGAAGATGAGTCGGGAGGGCGAACGCTTTCTCCAATCTGCCTGGAGAAGGAGAAAAACGTCTCGTTCCTCCCTTCTCATGTCCACTTGGGGGCGCGTCAGTAGAAGGGAGGAAGACGCGCCGTTGCTACTTTTTTCCTCCGTTTTTTCTTAGAGTGTGCTCCAATTGACGTGAAGAAGAACATCACGGTTTGCCCGTTGAATATATGTTAGTTATTGACATAAAATGCGGTATCACAGTATTGATAATGTGACTGATATTTCCTGATATTGCTTTTCGCTTTACTTTGTACTCCGGTCAATATTTTTTAATTTGGGATTACAGCTGTTTTCAGCTAAAGCAGTGTCCATGAATACAAGTTATACGATTGTTTTTCCCGATATTGTGTGTAGTTTTCTACAAATCACGGCTCAAAATTTGGTTTCGGGCACCTACGCCAAAAACCGAAACTATCTGCTAGAGGGATGGCAACACTGGTCATGAGCCGTACGGCCGCGTCGTTACGTGGTAAGGGTGATACGCCAGTGTACCTCGACTAAAAGCTAACCCGCTTACCGCCCGCTAAAAGGAGCTGGTCGCATCTTCAAAATCGATTTTAGTGGAGTACACGGCTTCGCTTTGACGTCATATTTCGATTGTGGTCATATTTCGGGCCACTAAAGCGAATCTGGTCATTTATTTCGGTTCGGTTTTCAACCGAAGTTGCCCTTTAAGAAAATTACTCATTCTTCATTAAATATGGCTCCATTCAATGTTTAAACTGTCATGTTGAATGTAGATTTCCCGAACCTTTGTCGGGCACCACGCATGCGTCGCTGTCCAAACGCAAGAAAAAAAAAAAAAAACAACCGGAGAGAGAGTGAAGAAAAAGAGAGAAGAAAAAATCGCCTCCTGAGGCGATTTTTCGTTTTCTCAGGCGGTTCTTCGTTTTCGCTGGTTTGCCTCAGAACTGGCGCGACAAACCAATAGAGACGACTGAAATGGCAACGAAGTATTCGGCCATATATATTTTTGCGAGCTAATTCTTTTATTTATTCTTTATTTAGAACACCCTGCATTCTTTCTTTTTTTCTTTTTCAATCTGAAAATTTCTATTGGCAACCTTGAAAAAGTGAAGAATGATGTGGGTTACAGGTTCAGTGTTTAGGCAGTAGAACTTGTTCCCAGCGCATTACGAGAATTTTGATGGTGGGAAACGAATGCCGTGGAAGCCCACCCCCTAGCACTCGCGTAGCAGCGAGAAACAAATGCGCGACATATTCTTTTTTTTTTCTTCTCCTTTTTACACTGCCTACTCCCCCGCAAGTTTTCCAACACGCCACGTCACGCCACTGACAAACACGGGGAAATTTGTATGTCTGTCTTCGCATCACCATCATCTACCGACTTCTCAATAGCAGTCGGCCCCACATTGTGCTTCCATTCTTCGCCGGACCTTAACAGCTTTAACCGAACACATCGCGGAAAATGTTGCGCCTCCGCGCTGCAAGTGCCCCGATGACATCACGTACACACCGCGAGCTGCCAAGTTTTCTACCCTTTCTAAACACATTTAGAAAGCACACCACAATAGACCGATCTCACCAGCTAGTTTGAGTACGCCACCGCTGCCGACATGCATCATGGGAGCTGTAGTCTTTCTGCACGCGCGACCACCCTGCTGGAGGTCTGCGCGAGCAGAGCACGAGGAGGCATGAGCTATCTCGTGAACCGGCGTCTGCCTTCTAGGAACTACAGTTATGGCGGCGTTACGCATGCGTGGAACGCTTGGTGAGATCGGTCTATTCCGAGCGAAATATTTATTGCCTCCTTCTGAAGTGTACTTTATTGGCTCTCGAGTAGGTTTTGACCGCGAGAGCGTACGGTAGCTCTACTAGCGATTGCAAATTTTTGCTCCCACCCTCCTCTCTCTCTCTTTCACCCCTACCCCCCCCCCGGCATCCATCTACACTCCGTTTCACGTGGCAAAGAGCGAAGGCTGCAGCCCCCTCCAGCCAATCAGAGCGAAGCACGCGCCTCGTTCCTACCCGCTGATTGGCTCCTTTTACCCAAGGGTCGTAGCTTTCGCCGTTTGCCAAGTTGCGGTGAAACGGATTGGCGTGACTCTCCTTCTGCGTCGGCTGTATGTGTGCACTCCGCTGTGGCCCTCCCAAAGGTCACGTGACATCGAAGCGGCCTTGGATAGGCTGGGATTACTCGTAGCGTTCGCTGCGGTCCATCGCAAGCTGAAGCGGAGCTGCCCGAAGGTCGCCTCCTCCTCAGACGGGAGATGCGGCCTTCTTTTTTCCCGTCGCCAATCGACACCGGCGATCGTTTCCGCGGTTTCTGCCTCGCCTCACAAAAGAGCAGTCGCACCACGACAGCGCTTCGTACTAGAACGCGCCAAGCGAGCACCTCCTAAGACGAGGAGGATGCCGCAGTGCTGGAAATCTGACGGTCGCCTTCAGAGGCCAGCACGGGGTGCACATTGGACATGTGTGCTGCTGGTAGTGCTCGGCCAACATCACCTCCTCTCGTATCGAACCTCAATAACCGTAATAAAAAAAAAAAAAAAAAAAAAAAACGCGCTCTTCGCGGAACGTTACCAATTTCCCCCGTCGAGTGCACCTCAGAGTAGCTTTATGTTATTTTACCAAAGCGTAAAAGGTTTAGGGACAAAATCCACACTTCCGAATTCCTTCGACGACGAAGTATAGACGCTTTCAGGCAGCTGTGCATGGGCGCCGCCATAACCGACCTTCAGTTTTTGTTTCCTCTTATTCCGTTCGTTCCACTTCATCGTCACCACAGTAAGTCAGGTCATTGCCATTTTAGATTCTACCGCGTCCTTCTCCACAGCATAGGCCCTTGTGGAGACTCGTCAACGCCCGCTTCAGTGGCTCGGCATCTCGGTAAGACAAGAGAAGGTCGGATGGCGGCTCAATTTGGCGCGCGCTGAAAGCGTCTACTATATCCAGGCTTTATGTCAACTTTGGGGGCCCCTTCCTGGGCCACTACTTCCTAGTTATGGTAGACGCTTTATTCCAAGTGGGTGGAAGTGCATATATATATACTTTTGATATGACAACGAGCATGATCAAAGCTTGTGAACGGCTTTCTCTTCTATGGAACTCATCACAGCCCGATGGGGCCAACTCGGCAACAGACCTCTCGCAAGATCGAAGCGATCATAGCGGCGTATATAGTGCCATGCAAAGCATCTTGAGAACCCCTTGGCCCAAGATTCAGTTTCGACGTGTCAACCTCACCTCACGATATCCCGTCATGACCAGATACACTCTATGCATTTTCGAATGTGTCGACTTGCCTTAAATATACACTACTGTAGGTGTTGGTTACCAATACAAATATAATGCAAAAACACTTTTTTTTTTTTTTTTTTTTTGGGGGGGGGGGGGGGGGTGTTTTGACGTGCCAGAGTTTGTGCACTAGTAAATCGGACTATAAAGGCACATGGCAGAGGAAGTATACTGAGAGTGGGGAAAAAGAAAGATGTTAACTGCGTTGAAGAAAAAAACAATAAATTACGTAGAAAAGAGAAAAATGGTAAGTTTGGCCAGGCGACAGGAGAGGCGATATAGATCCACACCCGGTGTGAAGTCAAGAGAGGCGACGGAACGCGAAGGTAAAATAAAAACCTCAATTTAATTAGGCGACAAAAAGCCCCGCCCTGGGAATATATTGCCAACTTTCTCCCTATGGATGGATGAACCGTATACCGACCGAATTCGCAACTTTCACGACCTATAGGGGGCGCACTGGTGCCTATCAAAATGGCTGTCATCTGGATGATCGTCGTACAACAGGGTACGAAGCTGGGTCGACGGCGCGTAAGTAATTTTAGTTTTGCTGTATATGAGCAGTACTATAGAGCCTTACGTTATTTTTTCACGCCATGAAGGTGTAGGCAAGCCCATTTATTATGAGGCCAATCATCCAGGAGCTAGGGAACGCGATTCTCACACCGCGGTACCACCATCGCTGAAAGTTGCGAATAGAAACGAGGAAGAAGACAAAACTTCGCAGAGCTGATCTAGGGCTCGCGTCTCCTTTCCCGTTGAGGTACGCATAGTGCAGTGACAAGATGAGAAGGGCAGAGAGGAGCTTCAGTTGTCCCGCCACCAGCGCGATCTTCGGCAACGCATCGCCGTCTCGTGCACCTCCAAAGACACGCCCCGCCCTTCTCATTCTGTCAGTGGCCATGCGCCGAGAACCTCAGGGAGGAGAGGAGACGAGAGCGCGAGGGCGTCAGAAAGCCTAGTTGGCCAAGCTCCGGTTGGAATGGTCACTGAGTAGACCTAAAGCTAGCTCTGCATTTGTCTACACTGCCCTAGCCTCCTCTATACTCACAAAGCCTGGCAGTTGGACGACGCAGCCATATATGGTGCCCGGTCGCAGATTTGAAGCCCGAGGAGCCGGTAGCACAGAGCATCAAAGAGCCATTTCTCGGGGAACCTGGACGTCAGCGCACAGCGTTTGCAACGGCGAGGACCCGAAACACTTGTTCGCTCGGGACAAGTGTGTTTCGGCGTCTCGCCGCAGCGGGGCGCCAGTCACTTGGCTCTCCTCTCATCCGTTGCCTGCCGCTCCACCTTTCCCATTTCGGCGGCCGCTTCTCGTGGCGATCTGCCAGGCTTTGCAGGATATAGGAGGATATGCCACTGCACCAACCGGCATTGTCATAACTCTTAATAAGCAATTTTTTTTTCAGCCACCGATCAATAAAAAAAAAAAAGGTTAAAAACCTACTTTAATTTTTAATACATAGAGAATTTAGCTCGATACTGTAGCTGCTTCTCCGCGTAGTTAGCACGCACATTTAGGCAGTTCTCGTAACGTGGCACAAGCTTTTGGAAGCCCTTCTCAGAGGAGGTTAACTCGTGCATTCCATCACGAGTTCAATACGGCCGTCAGTGGCCGCACGTGTAACGCGAGTATAGAGGAAACTGTAAGAAGTTCCGCAGAGGACGAACAGACGTTCACAAAGATGAAGGCCAGGGAAAAACGTCTGTGGCGACTGTATACAGTCTCGTTGAACGCGTGATGGAATGACCGCGAATCTGTGAGAACACTGTGCGCGGACACCTCCTCGGAGGAAGGCATCTTAAAAGCTTCTGCTACCTCATTGCAAGTGCTTAACTGTGTGCGATGATTACGTGGAGATGTAGCTACGGTATCAACCTAGATGTTCAATCCATTAAAACATTTATTTTTCGTAATTCTTGTTGTGTTTTCTTTTCTTTTAATTTTCACTCAGTTTATTAAAGGTCGAAAACGACAGCTAGTAAGATAAATAAAGGGCAGTGAAACACGAGTGAACGAGACACGCGCTCACAATTTGTTTCGAGCGGGGAAGCAACGTCCACTATAGGAGGTATTCACTGGCCGCCATATTTGAGGTCACTGTTTAGAGCGCATGCTCAGAACGAGCTCGCATTAATAGGCTGCCAAGACCGGCAATCTTGGTGGTGCGGAATGCACGTGGCGAAAGAACTGTGGAAGCTCGCATTCAGCACGCGCTCCGCAGCCGAGCACACAGCTATGGCCGCCAGTGAATACTCCCTATAGTCTGTTTCACCTTATGATGTACCGCAGGAAAAGCTACAAGCGCGAGCTCCTTGCTCTGGGGCACATCCCGGCGGCACAAGCTCTCGTGACTTAAGAGCAGCTGCCAACGCTATGAGCTCGCGCTTCTAGCCTTCGCTGCGGTACAACATAAGGTGAAACGAAGTATAGATGTTGAACGGAAATTCCCGACGGCGCTCGCTTGGAAGCAGGATCATTATTGCGGTGGCGAAGGGCAATGACAAAGTACGGCGAGTAATGGCATGCGCGGGGGTGGACGCTGAACAAGTTTTAACTCCGACGATACGATGCGCATATACACCATATGCCATTTGCGAAAATTCCAGTCAACTGTCATCACCATCGTGCCACTCGGAGCCGCCATATTGGAGGGTTTTTGCCATCTTCCGTTCGTGGACGAGGCGCGTCCGCATCGAATCCAGCTTTCACGTTATTAGGAAAATGTCTTCGTAGATTCAACGGGTTGCATGGTAAGTTTCGGGGCAACCGAATAAGAAAGACGGCCGCGAGATTAAGCAAAATGAAGTGTCAGCAAACAAGGTCGCAAGACTCAGTCACTGAAGCAACGAAATGGACCATCCGGGTACCTTATCGAAGACGCCGTGTGGAGGGTCTGGACAGAATTGGCAGTGCCATGAGCGTATTTTAAATCTACGACTCTTGGTTCGCCGCGACCGACGCGTCTTGGGATAAAACTATCGGTACGGGAACCCTCAAATATGGCAGGAACCTGATAATTGACTCCAAGTACGCTAAATGGCGCTTCTTTTTGGAAAGATGGTTAGATAGGGAACGCAGAGCTCCGGCAGCCGTCGGATACGGACTTCCAAACCCGCGCCTGCCTACTCGGAAAGGCCGAAGTCGAGGCGACCTTCAAAGTCGATTTCACGCCGTTTAAATGCGAGACGGGAGTCACGTCGGTTTGCCCGCTTAACTGATCAAAAGCGCCGCGCCACGCAAAATACAAGAAAAAGAAGAAAAAAAGCGACGGAAGAGAAAAAGATTCCGTCTGCCCGTTCTCTCCCGCCCTCATTGTAATCTGCGGCGCTCCCTGGAAGAGTTCAGTTTCAAGGTGTCTTCCATAATTGCGTATCGCCGCAGTACATGGCGAAACTCGCGGGAGGAGAATGGAAGGACACGATGTGGGCACACGTCGATTAATAATACCGCATTTTCTCCGCGGAATATCGGAGCTACGTGGACTACCTCTCCAGCTGCGGACTATATATACGGGGATTTTTGTTCTTCGAGGTTGTTCCTTACGACGAAACGTCACGGATTTTGAGAATGACGGGTTATCATAATGATCATGATTTCTATGCGAAACGAGCTCCTTTTCCTTTCCTCCGTTTCACATATCGGCAGTCAGGCTTGCCGCGCCAGTTTTCGCTGCACACCCGATTGGACGGTAGCTTCATGCTTCTCTCCATCTCGCCTTTTCCGCTAGGTAGCGCCGTCTTCTCTGGAGCTGGTTCGTGTTTTACGTGGAGGTTAGCTATTCCAAACACTGCCTAGATGGCGCGAGCCGCCGCTAGAGTCGTGCATTCTTCCGATGTACGCGTTCGCTCACCTTTGTCACCGCGTTCCCACCGAAGCAGGTGCGAGCCTCTGCCGCAAGGTGGGAGGAGAGGTCGCGCATGCGCGGAGAAGCTGACGCCGCAGATTCGAGTCGAGATCCCACTCGCGCCAATTTCAATGTGGACGGCCGTTGTAGACCTTCGCTACCGCGTGATGCGCGTTAAAGGAAGCTCTCAATCGGCTAACATGCTACGCGCAAAAGAAATAAATGCCCAGAAAGACAACAGAGACGCTGCCCAATCGGCACACGTATGCGTGTGAGCAATTGCGTTACGTCAGCTTTTTTTTTCTCTATTTTTTACGTTTTATTAGGGAGGATACATTATGCATGAAAACTTGGGGTTGGGCTAGTTGGCACATTACTGAATAAAAGCTTAAAAAGCGCGAACAAACGGGGACAATGAAGATACACGGACGACAGGACAGAGGCTTCACTCTCAACTGTTTTTTTTTTTATTATCACCATCGTCACCTGTATATATACACATCGTCCAAACCACATCGGACCCAATCGCCACAATCAAAGGCAACCATCCGGCCACACCATTTCACTTAGAAGCAGAGAGAGAGACGGAGCGCTGACGCAATTGCTTTGTTTCTTTTTTACGTAGAAAGCCTCTATAGTCTCTCCTTCCGTTTTGTCTTTTGCCTTTCTTAAAAGCTTCGTGGAAATCAGGTCAGGTCTACGCCCACACCGCCTACAATGGTCAGCAAGATGGCCCCCCGCGATGTTGCGCCCCCCACACACAGATTATGCTCTCGTACTCTATCAGCAGTGCCCAGTCTGCCCAACGCAGATTCTGCCACAACAAAACGGAATCTCGTACACCACGTTGGTGACACACGCAGTATATTGCACCGCGTGTTTCTTGAAACACGTTGCTTTTTTCTGCCTTGTCAACATCGCACAGATCATAGCAAGTTTACATGGTGCCGGAAAGACCACATTATATCGTATCTGCCAGCTATCCTTCTTTGTAGATTATGAGATACGGTATGCATGTGCGGAATGACTTGTATTCGTTTCCTTCGTTTACTTGCCTCCGCTGCCTTTTTTTTATTTCTTTCTTTTCAGCTTTTGAAGGAGGCTCTCACAGCAGCTAGAGATTAGGTTAGGGGGTTGTCATTCAAAACTGATTTTCATTTGATGATTGCAACTTTTTTCCAGAACCGCACTTAGACACGTTAAAGCTATCCCCCTCTTCACCAGTTTAGAGTGAGCACTTTCAAACAAAACCAGGCTTTTCTTAGTGCGCGGACCATACTGCCAACAGACATGGCCGCCAGAAAAAAGGATCAAAATGACTCAAAACCAGGCGTGTCCGTAGATGTCATCGTGTCTCCAGACCGTGTCCTTTGTATGAAGTATGAACAGCGTGACTGCGGTGAGAGAAGTCGCAGGTTCGACGCACCGCTTCGTAAGGAAGGATAAGCGATGCCGTCCATCAGACAGCGTGTCACCTTGGCCCGGAGAGCGCCAACAGCGGCGATAAGCAGTCCCTGCAGATAGCGGCAGTCCAGCGCCCGGGGGCCCGTCGGACACTCGAGCGCACTCAGCGACCACTTCCCCGAAAAAAAAAGAAACAAACACTAAGACTGCACAGTGATACAGTTGGAGCGGGACGGTGGGAAAGAGGACATTCACACTCTTCACCCTTTTCAATCGGCAGGCGCAGGAAAGCGTGCCAAAAGCAGCACCTACTACACACCTTTCCAGCGCTTATCATCCGGGCGAAAAATGCCGACTCACTGGGCGTCTCATATGTCGTGGGAGAGAGTTACTGCCCACGTTCAGAAGAGATGGCACCGCGAGATGGCACCGCGCACAAGCCGATCATTGGAAAGGTCTATATACACCTCCCCAGCGCCTAATACCCGAGCGAAAAATACCCAATCACCATGAGGGGGTGTCATGGAAGCATGCGCGGCGCCTGATACAAAAGACAGCAACTTCGCATACTCACAACTCCTTTCACAACCCGGTGAAGGAAGATGGCAGCAGGCTCATTGTTGGGGAACCAATAAGTAAAACCATCAGGTCACGACACATTCACTGTGCTTCTGGTTGCTTAAAAAAAAAAAAAAAAAAAACTCACGTGTGCAAAAAAAAAAAAGAAAAAGCGTTCGATGAACACACGAAAATGGAAACTTCAAAAAAATACAGGGTGTCATAAAAGTAAATTTACACGGTCTTTTTTACCGCAAAAATAAACTAGGCATCGCCGAACGCTCATTCTCCGCCTAAAGGTAGCGCTAGAGGTCACAACCAGATGCCAAAGTTTCAGCCCGATCCGATAACTTAATCAAAAGTTATAAGTGATTTTCTGAAAATTTCAATGGGAAAACAGATAATTGTAAATACTTCGTAGTTTATATGAAAGAGTGTTTGAGAAAATTAAGTTTTGTAAACAATAAATGTAAAAAAAAAAAGAACTTCCTGGAATTTTTAATTGCAGAAGCTAGGGGCTCAGGCGGAAGAGAGTAAGTGGAACGACATGTAAGTGGAACAACGATTCCGGTAGTACGAACATGTCCCGATAAGAAAACCAAAAAATAAAGCGAAGAGAATCGCGGCGTTCCATAATTCGCAACTTTCAGGGCCTACAGGGGGTGCTCTGGCGCCTACCAAAATGTCTGTCATCCGGATGATCGTCGGGGAACAGCAGTACGAGGCTGGGTCTGCGACGTGTAGGTAATTCTAGTTTCGCTATCTACGAGCAGTATTAGAGCCTTCCTTTGTTGTTTCACGTCAGGAAGGAGTAAACAAGCGCCTTTATTGTGAAGCCCATCATCCAGAAGCGAGAAAGCGCGATTCTCGCACCCCGGCACTACCACGACTAAAAGTTGCGAATAGTCCCCGACCCACATGAAAACGGGACTTGTTCCACATAGAATATACGGAGCGCTCATTTATAACTGGAACCTACGCGGGACCGGGTTAAGAGTGTACACTGTATAGTGCCGGATCGTCTACGTCACGCACCGGAGGCCATCGATTGGGCACGAGCGTCGCGTCAGTGTTCGGATGGGAGTCGGGCGTCCCCGCCGAACGCCGCGGAAGGTGTCCGATCTGCACCCCGCGCTGGCCTCCAGCGTGTGACGTAGACAATCGGGCCTCTTCATCCTCGTTGGCCCAATCGACTCCAAATCACTCCCAGAAATGCGCCGGAGCGGACGTCGCTCGGGGTTTCAGTCAGGTCCTCGCGGTCCTGATGGCGCTCTTGAGGCGCACTTAGCAGCGACAGCGTGCGCGGCCCTCGTTATCGGTAAAGCCACACACACAGTGTGAAAGTGAGCACTTGGAGGAGGTATTAGCTAGAGCCGAACGTGACGTCATTACGGGACGCTATTGCGGTTACAGTTTTTAAAGGGATACTGAACCAAAGAATTTAGGGTCCATAAAAAGTGGCGCACGTTCTTTCCACGAGCCAGCAGCTGCCGGTGTGCGCGAGCACACGCAACGAAAATGACGTCAAAGACCTCCATTCGCGCTTAAGAGGACAGTGAAATGCATGGGCTTCGGGCCAAAGGAGAATAAATACAAGCTTTTCATCTCTGCAAGTGAAAGCTACGTGCTTGCTAGACCAATTAATCGCTTACCTTTTACACCAGACACCACTGTGCAGATGAAAAACTTGTCTTTATTCTCCTTTGGCTCGAAGCCCATACATTTCACTGTCATCTTAACCACGAATGGAGGCCTTTGACGTCATTTTTGTTGCGTGTGCTCGCGCACACCGGCGGCTGCTGGCTGGTGGAAAGAACGTGCGCCACTCATTATGGGCACTAAATTCCTTGGTTCAGTATCCCTTTAAAGGGATGATGAAGCGAAATCTGGATTCCACAAAGCACGGCGGCAAAAGCGTGCAACGAAATGCTACAAACATAAAAACATCACTCATACTACAATATATCAAAAGGATAACCGTATTTTTCAAAAAAAAAAAAAAAAGAGGCGCATTTGACAGATGCGTTTCCTTGTTTCCCCGAGAAGGAGAGGGAACGGCCTCGCGTCTTCTCCACCTCGCCGCCTTGAGGGGGCGAAGCGAAGAGAGGAGGAAACGAGATATCTTGACGTCACGCGCCTCGTCGGTCTCGTTCAATCTCGAACTTTTTTTTTTTTCCAAAAATACGGCCGTCCATTTGAGATATCGCCTTACGAGTAGTGTTGTAGGGATTGTAGCGTCCCGCCTACAGCTCCTGCATTGTTTTCTGAAACACAAATTTCAGTTCAGCATCCCTTTAACGACATTACACTAAAGGTTTGCGCGCAATGAACACGTTCGTGATTCTAGAAAATGGCGTGAAACAATTTTCGCGGGTCCCAATATTAATCCGATTTTAAAACTTTTTTTTTCTTTTTTGTTTTTATGACTGCGTGCGGTTAACGCGTTCGCGTTCTTCTCCGAGGAATCGCTACGGGTGAAACGGCGGTTCCCCGAGGCCCGGTCAACGTTCCGGCCCGGTCGCAACGGTAGCCGCGAGCGAGGGCAGGGGAGGCAGGCGACCTCGAACCGGCTCGCGAAGACAAAGGCGGCCGAGCAAGCTCGCGCCTGCCACACACCCCCAAGCTGGAAGTGAGCTACAAGCTGTGCGCCCGTTTCACCAATCAGACGTCGATCTTTCGCCAAGTGATAGCTGGCGCCCATACCCCCGCGCAGAGAGGAAAAATCAAGCTAGGCAATGAAAAAAAAAAAAAAAAAATGTGTAACTCATATTTGGCCTTACAAAAAAGCACTTTCGCGTTTGTGTGTGAGAACCCGCAGTTCGAATTAAAATGGAACACCCGGCGTATATTATCATTCTGAAATTGCCCATGACACCACGCGGGTTGTCCACTATGTACTATCACTATCCAGTTGAATTATTTGCTTTGACAATTGACTGCACGTCTGAATATCTGTTAAATGCATCGTATCCGAGTGCACGAGGAATGTGAGGACCGGAAGGTCTGCAGTGTTCCAAATTGTAATAACGTGAATTATTTGCAAGGAGCGGGATTGATTGGTTGGGCGAGCGACTAGCTCCCACCGCACTGCCAGCTTGGGGGAGAACGGAGAGCGTCGAGGCTTCGGGTCGTGACGTCATCGCAGCGGGCTCGACCTTACCTCGACCAACAGCTCAGCGACGCTCGGGCGACCACTCACGGGGAAGGAGGGTTCCCGGAAGCGATGGCGGAAGTCACCTAGCCGCTTCCGGCTCCTCCTCATCCTTCTCCCCTGTATTTTATTTTTCCCCTGCGCGTGAACGCAACACCTGCAGGCCGCAAGGCCGCCGTGCTCGATTTTTCACGTCAGCTATCGGAGGCCAAAACACGGGAAGCGCATTTGGACGCGGATAACGTTCCGCTGCAAGTCGCGCTCAATCGGTCAGGACATGGTTGCAAGAGTGTGAACGGGCCTTTAGAGTATCGGCACTCCGTTCCCAGTTTTGCTAGTGGACGCCGCCATCTTGGTGCTTTGTGCAGAGCAGACGCAACTGACAACTAATGTCACAATTCAAAAAACGCGACTTCCTCAGATTTAGATACGGCGTTAGGAATCTCAGGCGATATTGTTTTGCTCTGTCGCGAAATGTTTCTAAATTTCTGCAGATCGGAAAGGCGTTTCCCGCAATTTCAGATAAAGCTTCAGATAAACTGGACACCATGATTTTAAAGGGATGCTGAACCAAACATTTCAGTGTCCATAATAAGTCTATAATAAGAATCTTTTCTTCTCCACAGGGGGTCTGGTGTAAAATGTAAGCGATTAATTTGGTCTAACAAGCACGTATCTTTTACTTGTGGAGATGAAAAGCCTGTCTTTATTCTCCTTTGGCCCGAAGCCCATACATTTCACTGTCATCTTAAAGAGCCTCTGACACGCCAAAAAAAAAAAAAAATTTTTTTTTTCATGCTAGGCGTTGAATTGGCATATCAGGACATTACAAAAAAAACTGTTTCACTATAGAGTTGCGTAGTTTTTGTATAAAAAATAGAAATATGAGGCCCAATTCAAAGTTCCCGCCGTGCACTGTGACGTAACAGTGTACCGCAAGGTGCCGGGGCGGTCAGAAGGGAGGCATCGCCGGAAGTCACGTGAGTTGTATCCCTCCTCGTGCTTACCGCGAGCGCGTGTAATATTTTTTTAAATATTTTTGTTATTCTCCGCACCTCCACGAGCGATCCAAGCAGACAAGGTTTCTTTTATTTGCTTTTCATCGCTTAATATTGCTGTAAAGGTAGAAGAAGCGGAGTCAGTGAATTGACGTGATCAACTACAATGCCTAGAAGGTGCTGTGTGAGGGACTGTCCCGGTATTTCAGCAACTGAAGAAGAGATCACACTGCATGCATTTCTGAGAGACATACATCGGCCGCATGAGCACCCAGTAAACAAGTTCTACTCATGTTCTAGACAAAATACGTACTTTGTGCTCGACGTTCACTTGTACTTGGTACACTCACCAGTTCGTATTCTTTAGACGGCAGGCATCTATAGACAGCCTGGAGAGTATCCGATGATTCAACGACCTCGGTGTCTCAACCTTCAGCAATGCGATCGGGCGTGTCTTATGCTAGCAATCCTAATTTCTGCGAGCGTTCTAATTTTTTTTTCTTCAAAACTTGATAGCTTGTTTGCGCCCAGTGTAGCCCTGTATCATCGGACTGACGGCATGCACTCGTACACTGGCTTGTACTCGCAACGCTTTTATCATTGACCTCCATCACGTCGATCCACTCACTTCGTCCTCAAATTTTACAGCACGCAAACTAACCAACGGTGCAGGGATAAAGAGTTAGTGGAACTGAAACTTCGTTTTCTACGATCGCTCGTACGAAGAGCAGAATAAGAAAACGAAAAAAAAAGTCGGCGCGGTCGCGGAGAGCACGAGGAGTGAAACTCACGCGACTTCCGGTTAACCCACTATTAGTGACGTAGCTCGATGCCTCCTTTCTGACCGCCCCGACACCTTGCGGTACACTGTTACGTCACAGTGCACGGCGGGAGCTTTGAATTGGGCCTCGTATTTCTATTTTTTATAAAAAAACTACGCAACTCTATAGTGAAACAATTTTTTTGTAATGTCCTGATATGCCATTGCAACGTTTAGCATGAAAAAAAAATTTTTTTTGGCGTGTCAGAGGCCTTTTAAGGCCGGTTCTCACATGGAGCGAAGCGCTGATGTAGCGCTCCTCACGTGCCGTCAGCTACTTATCGCCTGCCACGAGCAACAGTTTTGGCGGTGCGATACAAAGCTGGTGAACGCTCCGGTCAGCACGCGCTTAGCGCGAGGTTAGCGATATGCTTGTAGCGCTCCGCTGCATGTGTGAACAGGCCTTTCAGCGCCAATCGGGGACTATGACGTCAATTTTGTTGCGTGTGCTCGCGAACACCGGCGGCTGCTGGCTCGTCGAAAGAACGTGCGCTACTTATTATGGACACTAAATTATTTGGTTCAGTATCGCTTTAAAGGGGCGATGCAACAATTTTTGTTTTTTGCGCAAATACCGCTTAGAACGGATCCCTGACGTTAATGACCTATTCAACACGCGTTCGGTTTTCACCCCCACGCAATAGAAGTCCCAGTAAAAAATTAAAGAAAAACGAGCAGCGTTCACCCCCTCAACTCGCAGCCAGAACAAGCGGCCACGTGATCTGGAGCCGATTATATGCCGCCAATGTTGATCATAGCCACGCGCTGGGGTTGGCAAAGCACAGGACACGCGCTGAGTTCCAGACATTGTTATGGCTCGGCTATTGTCGTCGTTGCAGCGATTGGACACGGGCCACTACCCGAATGCTTCTCGAGCTATCAATTATCACGAGCCCAAATCGAGTGCTCACGCAATGCTCGGGTCCAATCTATGAGCCGCATTCAAATATCGTCCCTGGAGGATGCTGCTACCACCAGGGTACGTCATCAAAATTTGCGAAGGGGAGATTGAAAGAAAACGCTCGCTTTTCTCCTTGAAATTACACCGCAACAAAGAGGTTTCTTGGTCAGTGGCGTTGCGTGCGAGTGTTCTTGGGTCCCACTAGTGCCAGTAAGCTCATAGAAAGTGAAAAACGTTCAAAACGAATATCGTTGCACCGCCCCTGTAAGCACCAAGATCGGGAGTGTCACCACTCTAAAGGGGTATTCACACGAGGGAGAAATCCCGGGGATTTCTCCCCGGCACGCGAGTTTCACGAGATGAAAACGCGAGGCTTTTGCACATCGCGTAGCTTATTCAGTGGCTCTGTAGGCAGCACAAACACGGTGTAATGTTCCGCTTCTATGGAAGGAAAGCCCTCTCAAAAGTTAATCGAGCAACACTAGCGGTCGCCATATTTTGTGCGCCGCTTCCTGCGCGAAGCGTGCTACTGGATGAGAGTTCAGGTCAGACGCTGACGCGGCACCGGCGTCTCATCATTGCAGGCTCAAAACACATGTCCAAAATATGGCGGCCTCCGATAATCGACCCACAAAAAAACAATTGTGCGCTGGTTTTGACAGAGGAAAGTTCGCCAGCCTCAATGGGCGTCTGGTGTCTGAACCGTAGACGAGAAATTTCGCCAATGCGGTACAATCGCCTGCGTACGCACGCCGGTACGATGCTCATCCGGATCGAAACAGGCAGAGGTGGGGATTGTGCGCAAGATCCCTGCAGCGCGAGCTTTCGCATCGGTCCGAGCTGCGGTGAGCTCACACAGTCTGGGCCACCAACCCCTCCGATAATCGAATCAGCAGCTACCTCGGAAAAAGATCTATCCGGGATACGCGTGTCAATATTCTCCGAGGAAACACCAGGACCCCTCCCCGAAAAAATAATGGAATCGCCCACGCACCGCAAGAGGCATACGAACGTCGGAAGAACCACAGCTGCGATCTTCTAGAGAGCCCCGTGACGTCACTCGCGCAGCAAGGCGGAGGCGCAACGTTCATTGAGACATCGCAGCCACGAGGCAACAATGCCCGACCGCAACAAACCGCTCGGGTTTAATGCACGAAACCTCGACGCACTGGCTCAACAGGCAACGTGCTAAAGCCCTTAATACCCCTGTCAGACGGCGTTCTAAGGATCCTTTTCACTAAGCTCCTTTATAAAATCGACCAATCTGCTCGCGATGTTGAGTGCGCACGTGCCCCACGGCGTGCGCTGGTTTGCCAATTTTATAAAGGAGTTTAGTGGAAAGGATCTTTAGAACGCCGTCTGACACGGGTATTAGATGGTAACTGTGTTGGGTACGTGTTTAGAAGTTACTCAGCTTCAATGGGTGTCTGGTGTCTCAGCTGTAGAGGATACATTAAAGGCTGGTTCACACTGCCCCATTTTCTCACCTTAAAGGAGCTGTGCAACGATATTCAATTGGAATGTTTTTCACTTTACACGAGCTTACTGGCACTAGTGGGACTCAAGGATACTCGCATGCAATGCCACTGGCCAAGAAACTCCTTTGTTGCGGTGTAATTTCAAGGACAAAAGCGATCATTTTCATTCAATCTCTCCCTTGCAAAATTCGATGACGTAACGCGGGGATCGCAGTACACCCGTATGACGATATTTGAATGCGGTTCATAGATTGGACCCGAGCATTGCGTGGGCACTCGATTTAGGCTCGTGATAATTGATAGCTCGAGAAGCATTCGAGTAGTGGCCCGTGTCCAATCGCTGCAACGACGACAATAGCCGAGCCATAACAATGTCTGGAACTCAGCGCGTGTCCTGTGCTTTGCCAACCCCAGCGCGTGGCTATGATCAACATTGGCGGCATATAATCGGCTCCAGATCACGTGGCCGCTTGTTCTGGCTGCGAGTTGAGGGCGTGAACGCTGCTCGTTGTTTTTTAATTTTTTTCTGGGACTTCTAATGCGTCGGGTGAAAAACGAAGGCGTGTTTCATAGGTCATTAACGTCAGGGATCCGTTCTAAGCGGTATTTGCGCAAAGTAAAAAAATTGTTGCATAGCCCCTTTAAGTATACGTTACGAAATATTACGTGGAAGTCACCGGGACCTCTGTGCTTCATATTAATACCAGTCCAAGGAGAAAGCATGACACGCGACATTCGAGACACGAATGTTTCGGGGACTTACCCGTTACGTAACTTAACGTAAGAAAATCGTGCAGTGTGAACCAGCCTTTAGCCCAGGGGTGCACAACATACGGCCCGCGGGCCGCATGCGGCCCGCGCGCGCTTTTCTAGCGGCCCGCGGCCCGGCTAAGCGCAGAAAGTTGCTTACTATGCCATTCAATCCACCGAGCGTCCACTCCGCTTGGCAATCAGCAGTGAAACCTTTTGACCTACTTTTGTCAGTTTTCGGGGAAGGAACTACGATTTTTCAGTTCAAATTTTCCCCCTTCACTAACCCCGATGACAAGAATAAAAGAGCGTGTGCAGCGTGCCCATGGTGTGGTTCTGTCTCAACACGGAACGCGAAAACTTCTTGCCCTCTCTCCATAGATCCCCTTTCCTCTTTCACCACGGAGGCTATCAACCCTCTCCCTTCCTTTTGGAATAGTTAGGGGTTGCATCGTCGGATCGGAGGACTCCGATTCGACGATGCAACTGGAGTTCATGAACCTCCAGTATCCACCAGCGCTGAAGACTATGCATCGCGAATCTGAGCTGCATGAGTTCTACAAAAACCTAGACAAGAAAAAGTACGGAAACCTGGTGGACCACGCCTTGAGACTGTCGTCACTTTTCGGGAGCACGTTTGCTTGTGAGCAGACCTTCTCACTGATGACTCTCCACAAGAACCGCCTTCGATCTGCCATGACGGACATGACATTGCGAGATGTGCTAAAGACGGCAACGAGTGCGATGACACCTGATATCAGAAGCCTGACCGCAGCCAAAATATGCAACACGTCGCACCAAGTGCGGCCCCGCACTGTTTTTAATAAACGTAATTTCGGCCCGCCTAATTTTTTAGTTGTGCACCCCTGCTTTAGCCCGTGCACTACAACCACTAGCAGATACACGACCGCACGCGGGTATACGATACTCATGCAGATTGAAACTAGCAGGAGTGGGGATTGAACCCGGAATCGCTGAAGAACCTCGATATATTCGTTAAGCGTCAATAGACTACTTCCATAAAGCCCTGCATGCAACAAGGCGCGCGTTGCACTCTGGGAACTAGTTGGCCAGGGAGGAGAGTGGCATGGTTTCGGTTTCGATCGACAGGTCAACAAGAGATTATACACAGAGCGTGGACTATAAATGGCCGTTATCTCATGTTTTCTGGTCCCGAGAGTGTCACTTATGGTCTCTAAACTAACCTAAATGGCCAGACCTCAAAGCTTTAGCACAAGCCTGAGACGTATAGCTTGTCTTAACACATGCTTGTTGTATTTTTGTACTTGAGCCTTTCTGTTAGCGTTCCGATCGAGGTATGTGGACGAGCCAGTGCTGGGAATCTCGACGCTGCGAAGCTCGGGGATCTTGCTTGTGTACGAATCAACAAGCTGTAGCAACCAATAAGTATGCATACATCGAGCTCGCGCCTTTACATTAGTGTTGCTGGTCAGGAAGTTTGTTTCGTGCGTCCATAGACGAAATATTACTTTTTGAAATTACTGTTTTTCTTAATACATTAGAGTACGCGAGGTAAAACTCGGAGGCGCCATTGAAAAGCTCAATTTTAACACACTTCTTATCTCTTATCTGTACTGACCCGCAGCACTGCACGAAGTGAAGTCCCCACACGCTTGCATTTCACTAATATTCAACATCGCGTATGCGCATAAAGTTATCCTGCAGTCATATAGGCACATTCGCACATACAAACCGTATTAAGGAAGCAAAAGTCGAGCACTTGTGTGAAGAATGTCGCACCGTTCGCCGGAAGTGCGCCGGACGGGCATGAACCCATATGCATGCGGTGCGCCAAACGAACGAAATTATTCAAAGCGCGTTTGGCGGTTTCTAATGGCCATAATATTTGTTATATGTTTGCTTCCTTCCTGCCTGAGTATGCCGAGATAATTTCAGACACACCGTTCAGGCACAGATCTTGGGCGTCAGTAAAAGCTCGTCCAAAAAGGCTTAGCGAGGAGTAGGGGACGCTTGTTAGGGCCTCCGTCGTAGCTAGCCGATCTTAGCGTTTGCGAAAACTTAATCTTCCATCAGCATGAAATTTGAGTGGGAGATATATGATGACACGAGGAAGACATCATAGTAGCTTTTGTGCAGTAGTGAGGTCGAATTTATTGCGCTTCCTTAAAAGTTCATGCGTCAACGCTGGGCTCAACTTTGATACTCCTGTGAGGATGCGGCTTGCTTTTCGCCCCATTAAGTAACAAGAAGCGGACCTTTGGCAAAAAAACATAAAAAAAAGAAATACGTGTAAGGCATCAGGTGACCAAATTTCGGTTGTAGTTCACTGGTATTAGACGGGATTATTGAAATTGAACTCAAAGATGCACTCGTGGGGTGAGGTGACTAATTACTACGTTTGCATACGCGCCCATAATACCCGGTGTTTCGGGAACCAAGGAAAGTGCCCCGGTCTTTGTTTTGTATCGCTCGAGAATGAGTGTATTGTACGTTCGTGACAAGTCAGATAATCGAAAACGCAAGCAGCGCGCTCGGTCGCGGCGTGATAGCATGAGATGAAGCTGCTCAGTCGAAACCGAAACTGAGTGGCCAACTAGTTCCCAGAGTGCACTGCGTGGTATTTTGCCGCGATGGGGCGCGTCGGTTTTGGAAGAAGTCCATTGTTTCGAGGGGCTTTAGAATGGCTGTTTTCACATGGATGCAAGCGTATATAGCGCGTCCAGTCGAGAGTTTACTATTTTGATAGAAGAGGAAGAAGTAGGGAGACGGGATCATGGCAGGGGCGGATCCAGAACTCCGTTTTGGGAGAGGGGGGGGGGGGGGGGGTGGAGGAAAAACTTTGTAAAGTCTGAACTCCATGGGACGAATATGCTGCGAAAAATCGACGAATTTTGCCCGGCGGCTTTTGTTCTGCGCGTAGAATCAAAACAGTGGCTGCTACGTCGCGCGCAAAGGGAGTGTGCCGTCGGGCGGCGTTCGCCAGTTATTCGTCGCAAAATTCGCTCCATGGAGTTCAGCCTTAAAAGGGCCCTGCAAGCCTATTTAAAAAGGGGCGATGCAACAATTTTTGTACTTTGCGCAAATACCGCTTAGAACGGATCCCTGACGTTAATGACCTATGAAACACGCGTTCGTTTTTCACCCCACGCAATAGAAGTCCCAGTAAAAAATTAAAGGAAAACGAGAAGCGTTCACCCCCTCAACTCGCAGCCAGAACAAGCGGCCACGTGATCTGGAGCCCATTATATGCCGCCAATGTTGATCATAGCCACGCGCTGGGGTTGGCAAAGCACAGGACACGCCCTGAGTTCCAGACATTGTTATGGCTCGGCTATTGTCGTCGTTGCAGCGATTGGACACGGGCCTACCCGGATGCTTCTCGAGCTATCAATTATCACGAGCCCCAATCGAGTGCTCACGCAGTGCTCGGGTCCAATCTATGAGCCGCATTCAAATATCGTCCCTGGAGGATGCTGCTACCACCAGGGTACGTCATCAAAATTTGCGAAGGAGAGATGGAAAGAAAACGCTCGCTTTCTCCTTGAAATTACAGCGCAACAAAGAGGTTTCTTGGTCAATGGCGTTGCGTGCGAGTGTACTTGGGTCCCAGGCTCTGGGTCCCACTAGTGCCAGTAAGCTCGTGTAAAGTGAAAAACATTCCAATTGAATATCGTTGCACCGCTCCATTAAAATCTATGTCGAGAAATTAAATCCAAAATAGAGGTTAGTTTCGGTTTCGCTCCAGAATTAAAACGCGCATCCTTGCGTAAATATTACGCTAAACACCGTTCTTGTTTTCAGGGTAAAGCGGTGACCTGCGCTTATAACACCCTAGCTTCCTCGTATTACCAGAAATAATTTATGTCGCTCAGTGAAGCCAGCACACTAGACAGGCTCAACAGCGACACGCATCTCCGACCCTCACTATAACCGCCATTTTGAAAAATGAGTGGCGCCACCTATAGTTAGTTGGAGTCGCGAATACTTGGTACAGCAACGGCATGGAGGCATGTGAGGCAGACACGATAACCGAGTCATCTCATCGGGGACAAAAGTCCCCCTTCCGTCTTATCATACTAGTCGCCATCCCATTATTTTGCGATCTTTTTTTTTTTGTATCGTGACTTTCAGCTGTCGAAATCGTCTAGAAATTCAGACGATGACGTGGTCAGCCTAAGTCAAAGCCCAACTGACGCTATAGGAGGCCATGGGACCAGACATGTAAGGTATACTCATTGCAAGTAATAAAATTACTCATTGTCTATTACTTTTTTTTCAATTTTGTAAGCGTTTGATTGCTGTTTTTTTTTTTTTTTTATAAAGTAATCACACAATTAAGTTAATGAATCTTAATGAAGCGTCTACCTTTTTTGCGGTTTCCACGTCTCTTGGGGTTCGGGCAAACCAGCGGGCACGGAGAGAGTAACTAAACATCAGTGCGTCATATTTGAACCGGACGACGCGGAAACCTTCCCCACCGACAGGGGCTACCCGCGGTACCGAAAGCGCGCGATATGTGACGTCTTTGGTCCTGGGCTTACTACTGGTCAGAGCCGCTAAAAGCTTCTTTTTACTCGAAATACAAAATATAAGTGGCGCGAACCATTTCAATTATTTATGAAACTAGTTTTTGTTCAGTATTTTAGATCAGAAAAGAAACAAATGCAGTTTATAAAGTACGGAAACAAGAAATGACCCGTCGACATACCCGCCACCAAGCGGTGGAAAAGGCGGCGCACACTAGAAAGGAGCGGTGGGATCAGGCGCCGACACGGAAAGGTCCCGGATGTACGCGGCGGCGCTGCGGTCGTACGGACTGGAGGATCCGACCGGCTCCGAGCGTTCCGAAGGCCTTCGGCGAGCAGCTTTGTTTTGCGGTTTGGCCGTTTTGCGGTATGGCAGCGCGAAGTGGCTCCCATTCTTAACTGATCTTTACCCCGTGTTTGCTGTCGTTTGTGGCCAATGAAGTGTCTTGCCGAATTAGTCTCTAATCGCGCAGCAAATGCAATGAGAGCCGCTCTGGCTGCCCGCTGCATACAGCCTATCCAGAACATGCTTTATTGGCGCCCTCTCGCGCCGTCAACACGGAGTGCCGTGAGCGCTCGCTGAGCTCATTACCCCTCATCTAGTTCACGGCCACTCAAGCAACCAAGGACGTGATGAAGGAGGTTATTTTTTGCTTGTTTTTGTAATTTTAAATTGCCTATAACTTTTAAAATAAAGCGAAATTCGAGAAAAGAAGAATTTCATTAAGGTACTTCGTTCAGTGCGTTCAGGTTCGGTGCAAATTAAAAGTTAGTAAAAGAGTCTTTGCAGGGGCCCATTAGGGATCCTATTCTCCCATTCTTTCTTGTGCACCGGTGTGCACTGGAAAGCGAGCAGGGACGATGTAGGGAAGGTTTAAAAAATCTGCACATGACCGAAATTTAATAAGAATAACCGTCCACGGGAGATGAGAAAAAAAAGGCGGAAGGTCGTGCAATTCGCGATCGCGGTGTGCGCAGTGACCTTCGCACTGTAAACGGACTCGATCCTCTTTTTTCTTCCGACAGTTATTTTAACCGTACCTAACTAGTTTACTCTTCTAAAGTAACATTGTTAAGTAACGAAGTATTTTGTTACTAATAAGTAAAATTTGTTTTAGAAAAGTTTATCTTTCTATAGTTGCGTCGGCATTTTTTCTTATCTGTCTAGGTTTGTGTCGGCATTTTTGGGCGTTTGCTGTACGCTCGCGGGGGAGCATGAACGGAGAGTCGTCTTCCGCCTCCCTTTGCGCGGGGAGCTTCGAGCAGCCGCGGGGCTCGGCAAAGACGAGTCGAACCCCGGTCGGTAACAAACGGATTGGGTTTCAGTTCGGGGCGCCGGAACATCGTGTCGGGCAGAGGTACTTCTGTCCGCACTTGTGGCTTTTAAGCGGGTGTGCTAGTGTGCGGTGTATTTCGCCGCAATAACTTAACTGGGTGGCGCCAGCCAGGCGGCGAGGAAAGCATGTAGTGACTCTACAAAGAATTTGGGTTTGACCGTTGAGGTGTCGGAGGGGGGGGGGTCACGTTGACAGCTCGCTGATCATTGGGTAAGAGTGTACCACGTGACAATGGGCAAATTTGAAGTGATTGGTCCGTCTCTGGAGGGAAAATAAGGAGGCCCCTACGAGTCTAGAAAAGGGATTCGGCTTTTGAGATCAGGGAGATATGGCTCTTGAGACTGGGGACTAAAGTATGGGTTTTAATTTTGGAGTTCTGTAATGTAAATTATCGTTAACTTGTCGTTTTGTTTCGAAATAAACGTGGCCACACTGGCCATTGTAAACCAATTAACGTCGTATGTGTCCAGCGGGATCGAACAACTTTTTTTTTTTCTTATTCGACTTCCCGGGGGACTTCCATCGGGCAAACACCATCATCGGTCGTCACCATCCTGACCAGCCCCCTCCCTCGGAAAGTTGACTAGCATAAACATGACTCCGGTTGCGCTGATTGTTTTAGCCGCCGCAGAACTACACTACGCCGACGGCCCCTATAGATGTACGTGCGCCGCTGCGCCGACTTATTGGCTCCAAGCCGTGCTTTGAAACCGACGCCGCGGACATCAGTCTCGGTGGAAGCGACGGAATGGTTCTCCAAGTTCAGAGTACAAGTGTGCCTGCTAGGGTGCGACCTACCCTATTTTGAACCCTCGTCCTTGAGTACCGAGCCTTCTACCACCTGGCAGGCCGGTAGTCGGTTTTATTTCGGGGGGTTCACCCATGTCATAAATCCCTCCGAGAAGGGGGGAGGGGGGGGGGGGGCTGCCGCGCTCCCC
This sequence comes from Ixodes persulcatus, assembly GCA_013358835.2. Classification (NCBI taxonomy): domain Eukaryota; kingdom Metazoa; phylum Arthropoda; class Arachnida; order Ixodida; family Ixodidae; genus Ixodes; species Ixodes persulcatus. The sequence goes on along the minus strand of JABSTQ010010098.1, from coordinate 147,860 downwards.
CCCCCCTCCTTAAAGGGACACTAAAACCCCCCAAATCTTTTTTTTTTCTTTTTTTGTCAGGCGATTCATTATGGTGTCGGAATACTATACCCAATTAATATTTTGCTACAGAGTCACGTAGTTTTTCAATAAAGCCAAAAAACGCAACTGCGCAAAACCGAAACCGAAACGGAGAAGTGGAGAGGATAGCGTGAGTGGCGGAAGTCACGTGGCTACACCCGACCGTGCGTTTTTTTTTTTTTTTTTTTTTTTTCTCTTTCCGCACGTAGCAGACGAAATGCGTCCGTTCGCCGTGGCATTCCTTTGCAGTTATGTTTGTTCCGCTCGCTGTTTTGTACTTCAAGATGAGGTGTTTTGTACATTTAAGTGTTGGCAATTAGTAGTGAGTGCCCGAGTGCCGTGGTAAAGTCCCGTGATCAGCTCCGAAAAGAATACTCCCAACTTCCAAGATGTTGCGTGAAGAGTTGCCTCACATGTCCTGCATCTGAAAGCGGCCAGGGTTGCACAAGTTTCCGAAAGATCAACGGGTCGGGATCAATGGCTGGCTGCAATTCCTGTAGAACCATTACGCGAAGCTCGGAAAGCGGACGCTACCCGATTCATATGCTCCTTGCATTTTGTGGAAAGTGATATACACTGAGTTCGCAGGTGTCAAAAATGGAATCCATACCATTTAGTTCAGCGACGTATCGTCCACAACATTTTTTTTTCCTGTGATAATTGTAAAAAAAGAAATGTAAACATCGCAGAATGATTGACAAAAAAATAAAAACAAAAAATAAAAGGCACACCCTCACCTGGAATCGAACCCGTGCCCTCTACGTGTGAAGCGGACGTCTTTCCACTGAGCTACTGAAGGAACTCTCTAATACGTAGTTATGCAGCGGGTAGACTGTATGTCAGAAGTTTGCTGCCGATTTCCCTTCAATACATGCCCTCTCGGCTTGAAGTCGAGCAGCACCACGCATAGGGCACATTCGCACCTCGTAAAGTAACCGTACGCGTGCGTATTCAACTCGAAGTACGCACTTCGTGCTTGACGTTTGAGCGAGCGATGTCTCCAGCCAGGAGAAGGGACGACGGCTCGGCGACGTCTTCGTGCAATCGGCTTGCTGGTCGGGCGTGTCGTACGGGATGAGTATCAGTTCTTTTGATTGGTCCGAAATTTCTCTTTGGAAGAAAGACAGAATTCGCCAGTACCGTGAACGACAGTTCTGAAGTAGAGGTCAAACGCCCGTCGTCCGCTGCCATCCGCTAGTGCTAGTCCCACGATACGCGAAACGACGCCATGTTGAGGATTATGCAGTGAACGCACAGGAAGCTTCCGGCTGTCTGTGCTACCTTTTTTTTTTTTCAATCAACGTATTTGCAGCTTTTTTGAAGCCGCAAAAAAATGGGTTTCATATTTTTTTCTATTTTTAATATTGACTGTGTGCCTTCAATGACCCACGACTTTGATTAAATTTGGTGGTCGCATCGATACATTAGAAAACGGCCCGTGACCACAGAAAAGAGAGTGAGCGAGACTCGAACCGGCCAGTTCTCGATCGGCGGTTTTCGGGCGGAAAGAAACCGAATTTCGAGCCGCAAATTCTGTTCTGGGTAGTTGGGCTCTCATATGTTAATGTCACGTACAACTAAAAAAACTCGGCGAGCATAAATACCCTGTCAGTGTCCCTTTAAACCAAGTCGAAAACTCGAGTCTACGATCGGGAACTCCCTCTACACAAATTCCCCATCAGGAAGTTTTCGTAGACCGCGTTTCCCTCTCTTCGCTAAGCCCTCCGCAACGATAAAGCCACTACTGCGCCTGCACGCCCATGGCCTTGACTTGCGGGACGGCGAAAACGATCTACGAAAACTCCCTATTTCCGTGATGTTTCATTTTTGGTGAACAGTGAGAAAGAGGAAAGAAAGACTCATCGCAACGACTCAACATAAGTTGTCGTTTATTTTTGAAGATTTCTCTCGATGGCTTTGGCGCTTGACTCACATCGGATTTGCTTGGTCGCCAGTTGTATTCAATGACAAAGATAATATTCATTTACTTAAAAAAAAACCCAAAGATTAGCCCTTTATTCGATGAAGAAATTATATTGTACTAAGATAGTTAAATTATTAAAGAAATTGCACAGAACTGCTTTACAAACCTTCATTTTACGCGAGCCTTGTGCCTGAAAGAGCCGCTTGTGGCGTTACGTTAGCTCTCGTAACGCTGTCAAGTGTAGCGGGTTGCGAACTTTGTACTCAACTTGGAATGGCGGTTCCGCTACGCCACATATAGCGGAGGTCGTAGCGGATTGCGGATGGGAATCCGCAATCCGAAACCATCTACTAAACACTAATAATAGTCCGTACTTTCCGGTTTTTTACCGAAACACCGATGAACGTCTGTCGGCGGCAAAAATTAAAAATCGGGTAAAATCGAAAAACGCCGATTTCTCAAAATGTTTGCCATGAGGACTGGGAAATAAACGTTAGGGCGCAAACGAGCTGGAGTATATTGAACGTGATTTAAAAAAAAAAAAAAAAGAATCCGAGACTGCAGGTCTCGGACACACACACACTCAAAACTTGAGACTTTTGAGCGTGTTCGTCCTTACCTGCAGTCTCGGGGGTTTTGTATCAAAAACTGGTTTTCTTCGGTAATTACCGGAATTTTTTTTTTTTTTTTTTTTTGCGTCCGCCCAAAGCAAATCACAAAATACATCGCTATTAAAAAATAAATAACAAATAAACAGCGAGAAACATAAACTTGAAACTATGCAACCGAGTCGGAGTGCGTTTGGCGATGCCACGAGGGTACATTGTTCGAACACTCACTCGCACGGCCCAGGGGCAAAGCGGTGCTTCTGGTTTCTTAGCGGGCGTCTTCCATTGGTCGCCCCGGGACGCTCTCCAGTTGCTCCCCAGGGTGCGCGGTGCAGTGAGAGTTGTCCTTGAGCTTGGAGAGCTTCGCCGCGACACGGGACTCCCGGAAGTGCGCGGGGTCTCCCTGGCAGCGTGAGGGGACGTGCTCTTCGCGCCGTTTCGCTAGCGCGGGCATTGGGCAACCGCCTGCAACGCAGTGCAGGTTCTTTCCGCTTCGCTCGCGGATGCTAAAGCCGTACTCGCACCGCTAAAGAACTGCATAAGCAACCGCACAACAAATGTCGCACGCGGTAAAAAGAAAAAAAGAACAAGTGCTTTTGTTGTTGTTTTCTTTTTAACAGACGTGAAACTTGCGGCGCGCGTGACCGTTTCCAGTTTGGATATCCGACATTGGACAAGAGACGTACCTCCTCGATGCCGTCTCTTCCCATTTTTTGTATTAGGGACATTAGGGACCGAAAACAACAGCGGAGGTCTTCACGACAGCCAGTAGGGTGTGTGAGTGGCTGTCGGACCCCCATAATGAGCACGCTCCAAAGCCTCTGTGCAGACGCAAAAAAAAAAAAAAAAAAAAAAAAACGTGGAAAAGCAGATTGAAATTAAAGGAAAACCTCCACTTCGTGTACAGCAGGGCCGGCTGAGACTGGGCGAAGGAAAGCACTGCAAAGGCTCAGCTCGTGCGCTGGCTTTAGCAGAGCTTTCTCTGAGCCATGTCTCCGCTGAGACGCTGTTTCCAGCAAGCCGGCCCAGATGCTGTGGCTGGAAAACAACCGGTTAGACATCGTAAGAGAGACCGTCTCCAGACACTGTCACACAAGAACTGCCTGCAGAAGCATGTACGAAGAGAAGATGCTCGCAACATATGCCCGAGGCGTGTCATGTCACCAGCGAACATCGTGTTTTTAATTTACACCGCACCTGAGCGCACTCAACTATAGTAACTTAGGAAAACTTTTCTCAAAATTCGCCTTATTGTTAAAGTTTCACTACAATTTAAATTACAAAAACGAGCAAAAAATAACCCCCTTCGCGACGTCCTCGGTCCTGGCTTGGGTGGCCAATGGTAGAAACGAAAAAAAAAACTGGCCAGTCGGCTGCGGCTTACGTCAATGGCCACTTCCCCTGCAGTCGCATGCATGCGCGTCAACGGCTTGATCAAGTGCCGAAACACAGACACTGACCCAACACGAGCCTATAGATTCCACCGCACTGCTAGCTTAGTATGGGCGAACATCGCGTTTCAAGACACAATGGCAGCCGCCATCTCTTAGGTAAGAAGCGTCTGACTGGATTCGCTCACGCAGCGCTCGGTATCGATAACAGCTGAGCCGAATTCACGCCGAACGTTAACGCAGCTCTCGTATCCAATACATTCTGGGAGTACGGGCCCAAACAATGGAGGACTCGGGGCGCAGCTGTTACTAGAGGGCGCGTACTTTTGAAAAGCGTCTTCAAGAAGCGCCCTGGCCGGAAACTATTTTATTAGGATTTCTTTTTCTTTCAGAAGACAGTCTCAGGCAGCGTCTGTACACTGCCTCGTGTACGATGTATTGTTAGCAGTGGAACGACGGCTTTAACCTGTCGGTGAGAACAGCGGCGGTCCATCAACGGGATGGACCGAGGGACTTGCCGACGTCTGGCGGCGACGCGAGGTGTAAGGCGAGGTCTCGCGCCGTATGCAAATCGAGCTAGGCTCGCACGATGACGACAGCTGACCCAGCTCCGGGCACTATGCCACCGACGGGAGAAAAAAAAAAATCTCCGCATTTCCGGGTATTTCACAACTCTCCGCGCCTGCCTCGGGCTTTCTTCGCCGCTGCAACCCTTCCTCAAGATTGCTCCGAGCCGTCTTTTTTTGGCGCAGCCGCTGAAAAACGACAGAAAACGAAAAAAGCTAGGGGAAAAAAAAAAAGAAAAATAAGAAAGAAACGAGAGTCGACTCTTGGCACGTCAGCGCGAGCCTCTCTCAATCCAATCGATAACTCGAACCCCCTTCTCTTCAGCTTCACTTGGACCACGAAGAGAGTTACGAACGAGCCGAGCCGAGCCAATCCACCGCAGAGGTATCGGAAGCACGTGGGTCACGTGGTACACGCTCCCTACCTTGCAATGGTTCGGCTAAATCGTAGCGTCGTCGACGGTCCACCTCAACGTGACACGGGCAAACGCGTGGGCGTCCGGTGCTTCCGGTACGCGGCGCCACTATAGCACCCTCATTCTGACGTCAAAGATGACGTCATCGCGGCACTTCAAACATCGTGTCCTCTCCGTAAGATTAGACTTCTTTTTTTTTTTTCTTTTCGCGCCGATGGTATGGCGTTTATCGCCCAACTAAAAGAACGATATTGTAGCGTGTACGCCTTGTACGCACCGTACTTTGCGCACCGCAGCTCGGGGGCACCTGGGGCCAAAGCTCGCGCTCGTAAAATCCAGGGCTACCGGGCTCAATCTCTACCCCTGCCCGTTCCGATCTCGAAGATGAGCATGGCAGGGGCGTGCGGTCGTGTCCTCCATACTGCGTGATGCGCGTTACAAACCTCGCGAGGCAAGCTACGAGTCGTATTGCATTGGTTAGCTCTTCTCATCCACGGCCGAGACACCAGACGTCTTTTGGATCCGACCAACTTTTCTCTGTCTCAACATACGCGGAGCTGCTCTAAATTAGCCGGTCGCGTGTCGCCAGCTCGCCTGCGCGCTTGATCTTGGACAACCCTGCAGCATGCACTGGCCAGCGGAAGGGACGCACCAGGTCGGGACGGACTAAGTTTCGGGGACAGGTTAGGAACCCAGTCGACACTGCGCCTTCGGCGAGCGCCGATTGCTTTCCGCCGGGTTGTGACTGGGCGTGCGACTAAGGAATGCTTCACACGGTCACGTCTTCTTACGATACCTTACGAAAGCTTACGTCTGCGCACGCCACGAGTCACCGGCGACGTTTTCTGCTTTTTATTAAGCGTGGTACAATTTTGACCACTCGACACGTAACCGTACCAAATCCTGAGGCTTTTACGCAAAACTGAGCCAAAATATGCATTGCAATCACTGTAAAAAAATCACGATGAACTATTTTTAATACTTTTAGCCCCAGAGATCAGTGTCTAGCTCCGATAAAAAAAAAAAAGAAAAAAAGAAAAAAAAAAAGAATACACCACCGCGGCTGAAGGCATCTAGTGGAGCCATTGCGACACTGCCCGAGTTTTAATCGTAGAAGCACATTTTGGACTTAAAGGGATACTGAAGCGAAACTTGAAATACACCTATTATGGTCAGAAATAGGTTTAATATGATCAATGATATCCGTAATTCATAATCGCGCGTTCGTATTTTGAACGGATGGCTATGTTTTTCACCCTGAGGGGCCCGATTGGGCGCGCGCTCGAAAATCAGCCATCGGAGAGCCCGATGCGTCTTGGGATATTCGGCGCATTCTTGACGTCACTTGTGCCAGACGGGAAAGGCTACGGCGTGAATGTGGTGGTTACGAGTGTTGCCACTTGGTGGCGCGTCGACGATTTACAACCTGTGACAACCTGGCCGTTTGAGATGTGCAAGGGCTGCACGCACGCTGCACCACGACAAGTCGGCAACCACGGCAGCACTGACAAAACCAGCTCGGAGGCCGGATTCTCAAAGCGAACTTACGACGAAAAAAGTGCGTACGACAAATTTGAAAGAAAACCCGTATTCTCGAAACTAAATTGTCGTAACTTTTGCGCAGGTTACGACAGAGTCCTACGACAACTCCGAAGCTGTCTTACGCATTTTTTTACGATCAAAGCCGCATGGCCGACAGCGTCGCTCAGACATGGTCGCGACGACCAACGGACATTTTTTGTTTTTCTTCGCGCTCTTCTCGCGTGTCCCGACTTCAACCAGCAAGAAAAAAGGAAGGAGCACTTGAAACAGACCACGACGAACAAGAACGCTGGATCCACAAACACCCGGGAAGAGCTACAACGGCCACGATTCCACCGACCAAGCGAGCTCGGCAGAATATAGTAGGCCTAGCAGCAACACCGACTCGACGCACCGTTGCTCCGGCGGTCCTTGGCCAAGACCGTCTGTCCACGACCGGCTGGCCTGCTGAATGGAATATGCCCGCGCGACCCTTGTTGACCCTTCCCGGATGAATAGTTTGATCCCTGAACTAAATTTCAGAGGTCAATCTTTTCCCCTTGTCATCTCGATCTCTTTGTTTTCCGAGGCAGCGGGGACGAACGCTGTCGTCGAAAAGGGACTCTCATTGATTCTATCTCCTTGTTTTGTGTGATACAGAGCTCAAATAAACGCCATACGGATTACCTTCGCAACACGGTATGTACACTTTGTTATTAGTATGCCATTTTTATTCTGACACGACGCTACGTCACTGTCGAGCTATAGCAGTTCGTGGGAGCTGCGCGATGTCGGTCCTAACCTTTCTTTGCCGAGTGTCACGCCAGTATCGAAGTAGTAATCGTGAAAGATCGGTCCCGAAGCGCTTACCGAAACGCGGTCTAAAACAGAACGAATCCAGCACTTCGATCAAACGCGCGCGTCCGCTCCGAGTGTGAAAGGTATTTGCGTGGCTCTTGCTGACACTCTCGTAGTTCAAACGTGTCTTTTTTAACGTCGGCTCGCTACTCGCAGCAACTATACTCCGTTTCACCTTATGTTGTACCGCAGCGAAGGCTAGAAGCACGAGCTCATAGCGTTGGCAGCTTGTGCCGCCGAGATGTGCTCTAGAACAAGGAGCTCGCGCCTGTAGCTTTTCATGCGATACATCATAAGGTGAAACAGAGTATAATACCGGCCGTGCCAGAAGCGTGCTCGCGTGTTGTCGTGCATAGAGCCGTAACGAGAACGAGCTCACTGTGGCCAACTATGCTTAGGCTTTCTCCGCCAAGGCTTTGCAAACGCGTTCAGGCCTAGGTTAATTTTGCCGGCACGCCGTATTTCCGCAGAACGGCGCTGCTCCTATGCCACAAGTGATGTCACGAGAACTTCCCACCATCCACCAGATGTGCAGTTGAAATCGTTTAATTAGGTTTAAAATTAGTTTTCCTGTGTTTTACAGCGCGATATTGATATTTCCGAGGTGATGCCTGTCCCTAGCCCATATTTATGCAAAAATACGGGCGCTAAAATTTCGTTTCCGTATCCCTTTAAAACAAACAGAACGACTTATTTCTCGCGGACTCAATATTTCGCTATTTAGGTAAAAGCTGGGGTTTTGGAATAATTCGCGGGTTCTAATTTTCGCGCCGCGGTGGGATCTCACTATAATTCCAATGTGTCTACATTTTACCGCAATTGTTTCCGGGACCTATTTTTCGCGAATTGTAGACGCGGAATTCGGGAAAGTTAGGTCATCGGGAAAATTAAGTCATTTACAGTAGTTTCTCTCGTGGGTACTGTTATTAAAGATAAATAAGCAATTATCTGCGCGCGGTACTTCATTAAAATCTAGACGTAAAACTACAAGGTCACGTGTGTAGTGGTCAAAAATGTGCAACATGGCGGCGGCGGCCGGGTGGGGGTCACTTTGAGCTGCCAGTTTATCGCTCTATCCACACACGGAGAGAGAAACGGCGCACATGGCAGGCAGGGCGGCCGTCCAACGGAAGCCCATAAAAGAAAACGCACGGGGCTCGAAACAAGGCGAGGGCCCGAGCAATCTCGCAGATAGGGGAAGCCGGCGCATGCGCAAAAGGGCTCCCGGGGGCCCATTCAGTCAAGGTCGCCCTGCCGAGGAGCGACCTTGGCGAGCGGCCGATAAAAAAAAAAAAAAAAAAAAAAAAAACATCCGACCCGTATCGTCCCACATTTCCTGCTCAGATGCGACCAAGCGGGCAAATAGCGGCATGCAGCAGGCGTTGTTCAACATGGTCGTCGTCGCCGCCGCGGATTGCCGCATCACAGCAAACCTGCTATGCTCACGCGCGTAACCAAAACCAAAACGTAAAAAAAAAAAAAGAAGTGTTTGTTTGTGTGCGTATGTGTGTCGGAGTCGCGTCATATGGTTTGCGGACAGGTTGCGTGGAAAGCCGCATTCCATCGGTTTCCTTTGTTAGGACATTTTTTTTTTCGTTCCGGCTTTTTTTTTTTTTGTAATTTATCTTTTTTCCCGCATTGGTCTCAGAAAAGTGCGATGATTAATTCAAAGCGACGGTTGCCAGGTTGAAATATGACGTAGTTGGATTGGGCGACAAAAACTAAAGTAAATAGTTCGACCATAACCACAATAAGAAAAAAAAAAAAGAGTATAGCCAAGAAGAATAAAAAATTGGAACAATTGAAACGAACCCCTCGAATTCTAGCGCCTTCTACTTTGGAAATAAAGTGATTCTTAGTAATCCCCAACTCAGCTACGTCAAAATTCAACCTGCCAACCGCAAAAAAAAAAAAAAAAAAAAAAAACGGCTTAATATTTTATTTATTTCTATCACCCGAGCAAAAAAAAAAAAAAAAAAGAAATGCCGAACCAGAGCGCGGTGGACGCCTGCGTGGCGTCTGATATTCCGGAGAAGAATGCTCATGCTCACAATGCGTTCCACAGCAGATCAGTAGAGCCCTGCGCGGGTAGCAGTTTCATCATCCGCATCCGATCCCCCCATCCTGCAAACTCGGTATCCGGATCCAACTGTCTATCCGGGCAATCATTTTACGTAATAAAATCGAGCATAAATAACCATTGAAAAAAAAAAAAAAACACATCTGAAGGGTATCGTCGGCTTACCTTTCTGCAAGGAACGTTTCGTGTACAAATAAAGTGAAACTAATTTTATCGTATCTTATGTTATCGTATTTATAAAATAAGCGATCATCCTTCCAGGAACACTTGGCAGTCGCACCGCTGGAAAGATGATCGCAGTTATGAGATCGCCTTGGGTGTCCCTGACACTGACACTCTGTCGGGAAGATGCGCTCGGAAGGAAGGAAATATTAACATTTATTTTCCTTTTTTGCTTCGTAAAACCCACTTCAAGCAGACGCATATTTTATAACCATGAAAATTGACGAGGACAGACTGAGAACATTGCGTCATTTTATCGAGGCCAAACAATAACTATTGGGGGAGAAAAAAAAAAAAAGGCGCTCACTCGCCGCATCAAAATATTCGTGTAAATCTGGTAGGGCGCGAGTACACCATTGGGAAAATATCACAATATTCAACCATTTTTGAACACTGACCCTCAACTGCGTGCTCGGGACCATACACTAGAAACAGCTCCGTGCCAACTGTCGAGAAAAAGAAAACGTACGCGCACGCAACGTTTTACTTGTCGAAGTTGCTGTGTAGAAGAAACATGATATCGTCAACATAGATGGATTCAGACTGGTTCGCCTCTATTACATTAATACCCCCTAACGAGAAGTCTCTCTCCGCTGGTGCACTTGATGCTGGGATGGCATATGCACAAACCGCGCTAAAAGATGAGCTCCGGAAACTCGTGCTAAAGCAAGTTCCATCACTCCAGAGGATCGAATTCAGTCGCCTCAATATAATATACTTGTAGGCGAAGAATTGCCACTTGCAGACTTTTACTTTCTTGTGGCTTGCGTGTTTCGGGGTTTCCTTGCCCAAATAATGTTTCCGCTCTCTCCCTGCCAAACAAGAACACGCCTTACCGGGACAACTGATGCTCCTGCATTCTTTATTTTTTCTAGGGAAAATACTTTTGCAGAGATAGAACGTTGTAAAGTAGTGAGAATCAAATCTTTCTTGACGGAATGAACAGGCCTAACCTTGCGTCTGCCTCCGGCTTTCCTGTCGTTCTTCCTCTCACGATCACAGATGTCAGCACTTACGATTTACCACGCTCCACAGTCCCGGCTTTGTATCCCTGATCTACGCGAGGTAGAAGCGTTCGAGCCGTCACAATCCCACGTAAACAACCGATGCACCCGAACAGATCCAACTCGACGACCCGTCCGGCCCGCCGACCTCGCCAACCTCGCCGCGCATGCGCAAAAGAAATCACGTGGGCCGCTCTGTCAATTTCCGGAGAGATCTGTGAAATCCCGCAGAGCAAGTTCGGCGGAGTTTGAGGCGCTCCGTGGAGCGGGCGTTGTCAGAGATCTACGAGGGGAAGATGACCAGCTCGAGCCAGATCTGCGAGCGGAATATGCGCGCTCCAAATGGAGCGCTTTTGGAGCGCTCGAGATCTGCGAGCGGAATTCACCATTAGATTCAAAGCGACGGTTGCCAGGTTGAAATATGACGTAGTTGGATTGGGCGACAAAAACTAAAGTAAATAGTTCGACCATAACCACAATAAAAAAAAAGAGTATAGCCAAGAATAAGAAAAAATTGAAACAATCGAAACGAACCCCTCGAATTCTAGCGCCTTCCACTTTGCAAATAAAGTGATTCTTAGTTTTCCCCAACTCAGCTACGTCAAAATTCAACCTGCCAACCACCACACAAAAAAAAAAAAAGTCGGTTTATCACTTTTTTTATTTCTATCACCCGAGCAAAAAAAAAAAAAAAATGCCGAACCACAGCGCGGTGGATGCCTGCGTGGCGTCTGATATTCCGGAGAAGAATGCTCCTGCTCATGCTCACAATGCGTTCCACAGCAGATCAGTAGAGCCCTGCGCGGGTAGCAATTTCATCATCTGCATCCGATCCCCCATCCTGCAAACTCGGTATCCGGATCCGACTCTCTATCCGGGCAATCATTTTACGTAATAAAATCAAGCATAAATAAACATTAAAAAGAAAGAAAAAAAAACATCTGAAGGGTATCCGTCGGCTCACCTTTCTGCAAGGAACGTTTCGTGCACAAATAAAGTGAAACTAATTTTATCGTATCTTGTTTTATCGTATTTATAAAATAAATGATCATCCTTCCAGGAACACTTCGCAGTCGCACCGCTGGAAAGATGATCGCAGTTATGAGATCGTCTTGGGTGTCCGTGACATGACACTGTCGGGAAGATGCGCTCGGAAGAAAGGAAATATTAATATTTATTTTCCTTTTTTGCTTCGTAAAACCCACTTCAAGCAGACGCATATTTTATAACCATGGAAATTGACGAGGACAGACTGAGAACATTGCGTCCTTTTATCGAGGCCAAACAATAACTTTGGGGGAGAAAAAAAAAAAAAAAGACGCTCACTCGCCGCATCAAAATACTCGTGTAAATCTGGTAGGGCGCGAGTACACCATTGGGAAAATATCACAATATTCAATAATTTTTGAACACTAACGATGCAAGCATTTCATACACTTCGGCGTTTGCACGTCAGCGGGACTCAGACCAGAAGCCCCGATTTAGAGCAAGATAACCACACCAGAAATCTGAGAATTTTTTTTTTTTGTCTTATTTTTATGCGAATCGCCCAATTAAAATAAAATTTAGTTTTACGTTCCACGAATAAAAATAAATAAATAAATAAATGAGTAGGCGCCCGAATACGAGCCTCAAACGCCGGAAGCCTGCGTTCCACGTCCTAACGCGTTCGACGAGTGGAGTGGACGCAAAGGCAGCTAGGTCAGGTCTACATTCAGTCCAACCAGAGCCTGGCGTTCTGACGTCCCGGCGCGTCTCCTCCTCTCCTCTCCCTCCGCATCTCGGCGAATGCAGAGAGCAAGCCGTCTGCTTCCTGCGCAGAAGTTGCGGTGACGTCAGAACGACGCCCAGCTCTTATTGGCTGATAAAAAAAAAAATAGTGGGTAGACCTGAAGGCATCTAGCATCGAGCTCTACCCACCATCCTTTCAATCAAATCCAATCAGAGTTCGGCGTCGTTCTGACGTCACCGCAACTCCTGGGCAAGAAGCAGACGACTTGCTCTCCGCATAGGGAGTTTCAGAATTGGGGACCTTTAAGGATTCGGGTCGCCCAAGCAACCTGGGGCGACGCATTCCGCTTTCGCAGATCGGAGCACGCGCAGTGCGAAGCCCCAAGCTTCTTGCGAAGCCCCAAGACGTCTGGTGTCTCGGCCGCACACGCCACAGGTCATTTCCCTTTGGCCACGCTCAGCCGGCGTCGGCTGTCACAAAGAGCGGCACCATCGAACGATCACGCAGAGACGGCGGGTAGAACTTGAATTCGGCAAGTCTCATAGTCTTACACCGATTTAGACCAACACCGTAAACGTAACGTTATTGCAATCGCTCTTGGAACTGTACCGCTGAAGCGTTTGCATTCAACCAATGTGTCATCGGGATAGCACCGATGGAAGCGGAAGTTGGCCTTTTGTAGCAGGTTCTGCAGCGGGCAAAATATACGTTTGGAGCAGTCACTGACGTTTCTGGAGCAGATGCCATCATCTGTTAGCGGATCACTTCAAATAAAAGAGTGATTGCATCGCTTAATGAGTCGATCTTTGATCGTGAATGAGGGTCCCTGTTTGATACTGGAGCATATTACGTATTACCTTTTGTACAAAGGGTAGGGCGCAAAAGGAACACATACCCTTTTTTTTAAGAAATAAGGCTTTGGTCGGAGTAAGTTCCATTTACAATGGGCACAATAAAAATGGTCGAAAAAATTAATCGCAGCGCACCACTTCAGTTAGAATAAAGCCTTTCTCCTCGCCCACTTTTACACCAGGTATTTTATTTAGCCTGTAAATATAACTTCCGTAAAATACCGGCAAAAACAAGCATATCCGCTAATGAAATGAGGATTATTGCGCAGGCAAGTCGGTAAACAATTATAGCAAGAAAAAAAAAAACGATCATTATGAAAAAAAAATGAAAAAGGTGTGTTGTTTCTTTTTGTCCTTGGGCTTTCCTTATAATATTCGTTAACACGTCTATCGATTAAAATGCGTCCCCCAAGTTTTATGAACCTACCAAACTGAAGTTTAGGCTTAATTGCTCTCAAGAACACCTGATTGATGCATGTACTACATGAGAAGTTAAAAACATTTCATCAATTATCTTAGTGTACATTAAACGCTTGGATAGCAGCACTATGTAGGCAGTTCAAAGTAAACACGTAAGTAACGAGAGGCACGGGAGCAGAAGTGGAATAGTCCAATTTTGAGACATGATCACAACGTTGAGATATGAATGAAGGAGGATGACAGTATATGGAGTTGACGTGTGGCAAGTTGGGTATACTATGAAAGAAGCACAACCGAGATAGTTTCCTACGCATTGACAAAAGCGAAAGATTAGATTCTGACTTGAGTTGTGAAACACTCGTCATGGGTGAGTATTTGTGATGAATGAATCGGGCCGCTGGACTATTGTGTGCCGCGCATGCTAAAAGCGCGAGCTAGTTGCTTTGGATGATGCATCGGCGGCTGCACGCGAGCACTCGTGCAGCGAGTGATCCAGTCAAAACAGTCAAGGCAGCCTTCGCAGTTAGTCCATGCTAAGGTGCGATCAAGTATAGGTAGCATTGAAGAGGGTTCTATAAGATACTTCCATATTCTAGAAAAAAAATTGGATTGTGTGTATGTTCATACAGCCTAGAACTTGGTCTGCCTCAACGGGCGACGAGTCTCCCAGCTGTGCCCAAAACAAAGATGAGAAATTTAGCCAGTGCAGTACAACCGCTAGGCTGGGGTCTTTAACGTGCACCACGCAGTAGTGATCCACGACCGCACGCCGGTACAATGCTCATCCCGATCGAAACAGGCAGGGGTGGGGATTGAACCCAGGATCCCAGAGTTCTGCAGCGCGAGCTTTCGCTCCACGTGCTCTGAGCTGATGTCCGCTAGCCCACTCGGCCACCGATCGCCCTTTCCATATTCTAATCATAAGCGGACGAGTGTTTTATATGCTGCGAGTCCAGTCTGGTAGGAGGCTTGGTGCAAATTTCTTCTTAAAAAGCCCAGAGTTCGTGCTGCCTTCTTTAGTACGGTTCCTATGTGCAAATTCCACGTTAGGTCTTTGAAAATTGTTATTCCTAGATATTCGTAAGGAGGCACCTGCTCCATGCTGGTTGAGTTCATTGTATACTTTGCCTCGTGGAGAATAGTTTTATGGTTAAACGTAATTACTTTGTTCTCGAGCAGTAATGGTCCTTTGCTACGTTTTGGACCAGCGAGAAACGTTATTAGGATCGAATTGTAGCAGAGACAAATCCTCACGATTTATAATAGGGCGGTAGGTGACGCAGTCATCCACAAACAAGCAAACAAAACTTTAATACTATAATAAATTGCCGAAACAATCAGACGCGCAAATATTACAAAAAACCTACAGCTGTGCTTTGAAAGTGACATTGCGCTTCAGCGGCGTTGGAACCAGAGTCAAGTCAAAGTTGGCTGTTTTCCGGATCGACAGCTGCACCGGAACAACCTCGACTAACGTACTTGTTCAAATCTAGGCCCGCACTTCATTTTGGAGCATATGTCGCGCTAACCCACGGGCTCAACCATGGCAGCCGCTGCTCTTAGCACTCCGGTGCAAAGCGGTGAAGCTCGACGCGCACGAGCTGGTGCGAGGCGGCACAGAGGCATGCGGCAGACACGATAATCAATCAAGTGATCTCACCAGGAGTACAAGAACCTGATTTTTGTCTTATAACCGTAGCCAACATCCTACTACTTTGCAATCTTTTATCGCGACTTGTAACTCCTGATATCGCCGATATCGTCCGAAAGTTCAGACGATATCGGCGATCAACCCGCCAGCGTGGTTGACGAGCAATATCTATAAACTTCGTTTCAC
Organism: Ixodes persulcatus; assembly: GCA_013358835.2. NCBI lineage: Eukaryota > Metazoa > Arthropoda > Arachnida > Ixodida > Ixodidae > Ixodes > Ixodes persulcatus. The sequence goes on along the minus strand of JABSTQ010010098.1, from coordinate 132,370 downwards.
CTTAACTCCAAGTGCAGCCAACGCTTAAAAGCAATCGGACCGACCAAACAGCGTCAAAGCTCGACATCATGGCATTCATCCATCTTTCTGTACGTGTTCTTTCATCGGCTCAATAAACCAAGTGCAGCGAGTGTCCCGTGACTTGCACTTTCGGCATGTGTGTTCGTGCTAGTATGTGTTCGCGCCTTCGATTGTGCTCCGGCCTAAGATGAAACAAACTATATAGGCGAAAAGAGACGCTGTGAAATACATATTGTCACGGGTGGTGACCCTAAAGAGCAAGATATAAACAGGAAGAAAAAAACGTTTAATGGGGCGAACTTGCGCCCAAAACAAAACGGGAATAGAAGAGCGTTGCGGGCGTCGAAGTCGGCGTAACAGCAGAATCGAACGCTGGGGCGAGACTGACTGCGGCTCGCCACGCGGATCACCTGTTGTACCCGCGTGGGTTTCTGGAATATTCGGCGTAGAACTTTCGGCGTGTACAACAATTCGTAACTCAATCAGACGGCAATGTTCTCGAACTTACGAGAGCGCTAAGTTAAAGGAATAAATAAACGAGTATTCCGCTCCCTGGAGTCGAACCTGGTACTACCGGGCGACAGTCAAGCACGGTAACCATCCGGCCACGTACGCGCTCGCTCGGCGACACGCGTGGCAATATTTGTACCATTTTCATTTCTTCCCACTTCTCCGAATATTAAATTCGACCAATAATCAAACTTTTTTTGTTTGCTCTTAAGTCCATTTCGGCGCAGGGGTGGCGCAATTCTGAGCAAAAATAGCACTTTGGCGCGAGACGTAGCAGACTTTCCTTCATGGCGCGATTCGGCGCAAATGGCGCGGCACTTCCATCACTGGGATAGAAAAAACCTCGTATAGAAATTAAAAGCAAAACAGTCGTTCGTATATTCGTTTTTTCCCCCCTATTTTTGATACGTTTGTTTTTCACCTTTTTGCTAAGCCGCTAAATTACGACCCGACAGCTCCCGTCAAATTTCCGGTTGAACTGACTTCGCAAGGGCTCGAAACAGAAAGTAATTAACCCTGGAATTTCGTTTAGGAGTGTGGCTATTTCGAACGAATTAAAACCTCGCCTTTTATTGCATTCGCATTAAAACATGGTGGAACAATATTCGGAATGTGGAACTATATGGCTCTACATTAATTACAGTATCGACAGAGAAGGACCATTAAGAAGCTGCCGTTTAATTACATTTAGAATTATAAAACAAAAAAGGACGACACTAATTTTGGGAGGGGGGGGGGGGGATACGGCTTATTGCAAGCGCAATGTAGCCTAGCGAGCGTGTTGGTTGAGATGAGGAACACCGAAAGAAAGAGACACAGACGGGAAGAAAGGACGACGTCGTTCCTACAGGCGCAAGCACACATCGTGAACGTTTAAAAAGCCGTAGTATTGCAATTCCTTCTTTTTTGCAACAAAAGCAGCAGCGAGGTGTGTCGTACAAAACACAACGTATACCGCCGTGGCACGTGTACGAGTATACCGCAGTTGCAGATAACATCACACCCGCCACTGTATGGCAGGTTTATCGTGTCATTTTCTTTCGCGTCCTTTCGAATAAAAACGGCCGGGAATGACAATAGACTACCTCTCCTGTAAAGCAACTTGTTCCATAGAAAAAAGAAAAAAAAAAGAAGCAAGAATTATATAGAAAAGAGGCCGATTAATCGCAGACTTTACGTCACGATGACGTCGTCAGCGGTTCCTAGCGCCGCTGCACATGCTCCCGTAGGGAGCAGAGTAGCGCCATTGATTGATGTTCGAGTTTGCCGACAATCCGCGGACCGTGTTGGCTCACGGCGATCACGTGGGCCAAATTTTCCCGCGCTTTCGCAAAATGTGCCAGTCGTCGGGGCGGGAGCATTCGCGTGGTATCGGCAGCCGTTGTTTTTGCAACATTTCGAGCGTTTGAAGCCATGGTGCTGTGCTTTCGGGTGTAATAACCGGCATTTGGCTGGAAAACAGCTTTTTCGCATCACGGAGGGAAGGAAACACCGCACCGACGACTTTTGTGGCTGTCGTGGATGAACGGGTTTCACTCGCACCTCTTGCACTCGGCGGTGCAAGGTAAGATAGTGATATTACTGCGATAACTGGTGTGACAGTTTGAAGAACTGAATGAACGCAAACTGCGATGCTCATTCTGACGAAGATCAGTTTTCTGGACGCCGGAACGACGGCAGACGCAAGCTCGCGCAAAATGCAGTACCTTCGATCTTCGCCCCAAAAGTTACGGAGGACTCCTCTTTTCCGAGAAACCGAGAATCAATGTATATCGTATGCGTAGTATTTAAAAGCCAGGCGTTAATCGACTGCTTCTGTGAAGACTTGCCGCTAGCTCGCCGTGAATTTCTCTCGTCACATTGCTGTATCCCGTTTCCTACGTGCGCGCACGATACCGCATTGTTTGTCACGCGTCGACTACACGCTGGTTTTATTCTGCGCATGTAACTCGATTAGCTCGTCTTAGCTTGGAGCACATGGAACGAACGTTGGCGCTGCAGAAGCAGGGATCCTAGGCTCAATCTCAACCCGTAAACCTGTTTCGATCTGGACGAGCATCGTACAGGCACGGTTTCGTGTACCACTACTGCGTGCTACAAGTTACAGACCATAGGCTACAGTAGTCGTACTGCACGGGCTGACTGAACAAACGCCACGAAAAGTTGACGGCAGCACCGCAAAACCGCCGCTTACTCGCCCCAGCCCCATGTGTCGTCTGCTACCGTAAGGTGATTTGGGCTCAAAACAAGACTTCTTCGCTCGCTCAGACCATAACAAGTGATGCAAGTGCTTTTCAGAGTGCTTACGTATGATATGAAAAACAGTTTTCGCACGATAAATAGCCTAGATATAACGAAACCCCAGCTTTCTTCTACATCCGCTACGTCCACCGTGCAAGAGTTGAAGCCTTTTTGGCATTCGCCGCTGGTCGCCGAGTGGGGGCGCTACAGTTGAAAAAAAAAATAGTGCCTTCTCTGCTGCCACACTGCTCTGTAAATTATTCGTGGAATCCTCGCAATGCAATTTTCCCAAACACTGAACTAGAGGTTCCGCCCTTCTTACAAGCACCAGACACGGTAATAAAATATTCTTAGAATATATGCTTTTGTCCTTTAACAGCAGCTGCGTCATCCCCCCCCCCCCCCCCCCGGAAAGTTGGAATAATGCGAATTTTATTTTCCTTCAAGCTTTTATAACTATTTTATAGCGCACCAACGACCTTTTGCACGCGGACGGCTTTATGGCTATGCAAAATCCGTATGTAGGCAATAAACATGTTTACGTAAACAAAATCCAGACTTAGTTGAGTCTATTGGCAAGCTTCCATTCATCCGTAGCCAAAGCTAGTCTAATTTTAATTTAAACTACTTATCGATTCACTGTGACTTCGAAGAGAAGCCCCACAGAAAGGTGAAATAAAAACGAGGGATTTCACATGAATATAAACCTAAAATGATACGTCCTTATACCCTCTCGGATAGGTATCAAACCTGAAGAAATAATAATCACGACCCGGTCCCAATGATGTCCGCAGCTATTCAAGACATGGCCGTCGAGCATAATACCCGTGGTTTTCTTTTGACAACTTTGCTGCGATGTTGCATCGTCATCTTAACATGCACCATATTCCTTTTTTTTTTTTTAATACTGCACTTGGAAGGTGTTTCTTTTTTTCCCGAGATACATCTGCGTTGCAGCGAAGCAAGCACAGCACGCAGAATCCCTGCGCCCACAATATGGTTGCTTCTCCGCAGTGCAGCAACGTCTATTAAGAAGCGCACTTGTCGGAGCTAGCAACGGCGTCCAAACTTTGGGCAATTAGAGCTACACACGTCGGAGAACTTCCGACAACCGTCGTGCTTGACACGATAATCGACTCGAAGAGTACGTAATCCGAACCGATATAAAGGCCCGTTCACACTCTTGCGACCCAGTAAGACCGAGAGAGACCATACCGGTTTTTAAGCCTCTTGCAATCTCTTAGGACCAGCTCCGCTGCAGCGCATCCGGTCCTATAAGAAGCCGCAAGAGGCTTAAAACCGGTCTGGTCTCTCTCGGTCTTACTCGGTCGCAAGAGTGTGAACGGGCGTTTACAAATCGTCCAAAAACGGGCGCCGTCCTACTGTAACGATCCGGCGATGTACCGAGACCTGAACGATTAAAAGACAGTCAAGAACCTAACTGAGCTGTTGGCGAAGAGTTGGCGCAAATTCGTCCCATTTTGGTGAATTGTAGCACAGCATGTAGCAGGGTGAGTCGCGAGTTGTGATCCCGGCCACGTATCATCAGTTGAGAACGACGAATTCCGAGGTGTGCGTAAAAAACACGGTCGAAGCCTGGAGTAACCTCGCTTTTAATTTAATTCTGGCGAAATTTCGGTAGTCACTGATTCACCTCAAAATCCGTTTAACACACTTGAAATAGTAACCCAAATTACAAATCCCAATAATTTTTGTCGCGATTTCTTTTTCTCGTTATGTAGCCAGTTTTTTTTTTTATTATTTATTTTTTAATATCAACATATCCTCTTTTTTCTTGCTTTTATTATCAATATCAAAAACATATGAGCGATTCTCAACTTTCAGCGATGGTGGTACCGCGATGCGAGAATCGCGCTCCCTAGCTCCTGGATGATCGGCTTCAGGTGCTCGCCTACACCTTCTTGGCGGGAAAAAAATAAACTAAGGCTCTAACACTGCTCGCATATAGCAAAACTAGAATTACTTACGCGTCGCAGACACCGCCTCGTACTGCTGTTGTACGACGATCATCCAGATGACAGCCATTTTGATAGGTGCCAGCGCTGCCCCTATAGGTCGTGAAAGCTTCGAATAGCAGCGATTCGTAGCGAACACAAGGGCTAACAACGTTGCGGTATCTTGCCACGACAGATTCGGCAAACAACGTGGAACTCGACAAGCTATACACGTCTAGACGATATCGGCGCTCCATTCACTCTTGTGGGCGCCGCCGCCATGTTGGTGCCTACCGAACGCAATTGGCGATCGTTACAAGATTCGAAAATGCGACTTTCTCAGCATCACATTCGGTGTCGGGAAACTCGGGAGACGTCGTATCGCTCTGCGGCCGACTGTTTGCACATTGCTGGAGGACGGAAAAGCGTTTCCCGCGATTTCGGAGATAAAGGTTCAGATGACTGGCAACGGTGATTTTAAGCAGCCAGATGGCTGAGGTGTGGGTACTCTGAAACGTATCCTATTTAAGCATGTTATATCTCGAATAGTGTCTTTTTTGCATACCGCCTTTTTCTCGCAAATTTCATTTTAAAACCTTATCAGTGCCTTCTCTATACGGTACATACTTCTATACTACGCGAATTCATTTATTCACGTTTTGGTTACTCGTCGATATCGACGTTTTATTTACGATATTTTTCTGTCGTGTTTTGGGGGTTTGGGACCAGTCAAGCAGTTTTCAAGGATTTTTTTTTTTTTTTCCCGCGTCATCGGCTAACGTTGAATATCTTTTTTTTTTTTTTAATGGCGACATTATCCCATGAAGTAAACTGGTCGAAAAAATAGATAAAAAGAAGCACGTGCTTTGCAGCGGCTGCCCCTACTTGGATGGTGGCCAGAAGTACTTGAATACATCAGCGTATAAAGGCGCGGTTACCTCACAGAGTCGGCGTGATTACGGCGATTTGGTTTTACGTTCTCGTATATTTTAATGGGCCCGGCACGTGTAGCGCACGGAGATTTGCTCGCTTAATTGGCGCTGCTGCGCTTGACCTTCGGGGAAGACCCTCAACGAGCGAGACCTTTGGCGTCGCAGAACACGGCGCACCGTTCCAAGTCGCGCGCTGTCGCCCGGATCCTCCGTTGTTGTGGGACTGCAGCATTGACCTACAGGAGCCGCAGCCACGGCTATACTTCGTCTCACCTTAGTATGGACTAACCACGAATGCTGTGCTAGCGCGAGCGGCTAGCCTTGACTGCCTCGACTGGAGCACTCGCTGCACGAGCGCTCGTGCAGCCGCCGAGGCTTCATTCAAAGCGACTAGCTCGCGCTTCTAGCACGCGCGGCTAACAATAGTCCATACTAACGTGAGACGAACTATAGACGTTTCCACTGTTTACAAAAATCACAGTCCACACGTGTTAAATCACAGTCCAGAACGCGCACGTTCGTCGCTTCGGAAAGCGAGCAAATCACGCGCCATACGCACGAACACTGAAAATGGAACCTGCCAAGTGCCCTTTTTTGGAAAGGTCTATAGACCTTTCCAAAAACGAGCTTGTGGCCGGTGCCATTTTGAGCGTTCGTGCGTATGGCGCGTGCTTTGCTCGCTTTCCGAAGCGACGAACACGCACGTGCTGGGCTGTGAAGATCGCACGCTGGACTGTGATTTTGTAAACATTGGAAAGGTCTATAGATAGCCAGACTCAGTCGGATAGTATTGCATCATTTTTAGTATGTTTTTTTTTTTGTTGTTTTTTTTTTTTGCTATAAATTTAACGTATATTTTCTGTCTCGTGTTTGCTATGTAAACATCACCAGCGTTCCCCCAAAGAATCTTCACATAACTATTTTATGGACTATTTCGTTCAAACTTCTGGTGTGTGTGTGTGTGTGGGTTGGGGGAAAAAGGGGGGGGGGGGGGGGGGTTGACCCGGTTAAGCCGCATTTTGGTGGCGTTTTGTCTGTAACCTTGACATCTTGTAAAAACAAATGTCAAATAAAATTGTAAAAAAAAAAATTGTAAACGGAGCATTCGACTCACCACGACGAATCGGCTCAGGTCCCCAGCCCACGTGACCCATAGGTATCCCACCATCACTCCCCGCCGTGTCAGTGGTGCGCGCAACCGTAAGGGCGAGCCCATCGTAACCTACAATGTTTTTGACAGTACAGTCGAATTAGTCGTGCAGTATATTATCATTACCATCTCCTATTTCACAGGATGTTGTCTGTACTATATTAAAATTAGAATGAAAAAAAAAAAACCTCGCGGCTACATAAACGTCAACCTCTATAGACTTACCAACCGCACTATAATCCCTACACGAAATAGCATTCGTGTAATTCGAGCACCATTGAGGTATTTTGTGGCCACAGCTGGTCCACAACGTACGAGCGCCACTGGCCGTTTCGTACTCTTCCTCCCTCCCTGTCGTCACTAGGCCCGAAGCAGACAATGCCATAGCGCTTGCCGATGTTTAAGCCAGCTGTGTGCGCGACGGTAGACTTTTTATTCGGTTACTGGCATCAATTCGGCTCCTATGAACTTACGTTGATGTAGAAAGTGTCGGAAGCAGAGAAGTTGTCAAAGGACTGGCAGTAACCACGCATTAATAGGGCGGTAATGCCTGGCGGGTGATCATCGGAATACAAAATTCACGCGCAGCATCGAGCGTCCAAGACGTCTGGCCATTCTTGTCACCGTCTTCACAAAGCCCGAATAGTGCTATTGTCGCTGTTCAAACAGCTGCTCTCGCTTGCGCGGCTTGCAGACGGCAACGCATTCATCGCCACGTGGCGACGGGACACATTCACAGAGACAAAGACAAAAGCGAGACTCCGAAAGGTCGATGGCGCGCGACAAAGGGCTCGTAAATGCAAGGGCCCGTCCACCCTTTATAACATCCCCCCCCCCCCCCTAAAAAAAATTAAAATAAAAAAAAAAATATATATATATATATATTGTTTGTTTTTTGTATGTGATGTTGAACGATAAAACACCTTCAGACATCCGACATCGGTTAGATTTATCGCCGTGAGACAATCGAAATTGCCAGATTCGTGCCACAACCACTAGGGTACGCGTCTCTTATCTCTGGGTGGTGACGTCAGAACATGTGACATCGCGACGCTTTTTTTTTTTTTTTAATTCTCCTTTCTAGTTTGGAACGCGTGAAACGGCGTCTCTTGGCTCACACTTTAAGTGTATTGGCTTTGACCTGTGCTTCGACGGCATTAGAATTACTGTTGTTTCTTCGAAATTTCCACGTGATTTCGCGTTCCGCACCAGAGCAGGCACGCTTCTACATGCGTGAAAGTTTGAGACGCTCAAGTTTCTACTATAGACCTTTTCATTTTAGTAGTTGCCTCACCGGCGGATAGAGGGCGCTGACGCACTCGGCGCCATTGGGTTGCTTCAATTTGGTTGGTTTCGGTTTCAACGTGAACGCGGCTATGTTGATGTTTTGCGTTGTTTTTGCTTAATTTTGTCATGTGATTATTTTCCCTGTAGCACACAACCAATAAAACAGTGGTATTGAGCCACTTTGAGGACTCCGAGGTGTATTTGAGCCTAAATTGCGGGCTTTGTTTTACCAACACCTTTGATGTAGGATCTGATTATGGTCGGTTGCGAAACGCCTGACTGATGTACAGGGAAGATTACCATCGTCTACGGCCGTACACGATGACACCAGTTTCCAAAAAAAACAAACTAATGAACAGGCTATCATCTGACTGTCAAGAAGCATATCGACAGCTTGATTAGCAATGTGCTGAATCGGCCGGAACAGATGAACTCGCGAGTTTACCATTCACTGTTTGGTTTTCGTTGGCACCCAACCTTTAGTGAAATTCGCAGGCTAAAAACGTATCGTGTAATGACGCAGACAATTGATATAAACAAGTAGTATCGTCTCGGCCTCGTTTTTTTAATTCAGTGCTCGAGCATGTTGTGACAGACCGAGTAGGAAGTTTCTTAAATTGTCAACCCTGCTAAAGTACTCATAAGCAGCATTTCGCGATATTGGCCCTAGGAAATAAATGATTTTTATATGAACATTTGCTTACTCATAGTATGATATAAGTCACAGGCCTGTCAAATTAAATCTGGCATTCGTCTTCCGTAAAATTGGCCAAACAAATTTAAAGGGCGCAGGAGGAGAAATACCTCGGAAAGTTTGGCTGAATTCTAGCACAAGGCACCACTTCACGGACCTGTGTGAACAAATATTTATCTGTTTGAACAGATTCGCTTTGTAAATTTCGGCGTCACCAGCCAACAAAAGTAAACCTCTATTCGGCACCGACCATCCTGGACTCAAGTGATTGTTATGCAGACGGCTCTTTTTTTTTGCGTCAAATATTGCGTATTTCAGATACTAACAAAAATTAAAACAGCGTACGCAAAAAAAAAAAGGTCGTCATTATTGGGCATGCGCCGAACCCAAACCGCATTGGATTTGCAATTAGAAACGACATTATTTCTTTGTGCACGCTATTCTAAAACTCGCTACTGTTAAGTGTCTTTGGCAGTTTCTTGCGCGGGAAGTACCAACCTTTGCGTTAAAATAAATTCAGTGGATGGCACTGGTTATCTTAAGATAATCAATAAATCACTTAAATGACTGCCGAAACCGAGCACGGTATACAATTTCTTAAACTTCATAAGTAAACCGACCAACCGAATCTTTATGTCGCAAAAAAAGATTGAGGACCTCATTCAGATGTAGGTGTGATATTATGAACAAACAAATCGCCTGATGTTGACATACCATTACGTCTAGCCTCAGATAAAATACAAGTTCAACGTTCGTTGTCTATCTGTTCCGCGAGTTTCCTCACATAATAATAAAAAAACTGTTTTCGATATATGACGAATACAAAGAACGATACTTTTAGGAAATACAGATAGTCTCGTTGCGCTGACTATTTTTGGCGCCTTCCAATCCTAAATGCGCGATATAAATATACGCGCTTCTTACTGAGAATGTTCCGCCACTATCAGTAAACAAACCTCAGTCGTCCTAATGATCTTTGAACCCTCGTGTTGAATTAGTCGTCGAGTAGACGTATCAGACTTCAGTTTTCGAAGTAAGGCAAGAAAGCGTAGTGAAACGCGACGAAAAACACGAATACAACGCATCCGCCAAGGCGCGGAGGGGAGAGCGGAGCAGCAAGTTGAAGCAACTTAATGGCTGCCGCGTCACGTGATTCCAAGATGGCAGCGCCCATGCGGAGGAGGCTGAAAAGGTCTATTCAAAACAAGTCCTAACCAGCTCCTTTTCGCAGCGCCCCCTGGGCAACGCACGAGGCCTATTCTAGAAATCCTGTCGATTCCACGATGGAGCCATTGAGCGCCCGGCAGTTGGAAAAGGCCAAGAGCAACGCCAAACGGTTCCGATATGGTAGCGCAGAGCCACTTCTGGGGTGACCCCTTAGCCAGCGTTAAAACATACGCGCGGCGGCCTCTTCGCGAAACAACAAAAGTCACAAAAAAAAAAAAGGGGGGGGGGGGGGCTATTGGCGTTTTGAGAAGCGGGAGAGGGGCGCATAGTGTAGGGTTCACCCAAAGTTTTCTCCTTTCCTGAAAAAAAGAAAAACAAAAAAAGGGGGCACGTCCGTGTTTTTGGATTTCACCGCTGGGGTACTGCTTGGCGCTGCCTGGGAGATACCCTGCGCGCAACCTTCTAAGTGATCTCCTTTCCCCTTTACAGTGGCCACGTTCTTTCGCGATTTGACGAGCCTTTGAATAAAAGAGGCTATGGCAGTGGAGACAAAGGCAGACTTTGACTCTACTGCACACGTCGAACACGTAAAAAGGCGGAACACCAGGCGTCCGGTATTTGGCTCTCGCATTCGAACGCGTTCGACGAGTGCAGTGGAGACAAAGGCTTGAGGTCTGCATAGGAAGCCCCAGAGCATAGCCTCCTCTATTCCCACAAAGCCTGGCAGTTCGACGACGGAGCCGTAGAGTGCCCGGTCGCAGATTTGGAGCGGGAGGATCTGGTAGCACAGAGCATCAAAGAGCCGTTTCTCAGGGAACCTGGACGTCGGCGCACGGCTTTTGCAGCGGCGAGGACCCGAAACACACTCGTTCGCTCGGGAGATGTGTGGTTCGGCGTTTCGCCGCAGCGGGACGCCACTCACGTGGCTCTCCTCTCATCCGTTGTCTGCCGCTCCACCTTTTCCATTTCGGCGGCCGCTTCTCGTGGCGATCTGCCAGGCTTTGTCAGTATGTAGGAGGTTATGCTCAAAGTCCTTCTGTTTAGGGTATGCCATATTTTGTAGTACCCGATGCCGACAGAACGCGTTCACAGATAGATATAAAAGAAGCCGTCGAAAACAAAATGTCGGCGTATCACAGTCAACGCCACGAGCGCGTGCAAAGACACGCTCTTTCGCGCGCTTCGAAAAACAAAAAAGTGTTCGGAACAAAATGGTCAGGTGGAGTGATCACAACAAGCGAAGCGCCCTTCCACTGCTAAAGATAAGTTTGTTTTAATGTAAACTTTATCGAGTCTACCATGAACAGTGGCATACTAACTTGTTTTTGAATTGAGGGGAGAGGGAAGGGGCAAACCAAACGCCCCCGACCCCCCTCCCCCCCCCCCCTCCCGCCCCACCTCTTTTTAGGGCCGGGGGGCGGCGCCCTTGGTGTCCCCTGGGCGCCGCCGGCCAGTCTTTGCCCTGCTCAGTGCAGTGGCGGCTGTTTCGGGGGGGGGGGGGGGGGGGGGGCAAAACATATGCCTTACCTCCCCCCCTCCCTCTGAGAACTGGGGGGGTGGGGGGGAAGCGCCCCTCTTACGCCCCCCGGTTGGTACACCCATGACCATGAAAGATGGAACCCTATACAAGAAGCAGTAACTAAACGAGCGAGTTCATATAAAAATTATATCTAAACTACAGACCAGCTACATACATCTAATCGAGCAAATATATAAATCATAACGCTATTGGCGGCTTGTACGAACTACAGGGGGCGCTTCTCTAGCTATCATCATCGTTTGTGACGTCACGGGTAGGACAGACCGCGCAGATCTTGGATTCTTCGGCTTGTCAGCTCGCTTCCTGCGCTGTTTGGATCACGCAGCGGCAAAGCGTTGCACAGGTTGTTCATTTGGTGAAGTGATATTTGTAGTAGGACATTTTATCAAAGTTTGAAACCGCACGTGACACGCGTATGTGTGTGCCAACAAACACTTTTGGCGCTGAGGTGTCGAAGCGTTCGGATGGTGGTGTGCTGTACTCTACCCCAGTAGAAAATTCTGAATGATGGAAATAAAATGTCCAGCGCTTTATTATACTACAAGACCTACCACAGCGAATAGAGTGTATTTTTTATTATGATTCGGACAAAATAAAACTAAGAAAGGAATGTCTCATCAAATTGAATATAGGAAAGCGAAATTAGAGAACTCAGTGTGTAGTAAACACTTAAGTGAAAGTGACCCCGTGTATCCTGTTGGTTCCAATGTGTTCTGTGAGTCCTGGTCTCTTAATAGTAACGAGTTGATTCCTTTCTTAATTTTGTAAACCAGTAAACGAACATTTCCTCAAAATAACTAACAGGAAGAAGCGGTGGCTGGCTTCCGGAGTCGTTTCAACTAAATCCCCGCTTATTCACCCGGTCGACACGAAACGTGCGAGACCCCCTTGCGATCGAAGTCCTTAAATCTAGTAAGTCGGTGACACTTCAGCGTCCCAAAGAATGGGGAATACACCTGCTATGAATTACTACCGTTTGTGTGTTCAATGTTTGCGGACTAAAATCCGCATAATGCGTGATGCGCTCCTCAGCGAGCGATTTTAAATTTGTAAACAATTCTTCGTAAAAACAGGATAGAACAAATTATTCAATCGTCTGAATTTGCCGGGCCATAGCCGACAGTTAAAGAATTCACGAAAATTTATGTTTTTCTCTCGAGCGGAAGTCGCGATGTGACAAACTTCTTTGCCACGTATTCGCTTCGGGAGGAGCTGAGCGTCAGTTGCTGACGAGCATTTGCTCTGCAGCATGTGCCGAGGACACACTTGGATAGAATCGTCGGTACCGGCAAGCTCAATGTAGCTAAAACAAGTGTGCGGCGTTTTGCAACCCAACTGTGCGCGCGTGCAGTTACAAAAAGACAGCACGTCATTTACTCTGGTGAATGCAAAATCTTTTTTTTTTTTTTTCTACAACTCCACAGATCCGAAAAAACAAGAATCACAGAGGCTGTGAATAGCCCTGACGCACGCCACGCAAGCTGTAATGTGAAACTCCAGGGTTGTTTTTGAACATTTTAAATTTTCTAATATCTAAGGCAACTCCGAGACGCTGTTATTTATTAGAGAGAACAGTCACAAAAACATTATACGCGTTGCTTGAATAAATAAACCGTTTTTAATCGGCATATGTGTGAACTAACATAGTCACTAAGGTCATGATTAGCTAAATATTAAATTTAAATTTGAAGCATCGAAGTATACGCGTTCATCCACCATAGGGTGCTGTTTTTAATACTTACTATAACAACTTTTTTTTTGTGTGTGTGTGTGTGCGTGCGTGTGTGTGTGTGTGTGCGCGTGTGTGTGTGTTGAAACGCTGATCTAGGATTGTTCATTTAGTTTCTCCTCCTTTATAGTTACTCTTTTTCCGGCCCTCGCGGCAGCGACAGATCCCTACTTCGGTCCCTTAGCCAAAACGTCTGGAGACCCCTGTTGTAATACAATGTATACAACACGAGCAAAAATTTGAATGGAAAGGAAAGTGTAAAAATAAAAATATTTAACGGAAAATAAAACAGAGAGCGGGCAGGGCACTACTGGCAATGAAACACATCGAGAAAAAGCAAAACGACGTGGCCAAACGATATTCAAAACCACGCTCCACGTGCACACGAGGCCGGCCTCCCGGCTTTCCCGAACGTATTTCTTTTCTCGCGTCGTCCGGGAAACTTGCGCAACAGACCCCCGTCGAGTCTCCGTTTGCCCCCAAGCTCATACCAAGGTTTTAAGCCAAAAAACACAATGACAAAAAAATAAATAAAACAAGTGAGAGGCAACACGGGGCAAGGAGCCTCGGCCCGCATTGCCTCTCACTTTTTGTCCCCGTGTTTTTTGGCATACAACATGAATGTGAATCGGGACCAAAGCTGACAGTGCGGTGAAAGTACACAGTCGTTGGACCCAATAATTCCTTTCGACACGCACTCTTCTGCGTGTGGGTACGGGTAATAGTCACGTGTAATAGTACGCGTAATAGTCACGTGGCGTTTGACTGGTCCAACCAACAGACACGTAGCTTTCGCCGCACTGTCAGCTTGGGGACGAACGGAGTGACGGTCTGAAAATTTGGACTCCACGTACTGCGGGAGAAGTCTCCCTTTCGGGAGACGCAACGGGAACCATGATGACACGAGGCGGTGGTTTACCGCTCGTGCACCGTCCTGCAACTCCCGAATCCCTAAAAAGAGCGCGCTCGCGCGCTGTGTCGTAGGTTACTGTATCGTCTGCTTGTACATGACCGCCTCAAAACAGCTCCATCGCGTCATAAAAAAAAAAAAAGAAAAATTAGAATTACGAGTGTTTAAGTGGCACACACGACGTTCGAAGGTTCGAGAAGCTTCCTGCTCGTCAGCCTCCGGCGTACGAGCTACATTTGGCGAAAGCAGAGCGAAATATATGCCCCGCACCAAACTCTGCATTCCGCGAGGCAGCTCGCCCTCGAGCGCTGTAAAGGAGCTCCGGACTCGCAGCGAAAATAAAAGTTCTCTCTCTCTCTCTCTCTCTCTCTCTCTCTCGAGCGCTGTATAGTTAAGTTTGGCGCATTTTACGTATATCCCTTTTCCGCCAATAAAAAAAATTGGCGGCAAAAAAAAAAAGGCGACATTTTGGTTCTGGTATTTACTCTATAGAGGCGCCTATCTCTAGCCTCTCTCCTGGCCGAGATGTTCCCGAAACCACCGGCAACGGAAGCAACACTAGCCACGTGCTCAGATCAATGCGAGCAGGTCGAACTCAGAAAGGTCGTGCATGACAACGGTGAATTGAATAGGGAAGGAAGCGAAAGGAAAAGAAACTAGAAGTAACGAAACATGTCACACGCAATATACAAGTACTAACAAACAGTTGAAATATTAATAGTTACGACGGTGACGAAGGCGTGCAACGCATGCCTCAGAATCAAAATTAAAAAATTAACAGGCAAAAAAAAAAAAAAAGTAAGCGCAAACGTGACGGATTGCAGCAGCGTTCGGTGTTCTCCCCGAAACAGCAAAGGGCACCCCGTTTTCGCAATCCTCGCGGCATCCGCGGACTTTTCTCAGCGGGGTGCCATGGCAACTGACTCTTCCAGTCCTCTTCCTCCTCTCCCCCTTGCGTCACTCCCCTCTCCCTCCCGGCCGTCAGAGAACGCCGAAGCCAGGTGACCTTGGCCGCCTCTACCGTTGCCCGCTTCCTCCCAAGAGCCCTTTAAAACCTGGACATTCCTCTTTCACATCTTCCTCCTCGTCCATTCCCCTCCCCCCAGCCAGTCCCCCAGTGCGTCGTCACGACACGATGGCGAAAGCTCGCATCCGCCACAGTACAAATGAATGCTCCCCCCTCCCACTCCACCGTTGGAAGCAATACTGCCTCCCGCGAGAGTTTTCACACTCCCTCACTCTCTCTCTCTCGCTCTCTAGCGTGCTTGCCCCGCTCCCCTTCGAGAGTTTTGACGATCACTCCAGCCACTAAACTTCCCCTGTCTGTCTGGGCACTTCCAAGCCTCGATCAGTTGCTGCCTCGCTCGTTCCAACCTCCTCTCAATCTTCTGTCGTGCACCTCTCCTTCCTCTCGGAGTTTGAACGCCTCCCTCCTCTCCCGTCGCGAGAGAGCAAACTCTCAGTCTCCTCCAGCTCCGGAGCTGGAGCCCGGGTTCGCGCCGAGGCCTGCGGAGGTCGATCAGCAGCTAGGCATCACGAGATCCGTGACGTCAAACGAAGACCCTCATGAACGCGGAAGCAAAAGAACCTCCTCGCAGCTGCCGCAAAGCTTCACTGACTTCCTCTTTCTCTCTCTCTCTCTCTTTCATAGCCGCACACCAAGTGACCAATTTGCGCCCAAAAATAGAGATGTCGCCAATTTCGTCGAATCTAAGGTTCGACGTCGAAACTCGAGCTTCGACTGGCTCAGCGAACCTTCAACCTTGTAGCAAAATTTGACCAAGTTCGACATATGGTCAGTGTCCCCCGATATCTACACAAAAAAGGCGAAGTTTAAAGGAAAAATATAATCTAGAAAGTAGTTTTATTTAATAAAATTTTAGAAAATGATCCCCAATAGGGAGTTTTCGTAAATCCTTTCCAACCTCACGCAACGCTCTTCGCAACCCGCCATGAGATCCGGAACTGTGCAGACAAGGCGAGCGGCGTCTCCGTCGCGAAGAACGCAGCGGAGGGAGAAACACGGCCTACAATAATTCCCGATTGTTGCCACAATATAAAAGCAAAACACGCTCATAGTTTGAATGCCAAAATCAGTTTATTAGTGCGAACAACCAAATAAAGATACCCAACAAATGCCCTCCTCCTCCTCCACCAGGCAGCGTGAGCGCGTTCCAAAATTCCGCGCATGCTCGTGACAATCGAACTTTTGTCGAACTTCGTTACAGAAGTTCGAAAAAAAAAAAAAAAAAAAAAAAACAACGTCGCGGACCTACGTGCCTTCCCAAGGAGGATGCACGTTTCGGGCCGGCGCCGTAATCACCGCCATTCGTCGAACGTGTCCCCGGGTACGTCCAAATCGTACACCGTGGTCCAAACCTCCGACACCGCATCGCCGATCAACGAGAAAAAAGGGTCGCTCATCGTAACGGCTTACTTCGCGCCATCGGTGATTTAGTGACGCTTTCCTCGGCTCACTGTGACGGAATAGC
The DNA here is from genome assembly GCA_013358835.2 of Ixodes persulcatus. Classification (NCBI taxonomy): domain Eukaryota; kingdom Metazoa; phylum Arthropoda; class Arachnida; order Ixodida; family Ixodidae; genus Ixodes; species Ixodes persulcatus. The sequence goes on along the minus strand of JABSTQ010010098.1, from coordinate 115,742 downwards.
TGCGCCAGTTCGACACGACCTTCGCTTAAGACCAACTTAAAGGACCAAGACAGGTACACTATAACTACATACTTTTACGTAGGAAAAAAAAAAAAGTACAGTAAAACGTGCATACTTGTCTACGTAATTTGTTTCTCTCAGGTATGCTTTAAACCACAAATAACTATTTCAGACACTATTTTTTTCGCCCCTTCAACTCTAAAACGCACGGCTTTGAGTACTGAACTATAAATTCAGAAAAAAAAGCGTGGACCGCGCGGAACCTCGCATTTACCCGCGGCATGTCCGCTCTGCAAATGTCGCTTCCCCGCACGGCAGCTGTGCCATGCGGGAAGCGCACTCGAGGAAACTAAGATCTGATGGGATTCACTACACAACGCCAGAAGTACAGCACCAATATGATGTTCCTCGTGTTTCAGCACGTGTTCTATAGAACTTTTTCACAAGGGCGCCGCCATCTTGAATTGCCGTCACTTCCAGTACGGGCGAAAACGTTGTTTTGCCGTTGCCACGCCAATAGAAGCCATTTAGGATTTAAGCGTAACCGTCACACATTCTCATTTTGCCTCCCCTCCATTTTTTACCATTTGCAGGCTTGAAACGTTTTATTCTTTTTTTTTTTCTCGTCACCCATGCCGGATATGCCTATTAGGCGGCTGGGACGAGAGTAATCGAAAGAGGTCTATAGACATCAGCATCGCTTATCACCCGGCCAAAAAATGCCGAGTCACAGAGCTGTGGACGCACGCGCAGGGTCCGATATACCGCACAGGAGATGACCAGCGCAAGCTCAGAAGACGCCCAGCAGACAAAGATGGCAGCGCGCAGAAGGCGAATTTCGCGAAGGTCTATACGAGCTGAAACAATCCCATACATGGGAGGCCCGTGGACTCACGCTTCTAACGCCGATTGATCGGTCCCATCAGCGTGTAGCGTCGGCTACGTCCGGACTCAAGATGAAAACGAAGTATGGCAACATGAGCCCGTTCGAGACATCCTAGTGCGACAAGTAGGACAAAATCACCTTTCTCTGACGTTCTTCTCATAGTTGCTAACAAATCCAACGTGGGCCAAGGCTTGCGCTCAGAGCGAAAAAAATGCATTCCGAAAATAAGCACCGCCAAAGACATACTCCGTTCGACTTGCCAGAGGGCGAAAGCATACATTAAAGGGATGCTGAACCGAACTCTGGATTCCACAAAACACGGCGGCAAATCACATCACTCATACAGCGATATCTCGAACGGACGACCGTATTTTTTTTTAAAAAAAGGAGACGCATTTGACAGACATGTTCACGTCGTCTTTCCCCGAGAAGGAGAGGGAACGGCCTTCCGTCTTCTCCGCCTCGCCGCCTTGAGGGGGCGAAGCGAAGAGAGGAGGAAACGAGATATCATGACGTCACGTGCCTCGTCGGCCTCGTTCAAGCTCGACCTCTTTTTCCAAAAATACGGCTGTCCATTCGAGATATCGCCTTACGAGTAGTGTTGTAGGGATTGTAGCGTCCCGCCTACATCTCCCTGCAGTGTTTTCTGAAATCCAAACTTCGGTTCACCATAGCTTTAAGGCTGCGGTCCCACGGCAGCCATCTTGAACAAGGCGATAGTTCAACCAATAGATGGCGACACGCACCCGTGGGGTGGCCGAAACGTTGGTTCACGGTGGGATGGCTCGAGCACCATCACGTTCCCCTCGTGGCCTGGCTCGCGCCGCTGCCAGCTGTGCTCAGCTGGCTCAATAGACCTTTCCAAAAACGAGCTTTTGGCCGGTGCCATTTTGAGCGTTCGTGCGTATGGCGCGTGCTTTGCTCGCTTTCCGATGCGACGAACACGCACGTGCTGGGCTGTGAAGATCGCACGCTGGACTGTGATTTTGTAAACATTGGAAAGGTCTATAGACCTTTCCAAAAAAGGACACTTGGCAGGTTCCATTTTCAGTGTTCGTGCGTATGGCGCGTGATTTGCTCGCTTTCCGAAGCGACGAACGTGCGCGTTCTGGACTGTGATTTAACACGTGTGGACTGTGATTTTTGTAAACAGTGGAAACGTCTATAGCGTGGCCCAGCAAACGCATGTATGCGAGAATGTCAGGCTTTGTATAAATTGTTCTCTGATATACACCTTTTTCGTTTAGCCTCGCACCCAGCCACGTCGCCCCCCTATCCGGTATGCGTTCCGAACAAAAAGCAAGAGATTACAACCCCGAACAAGTAAAAAAGTATAGAAGGGTCATAACAAGAACGACTGACGGTTGCAATTAAAATGTTAACACGTTCTGCTGTCGAGGAGGGAAGAAAGCGATGGTTTCACGCATACCGGAAGTTCCAGGATTGAAGATGGCGGCGCCCACGTAGAAAAGGTGTATAGGGAGATGCGGTTCGGCGGTTGCCACGGCCTTTCGCAATAAATCTTACCAAGAAGGAATCAATTGTTGATTGACGTGTCAATATTCTTTCAATGAAAACTTCTTCTGCAGGAATGCACGCTCAGTAGACTCAATATTCCAAGACACCAGTGGAAGCGGACGTCAAGCAAACTGCTTCGCAATTTACGGTACTTACCTCACCATTATAATGACGACCGAAAAGTGACATAACGAAATATTGTGTTTCATGGGATCCGGAAGATTTTGTAAAGGTTGTTACATTATAGTTCCCAGAAGACAAACGCCGTTGCAATATTTTCGGAAGTACCGATATAATGTTGTAAGTACAGCTTAGGAGGAGTATGATGAAAACCATCAGAATAAATAGGAAGACGTTTATTTGCAATGAAGACGCTATGAATGAACGGCGTTTAGCGACGGCAAGTTATGAGCGTATGGGAATTTATAAGTTCACGTGATTGCTAACTATGGACATGCGGATAATGACGACCTGTTTTGTCGGGAGATGGAGTAGCGGTGATGACCTGATATCGGACGACTCGTGGCAGACGAATAAGCAAGTTTCTTTTCAGCGAATGGTAAGCGTCCAGTGTCAAGCACAGCACGTGGCTACCGACGTTGTCGACGTTTCGAACACTTACCACTTTCGACAAAAGTGCTGGCACCTGGGCTAACTTTGTGGAAAGAGTCGAAGGCTTCCTCGAGTCCAGCGCCATCATGAACTGTAACTGAAAACGATCCACTATTCAGTCTGTGGGTGGCGAAACGTATCCGCATCTGCGGAGTCATGGTCGATGCGTACTCTAAGTGCTTGGAAGTTTACACGATGCCTGCCACGACGTACAAACGCGTCATTGACGTTCTATGCTCTCTTTTCCCTACTTTTGCCCTACCGAAAATACAACGCGTCAAATCTTGCTTTACATAAAATAAACAAGTCCCCCCCCCAAAAAAAAAAAAAAAAAAACGGCATCAGGCATCACATTAGTGCACCATACCATCCTGCAACTAACGGGCAAGCAGAACAGATGGTGTGCGAAACGAAAAAAGCCCTCTTGAAGCTTACGGAAGAAGCAGTTCAGTGAAGAATCGCCAGGTTCTTGTTCCAGCAGCACGCGACGGTCTCATCTTACACGGTAAAAACACCCGCCGAAGCAATGTTCGGCGGACGAAGAGCCACACCCCTCGATCTCATAGACACTATGGCCATGAATGAAGATCGAGAGATTCCCAGATCGGGAGTAATGGCAGATTATTCGGTCGGACAACTCGTCTACGTGAGGAATTTCAGCGGAAGACGGGCCTTCCATGTAAAACTTGAGTAGAAAAGGCTCTATGTTGGTTGACAAAAAGGTGTCATCCCTCTGAAGACGTTGGGTATCAACGCCCTTGAGTGTAAATATAACGAAATCACAAAACTCTCTTTGTGTATTGTGTAACTGCCCTTGTATTTGGTAGTAGAGGCTATGGTGGTGACTTGGACCTTTCACGCCAGGCTCCTTTTTCTTATTTTTCGCCTCATACTTCTTTGCGGCTTCAGTAGGCTTCAAGAATCTTTTGGAACGGGGACACTTTACGTTGTTGTTGTTTACGGTTTTAATGGCGCAAGAGCAACAATGGCCATACTGCGCCAAACAAGGTGGGTCAATTAAAGGGGCGGTGCAACGATATTCGTTTTGAGCGTTTTTCACTTTGTATGAGCTTAGTGGCACTAGTGGGACCCAAGTACACTCGCACGCAACGCCACTGACGAAGAAACCTCTTTGTTGCGGTGTAATTTAAAGGAGAAAGCGAGCGTTTTCTTTCAATCTCTCCTTCGCAAATTTTGATGACGTACCCTGGTGGTAGCAGCATCCTCCAGGAACGATATTGGAATGCGGCTCATAGATTGGACCCGAGCATTGCGTGAGCACTCGATTTGGGCTCGTGATAATTGATAGCTCGAGAAGCATTCGGGTAGTGGCCCGTGTCCAATCGCTGCAACGACGACAATAGCCGAGCCATAACAATGTCTGGAACTCAGCGCGTGTCCTGTGCTTTGCCAACCCCAGCGCGTGGCTATGATCAACATTGGCGGCATATAATCGACTCCAGATCACGTGGCCGCTTGTTCTGGCTGCGAGTTGAGGGGGTGAACGCTGCTCGTTTTTCGTTATTTTTTTACTGGGACTTCTATTTCGTGGGGTGAAAAACGAACGCGTGTTTCATAGGTCATTAACGTCAGGGATCCGTTCTAAGCGGTATTTGCGCAAAGTACAAAAATTGTTGCATCGCCCCTTTAAAAAAGGGTGAGTTGAATTAAACAATGGGGGAATAGTTCTATAATTTGTTTAAAAATCCAATATTTCCAAGAAAATCAAAAAGACGTTTGAATGAAATCAGTGGTCGCTCACCAAGTAGCAAGGCAGGGTGAAATGGAATGCAATATTTAAAAAGATCAGGAAAAAAGAATTGGTGTTGCTGCCGTAGACCAGGACAAAGAAATAAAATATGAAGAACAGTCAAAGGTTCACCGCAGCGCTCACAGGATGGAGGTTCTCCACCAGTAAGCAGGTAGCTATGGGTAAGGTAGGTGTGGTCAATTCTCAGGCGGCATAGGAGCACCTCGTGGAATCTATTTTTGTTGTAAGATGTTTCCCAAGTACCAAGGTCTGGCTTGATGGTGTGAAGCTTATTGTTAACCTCTAAATCCCACTCGGACTGCCACGATCGGAAGACTGCAAGTCTTGTAGGCATTTTTAAGTCTTGGTGGGGGATGCGGACATGTGACACGCGAAGATTTTGCGAAGAGACGGCCAGTTTATCTGCAGCCTCGTTGCCTGCAATGCCCACATGGCTAGGAATCCAGCAAAACCTAATGTCGTGCCCATCCTGTAGGTCCTGCTGCACCTTACCACGCACAGTTAGGGTCAGCCGATTCTTTGTTGATAAAACAGAACATACCGCCCTAACAACACTCTGGGAATCTACAAAGATGATGGCTTTCTTTATTTTACTCTGAACTATATAATCAAGCGCCATCATGACCCAATAAGGCTCAGCAGTAAAAATACTGGCAAGAATGTTTAGACGAGTGACTTTGGAAAAACGAGAAGAGTATACAGCCGCACCAACATACATTGACGACTTTGCACCATCAGTGTAAAAATGATTATAATCTTTGCATCTTTCCTCCAATGCAAAGAATTCCTGCTGTAAAATTAAAGGTGAGACTCTTTGCTTCCTGAATTTTGCGAAACACCAGTCACAAAAAATGGGTTTGACATTCCATGGGCAGTATGGTATGAACTATCCAAGAGGTTAAAATCATGAGTCAGATTGAGGGAGGAGCGAAGACTCTCGACACGAAGACTCAAAGGCCGCACAACAGTTGGCTTATGGTTAAAGAGGCGAGAAAACCTAGAGTTTTGAATACAACTATAAGTGGGGGAGCTGGGGTTCGACAAAATTTTGTAAGCATAGGTGAGGCTAAGCAGCTGTCGCCTTTTTTCAAGCGACATTTCATGACAGTCAACATACAAGCTAAGCACAGGGGAGGTGCGAAAAGCACCAGATGCCAAACGGAGCCCAAGGTGATGTACTGGATCGAGCATTTTTAAGGCAGACGGTCTCGCGGAGGCGTAGACAATTGAACCATAGTCAAGGCGGGATCGAATTAGAGAAGAATATAGACGAAGGAGACATTTCTTATCCGAGCCCCACGACTTGTGCGAAAGCACTTTGAGTATGTTTGATGCTTGCAGAGTTTTTTGCTTGAGCTGTTTGAGATGAGGAAAAAAAGCAAGTTTACGGTCGAACGTAACTCCTAGAAATTTCTGCTCTGTTTTCACAGCAATGTTGTTTCCATTTAAAAGAAGAGTAGGATCCAAACAGAGGCCACGCCTTAAAGAAAAGGGAACACAAACAGTTTTCTCCGGAGAGAACCTAAAACCATTCTCATCAGCCCATGTAATCATTTTATTTATGGCCAGTTGTAGCTGTCGCTCACAGCTAGACATATTACATGACGCTACAGATATCTGAATGTCATCGACATATAGCGAGTAAGATACTGAAGGAGGAATGACTTTACTAAGAGAGTTCATTTTTATTGCAAAGAGTGTGACGCTTAGGACTCCACCTTGAGGAACACCATTCTCTTGAACGAACCAGTCTGATAAAGTTGTTCCCAATCGAACTCGAAAAGTACGTTTACACAAAAAGCTCTTTATGCACTGAAGCATTCTACCGCGTATTCCGTACATAGAAAGGTCGCGCAAGATGCCATACCTCCAAGTGGTATCATAGGCCTTGTCCAAATCAAAGAAAACAGATACACAATGCTGCCTGTTGACGAATGCTTCACGCACAAAGGTCTCCAGTCGCACTAACTGGTATGTTGTAGAGCGTTCAGGCCGAGAGCCACACTGATTGATATCCAGGATATTATGCTGCTCGAGAAAATAAATAAGACGCCTGTTAATTAATCTTTTAAAGGTTTTCCCCAGACAACTTGACAATGCTATTGGTCTGTAACTTCCAGGGAGGGAAGGGTCCTTGCCAGGTTTCAACAGCGGTATAACTTCAGCCCGCTTCCATTCGACAGGGAAGTAGGCATCGCTCCACAGGCCATTGAAGTAACTGAGAAGAGCACTGAGTGACTCTCTAGATAAGTGTCGGATCATGTCATAGTGAATTCCATCAGGACCAGGGGCTGAATTCTTGCAGGAGTTTAGAGCCACTTCAAGCTCAACCATTGTAACTGGCTGATTGTAAGGTGCAGACGTTCCTCCTGTGAAGCAGAGCCTCGTCTTCTCAATGCTTGCCTTACGCTTCAGGAACGCTGGAGAGTAATGTGTGGAATTTGAAACAGCAGCGAAGTGAGTGCCCATCACGTTAGCCTGGTCTAGCAATGAGGCTCCAGAAGGAAAAAGGGGGATTGTAAAACATCGGTATTTCCCCTCGACCCTGTGAAGTCGGTCCCACACTTCCTTTACTGAAACATAGCTGCTGATGGAGGACAAGTAACCTCTCCAAGACTTTCCTTTAGCCTGCTTCCGAGTCCAGCGGGCACAAGCTCTGCGCCTCTTGAATTCAATCAAGTTAACAGACGTCGGGTATCTACGAAAGACACCCCAAGCCTTATCTTGGTTATTCTTCGTGGTGGAACAATCCTTATTCCACCATGGCTTACATTTCTTGGGGATGTTCGAAGATGTTTGAGGGATGGAGCAAAGAGCAGCACCAATTATATGCTCTGTGATGTAGGCTGTGGCTTCGTCATGAGTTAACGATGAGAAAATAGACGTAACAAGCTCAGATTTTTGGCTAAAAAGAGCCCAGTCTGCTTTTTCCAGCTTCCAACGCGGAGTCCGTTTCATGAGACTGGGAATTGATGTTACGCTCTCCAGAGTAATCGGAAAGTGGTCGCTGCCGAAGGGATTATTTAAAACGCTCCATGTGAAACAAGACACCAAGGATGGAGATGAAATGGAAAGATAAATGGACATAAATGAGTTGTGAACTGCGCTAAAAAAGGTAGGTTCTCTGCTGTTTTGAGCCTGGTGGCTGTATTTTTCGTTATGGGAAGCGAGCATGCCGGCCGCGTCGCGGCGGTCGCCTATTGTTTGCCGCATCAATTGTTGTGGCTTTCTTAGAGCGGAATAGCTACCTTGGAAATTACAGCGCTAACCCGCTACAACGCACAACCAACGCAGCGACTGGCAGAAGTTCCCCGATGCAACGGACCCGTTTGCCGCTAGGGGCGCCCTGGTCGGGGCTTGAATTAGATTCGCACCTTTTCTATGCCGACCGCGTCGCGGCGGTGTTTGCCGCATCAATTGTTGTGGCTTTCTTAGTGCAGAATAGCTACCTTGGAAATTACAGCGCTAACCCGCTACAACGCACAACCAACGCAGCGACTGGCAGAAGTTCCCCGATGGAACGGACCCGTTTGCCGCTAGGGGCGCCCTGGTCGGGGCTTGAATTAGATGTGCACGGTTCCTATAAACGGCCCACTCTGGAAAGCGCTCGGAAAGCAGCCAGCGGAGAGCACGTGACATCAGACGCAATCGTGACGTAGTTCGTCTCGGGACGAGCACAGCTGCGGTGAGGCTGACGTTGAGAGGATGTCCTAGCCGTTCCAGCCACCGAACCGGCCGAAGCACGCCAGCGATCGGGACACCGCAACTAACCCTAAAGCTGCTTTTGTAAGACGTTTGAGTGACGGGTTAATTTTTTTTTTTATATATAATCTTGTAGAGAGATAATAGCGACGTCCGGGACACACAAAAGAGAGTCCCGGTAAAAGGGGAGTTCCACCTTCCCCTCTTCTCTTGTGCTGGCCGTAGAGCTGTAGGGATGACGTCCGGTTAAAGGCATGCATACAAGTTTGCAAGTCCGGTCTCAGGGCGCCGCCACCTTGATCAGTTGGGGTGCGCTTGGGCGCGGCCATAATCCGATTACGACGCCTTAGCACACTTCGTAATCGGATTTTTACGCGTCCAAACGCACCCCAGCTGACCAAGATGGCGGTGCCCTGAGGCCGGACTTGCAAGCATCGTCACAACCTGTCAAGGTTCCTAGACGGGCGTTACAAACGAGGCTTTAGCAACATCCACCAGATGCTCGTAGCTAATCGTTAAAATCGTTTTAAAATTCCTTTTCGTGTCTTTTTCAACGAGAGATTGGTCTGTCCGATATGATACTGTTCCCTTGAACAGGTATAGACCGAGGAATAAGCGCCGAAATTTCGTAGTGGCATCCTTTTAAAACGGTCTGCGACAGACCAAAAATTGACCGCATCTCCACGTGGTGAATGATGTTGCTTGGGGCGAAGCTCTGGTGGTGCTTGTCTGCGTAGACGCCGAGCCGCAGCATGCCGAGCCTTTTCATTCATGTCAGTAGGAGAATGTGTGGTTTTCTTCTTTTTCTTTTTTTAAGCAGACAGATGGGATGGCATCTCAGAACCCCCTACTCTTTTTTTTCTTCTTTTTCTTTGAGCCTTTTCATTCATGTCAGTAGGAGAATGTGTGGTTTTCTTCTTTTTCTTTTTTTAAGCAGACAGATGGGATGGCATCTCAAAACCCCCTACTTTTTTTTTTCTTCTTTTTCTTTGAGCCTTTTCATTCATGTCAGTAGGAGAATGTGTGGTTTTCTTCTTTTTCTTTTTTTAAGCAGACAGATGGGCTGGCATCTCAGAACCCCCTACTCTTTTTTTCTTCTTTTTCTTTGAGCCTTTTCATTCATGTCAGTAGGAGAATGTGTGGTTTTCTTCTTTTCTTTTTTTAAGCAGACAGATGGGATGGCATCTCAGAACCCCCTACTCTTTTTTTTCTTCTTTTTCTTTGAGCCTTTCATTCATGTCAGTAGGAGAATGTGTGGTTTTCTTCTTTTTCTTTTTTTAAGCAGACAGATGGGATGGCATCTCAGAACCCCCTACTCTTTTTTTCTTCTTTTTCTTTGAGCCTTTTCATTCATGTCAGTAGGAGAATGTGTGGTTTTCTTCTTTTCTTTTTTTAAGCAGACAGATGGGATGGCATCTCAGAACCCCCTACTCTTTTTTTTCTTCTTTTTCTTTGAGCCTTTTCATTAATGTCAGTAGGAGAATGTGTGGTTTTCTTCTTTTTCTTTTTTTAAGCAGACAGATGGGATGGCATCTCAGAACCCCCTACTCTTTTTTTTCTTCTTTTTCTTTGAGCCTTTTCATTATGTCAGTAGGAGGAATGTGTGGTTTTCTTCTTTTTCTTTTTTTAAGCAGACAGATGGGCTGGCATCTCAGAACCCCCTACTCTTTTTTTTTCTTTTTCTTTGAGCCTTTTCATTTATGTCAGTAGGAGAATGTGTGTTTTCTTCTTTTTCTTTTTTAAGCAGACAGATGGGATGGCATCTCAGAACCCCCTACTCTTTTTTTTTCTTCTTTTCCTTTGAGCCTTTTCATTCATGTCAGTAGGAGAATGTGTGGTTTTCTTCTTTTTCTTTTTTTTCTTCTTTTTCTTTTTTCATAATTTTTTTCATCTTTTTTTTGCAATTTGTATTCCCTACACGAGCACGAGCACCCGACGCCGGCCTAATGGTACGTTTCCACCTGAGAAGAAATCCGCTGCCGCGGGAGCGGATCCGCTCTCGGCGGCGGCGGCGACGGGCGGGTTGCGTTTACATCTATTTCCTTCGAGCAGTGGCGGCGGCGCCAGCTGCGGCAGCGGTCCCCGTAACATCTCGTCAAATATGACGAGAAGGCGCGAGAGTTCCCGCCTCGGCTCTCTCTCCCGGGCGTTGCTGCTTCCGGAACTACGCGTGCTCATGACGTAGGCAGCGTCGCACTGCGCAAGAATGTCACTTCCGGTCAGCGAAACGCCTCGTTCGGCGGCAGAAATAGGTCCTGGACCTAAACGGCTCGCCGCCGCGTTTTCCGCCCAGCGTTTCGCCTCAGCGGCAAAAGCTGGGCGGATTCGCTAGCGGATCCGCAAGTGTAAACGTACCATAAGGCGGACAACGGACGGCGGACGGACATGGCCATCCCTTACAAAAAAATATGAACCAGTCTATAGACATCTTAACGATTTTTAACATACCTGTCCACTTCCTATCTTATCGCCATTTTTCTACAAGATTTATACAGATTTCCAGTCAATAGGAGTCTACAGAGCACAGTCGTCAGAAATCCTACCAACTGTCTGTCGCCAACGGTCGTTAGACTTTGCGTTCCCATATTCGTAGATTTTCTACAGACCTGACTTGATAGACCATACACACTGAAAACATGACAAAATCGTTGATATGAGTCATAAGCAGTTTTTGTGTTTAGTAAGAAACGCTTTTACAACAGGCTTGAAGTGAACTACATAGTCACAGGATTTTATTGTCACAAGATCTGGCCCTGATAAACATTTAAAAAGAATCACGCAAAGTATATATACATCAATAACACAGACCAGATTTAGTCACCACGATTCCAAATCAATAGGTTGAAACAATCATGCACACCAGCCTTTTTTTGAAGACAGGACTATATGACCAGAATGTGATTTCAACCTCCAACGAGGGTAACTAAAGGCGATATACTGCGAGAATGTTCTAAGCTTGATGATTTAAGCCAGCTGACTGAGATAGTAAGGAGGATAGCATCGCAACCTTCTATCAGCGTGCGTCGGCGATTCATCGTGTGTTGAAAGTCGGACGATGTGCTGTCCGTGGTGTCTTTTATGTGTAACTCTTTCGTAAAAAAATTTGAAGTTTAAAACGCGAACCTAACAGTGTACAAATAATTTTAAATTTATTGATAAAAAAAATATATATATATATATATATATATATATATATATATATATATATATATTCATATATATATACATATATATTTATTTATTTTTGGACATCCTACGCAAAAAATAGTCGCGCTTAGTTCTTCATTCTAAATTATAACAAACTTGCCCCATTTAGAATCACTTTTGGGCTGGACAGCTGCTTTAGAAATTCGAAAGCTGGCCTTCAAAGAGCTGTCCTGTTCAATCGGTGTTGGCAGCAAGGTAGACGCTATGCGTGTTTTAGGCCAATCGTGTTTCCGGTTAGAGTCACGTGACTACAGTCTCGAAGCTGGTGATAAGGCAGAGCACGGAACCTGACTAAAAGCCCAAGGCCACGCATAACATCCACTGCACTATCAACCTTGGGTACAAGTGACAGTTGTGTTCATTGTTGAGATGGCCCTGCAGATTAGCTTTTGTAAGCGCACCCCCCGTTCAGGGCTGCTTCCTTTCTACTCCTTCTCTCTTTTTGTCTCTCTCCCTAAGCTGAAGGCGTGGTAGGCGCTTGAATCCGAAGAGTGATCACGTGGTTTGACGGATGACGCATTAGCCGTTGACAAACCCGGAATGCCTGCGAAGACCGGACCTAGCTTCGCGGGTGATGCGGCCTGCGGGCCTGCTGTGGATTTCGCTTCTGTGGTAGATGTGGTAAATCTAGTTCCAGAGTTCCGATCACCAGCAGCGCATTTCGTCTTAGTACCAAGTGCGATCTTCAACATGCGGATTGCCAAGACCATGGATATTCTTTGGCAGCGCCTACACACCGGTGATCTTCCTTTGTTGTGGGCATACATGTGACCACTAGCTTCGACGGACCGAAGACACGACGGACCGCCTTCTCTTCCATGTGAGTGACAAGGAGAGGTCCTCCTGACCATTTGGGATAGGTATTCTTGCTACGCAATGTACGTTTTGTCACTATCCGATGAGTTTGAACCGTGTCGAACTCTGTGCCAGGAATCTCCGACGAGTTCAACGTGTAATCCAGAGCGATCGGCCCGAAAGGGCCTGTACAGCGCTATTTGTAAGTGCTTTTTGCGCCCTAAAGTCAAAAATTAAAAAGTTAATTGAAAGAGTTTAGTTAATTTTCTAATTACCTAATTGCACGTATTTTCTAGAGGCCGCCATGGCCATTAACACTTCCCCAGGGCTCAAATTACTCTATCTCAAGTTCCCTTTTTGAAAATTTGGTGCAACTAAAAAAAAAAACACCCTGTATACGTCCCTAGTGTAAAATAGACTTGCTAATAGAGCAGCAATTTGAAGACACTTAACTTTTTCATTACCATGCAAAGTCTAGGCTTCTATGACAGCTGCAGGCAGAAGCTGGTAGCTTGGCGTTGATTGGAGTGTTTGGCCGGGCCAGCTGTATTGGTGGCGCAAGCTACTGCCCATTACAAAGGTTACAGCCTCTATTGTCCATCATCCATGATCTCCCACCCTTTTTGCTTCCAACGTATCATGCCCGTTTTTCCTAATTATCGGGCAAGTGAGCCTGTGAATGGGGCATGTGCATGTCCCCAGTTGAGTATTGGGGGGCTGCTCAACTGGAGATTTTAATAGATGCTAACTTGTCATCTCTCTCTCTCTCTTTTTCAGGCCACACCTGTGCACTTTTCAAGGTCGATGCAGCAAAGATTAAGCACAGCCTATCAAGCATGCGGAGCAAGCTGAACAAGTAGAACAAAACACTGCTCAACAACTGAGAATAAAAAAAAAAAAAAAACGAAAAATAAGAACATTTTGTCTGGTCTTTGAGTGTATAATGAAGCAAGTGCTCTGCATGCAGCATATGCATCAGTACACTTCAGAATTGATAACTAGCATTACACAAAGATAGAAAGTGGCCTATTTTCTGCAGATAATGGATAAAGTTGAGGGGATTTGTCTGTAGAAAGTGGGCAGAAAATGGGTAGAAACTGCTATATTCTCCATAGTGAGATGATAGAAACTGTGGCCACTTGTCTACAGCAATTCGTTAGAAACTCTCTTCTTGGCGCTAGAAATGGGACAGGAGTGTTGCTAGAATGTCTGTATGTTTGCTGTACAGAGTCGCCACATTATCTGTACACTGAAGTCTACACAAAACCTGTAGGAAGCAGCGGCCAATAATCTGTAGGCAATGGTTAAAAAAGTGGATACATTCTCCCTAGGAAATCTATGCTCTTTAGCCATAATTATGTCTAGAAATTCTGTAGAAATTGGTTAAATTTTTTTGTAAGGGATCCCCTAAGGAGCTTCGCCCCTAAAAGACATCGCTCAAAACGACGGCGCCGACCAGATAATCGGGAATGGTGTGTTGATACCCCCCGCCCGTAACAAAACTTAAGGGAAACTGAAGCGGTTCTGTATTTAAGAAAAAACGCTTCAAAGGCCTTCACAGTGATGTGATTGGCCTAAGCCGTTTTGGAGCACCTTTAGGAGCAGCCAAGACAATGTTTTGGAGCAGCGAAAGTGGCCTTTGGAGCAGCCAAAACAGTGTTTTGGAGGAACAAAAGTGGCTTTTCGAGCAGCTAATACAGTGTTTAGGAGCAGCAAAAGCGGCTTTTGGAGCAGATATTCTTAGAATAAAAATATTAATTTCAAGTGCTGGACAAACGAAGGACACTTTGGTCACCGCAATAAACAAATAATAGTCAAGTTAGACCACCTGGGAGTCTTTCAGCATGTAACTGAAATGCCTATGACAGGACACATTTTGTAATTCTTCAGCGGAGATGGCTATTCGATCTAAACCATGCCACTCCGCTCCATCGCCAACTGGTTCCCAAAATTGTATGCAAATTGTAACTGTTTAGCATACGATTAAAAACAGTCCAGTGGCACGTGCTTGCCAGGCCGGCAGGCGAGGTACTTTAGTGATGTCTCGTTAATGTGGACGCCTTCGTTCCCCCAAAAAGTCGTCCGTAATGCGAGTTTTCCATATTAACGAGACAAAAATGCACGCATTTTCCCAGTTTGTCCCCGAAACTGGTGTCCATATAACGGGGTATCCATATTAACGGGGTCCATATTAACGAGACATGACTGTAGCTAAACACGCAGGAAACAAACCCTGAGCACATCGATGCAAGACACCGCGAGCCAGCGTCACAAAGCTCTTGGAGCGCTTTGTGCAACGAATGAACTCGAGACAAACAAGCGCGGTGTGCGGGTTCAGCGTGCAGACTTTGCCTTCTTTGATTTAGCTCACTTCTCTTCACTAACATTCTTTCGCGGCAAACTTTTCACATACCAGGGTCCCTCTCGAAAGAGAAAAACCTAGATAATCAATACTTCGACACTGCAGTCTTTGAGCTAGAAGGATTTTTGTAGTAGCGTATTAAACAAGAACGGGAATATTATGAACATGTGGCGGTCTTTGCGTTTCAGTCCAGGAAGCGCCATATCTGCAGTGACGTGGGGACGGCAACACCTGACGTCGCGCGATTACGGTGACTGGCAGGCAGGAACCAAATATATTTTTCCCACGGCCGTTGCTTTCAGGAGCGAGTGCTTCTGCTCACAAAGTAATTCCCGCCGCGAAAAAACGGGCTTTCGTATCACAGCATGACGGCATGGCTGGTACCTAGAACGCTATCGTTGGAGCGTCCGCACACGCCCGCGTCTATCGTTGAAATGTTCTTTTAAAACACGCGAGACCGAGAGCGCGAAACGAGAGACGGCGGGAAAAACCATGCAAGACCGGATGAACGATTGATGCAGGGAACTTCGTGTCGGGCCGCCGCTTGCGCCACATAACCCATGCATGCTCAATTACGGTACTCAGTTGAGTTTCGGTTTTGAAAGGCCACCAAAATTGGTCCTTTGGCGCAGGCTTGGCGCAGATTACCCATATTTTGGCAAAATGTAGCAGGATGTAGCAGGGATAGCCCCTTGGCGCAGTTTGGCGCTATTGGCGCAGCAATCACATCACTGCCTTCATTCGGCCTCCGGGATCACTCATATCGAGAATATTTTTCGATTCGGTGCACGGAGGCTGCATAAATTAATTTTTAAAGTACCGCCGAAGCCCCTCCTTTCTGGGGCGTGACGTCACACTAGGAGTTTTCAGAATCTCTGCTCTCGTGCATCTTCAGCGCCTGTCAAAGCTATGCACGCGCACTCTTGTTATTTTCAAAAAGGTCAGAAAGAGATGTCACGGCTGGGGTCGGTGCGGAAAAAATATACCTGTCAAGCTTGCAATTGCACGCGCTGCCCACACGTGCGGCACGCGCTTGGCGGCTCAAAGATCCTAGTATGACGTCACGACTGGTCGGAGGTTTTTCGTGTTTCCTCGCGTTTAGTTCCATGTTCGGGGAAAATGAACGTGATATTCAGATTCACGGGATAAAAATACGCCAGAATTCACCTCTAACTCGTTTTTTTTTCAAGAAGTGTTTCAGCTTCCGTTTAATTAAAGCTTTTCCTTTTTTTGCTTTACAAATTTTCATTTGAAAAAAGCAAAAAAAAAAAACACGTAAAATCTACACGAATATGTGGTCTCTGCAGGTGAGTTATACAGCCCAGGGGACATAATATAGGGGACTAATCGTCACGATAAGTCGAATAATTATCTAACTCTTTTTATTTAACTTTTGATGGGGGAAAATAAACGTGCTCCAATCACGAACTAGCTGAGCGTCATCGGAAACCACTAAATCGGTCATTTTTTAGAAAGACTGAGCGCGTGGGAAAAGCATTAGTACGCTGAAGTTACCACCCGTGCAATGAGCAGACGTAAAAATCGCGCGGGCGCCTTATCGCACCGGTAACCTCGCTCCAGCTGCACGAGTGATAACTTTAGCCATAGCCTCCTATATACCGACAAAGCCAGGCAGATCGCCACGGGAAGCGGCCGCCGAAATGGGAAACGTGGAGAGGCAGACAGTGGATGAGAGGAGAGCCACGTGACTGGCGCCCCGCTGCGGCGAGACGCCGAAACACACTTTTCCCGAGCGGACAAGTGTGTTTCGGGTCCTCGCCGCTGCAAAAGCTGTGCGCTCATGTCCAGGTTCCCCAGACGAATGGTTCTTTGATGCTCTGTGCTACCAGCTCCTCGCGCTCCAAATCTGCGACCGGGCACTGTCTCGCTCCGTTGTCGAACTGCCAGGCTTTGTGAGTATGGAGGAGGCTATGCTTTAGCGCTCCACCGTGCATCCACGTGCTCCGAGTCTTTCTAAAAGTGACCGATATAGACGTTCTCGGTGACGCTCAGCAAGTTTCTAATTGGAACAATGTGTCTATATTAACCAACTAAAAAGTTAATTAGCGTATTGCAGTTAACTCGAGGACATATTGTGACTATTAGCACCCTATAGTACGTCCACCTGGCCGTATAACTCACCTCCAGAGAACGCATTAGCGCGCAGTGTAGCTTCCGAGTTTTTTTTTTTTTTTTTTTTTTTTTTAGTTTCTAAAGTAAAAAAAAAAAACTAGTTTTAGCCAAGGCGATAGTCGGTTTCAGCATAACTGCCATAAAGGGCGAACGCTGCTCCACCGTGGAGCCAATCGGAGCGACGACGTGTAGCACCCGAAAGCTCTCTGCAGGAGGGCTGCACTCCGACGTAAGTTGTCACGCGCTTCGGCTATGTTGCCTCGAAGGCGTTTCCCACAGGTGTCCCTACCGCGCCCTAAAAAAGTGTATCCTTCTATTTCCGTCCGATGACGTCACACAAGAGCATCGTTGTCGCCGGTAGCAATCCTGGCGGTGTTACAACAGGGGTGATGGGTAGTACGGCAGAGGCCCGCACTGCTGTAAGGTCACTCTCCAGCTCGAAAGTTCACGGAAGCATCATCAACGGCCAGGAGTTTGGACCACGTGACGACAGGGACCTTCCCCTTCCGCTCGTATAGTTGTTGCCAGGACTTCCGGCTCCAACCGCCAGGAGCGCGACATGGGACAGCATGAAACGGGGCGGCTCCAGTGACGCAATGTTTTGCCAATTTGGGACCACTTTCGATGCACGGGCGGTGTAGGACGCTAAACACAACAGGGAGAATCTCATTGCCCTTGGCAAGGCCCTTTTAAGCCCGAACGATTCCATTGCAAGCACGAAACGACATCGACCGCTCGGCGCGCTCGTCCTTTCGGACCGCTGCCAAGAGCAATGCCGCTTCCCTTCCTGCTGCTGGCGCTCCGTGGATCGCGTATATCACAGCCAAGGCTACGAACCTTTTAACGCGCCTCCCGCGTGCTCGCTCTCAAGAGCGCTTTTTTGTACTCCGTACACTCCTCGTTCTCGAGGTCGCTCGCTGGCAGAGAACATCCGATTGTAAATCGTACGACCTTTTTTTTTTTTCTTTTTTTTTTCTGGGGTTTCTTTTTTTTTTCTTTTTTTCCTTTTTAACAAACCGCGAAACAAACGTTTTGGAGACACGGGTTTGACGTATTACGCTACACGATACAATTAGGCCGGGGTCCCACTGCTTATACAGTCCGCAAAAAGATTAGAATGGGAGTCACCGCGAGGTCCGTGCTTCGAATGCCTCCTGGCAATGAGTTCGAGGAGAAGACTTGGGCACGCGGCATTCGGACTGCGGATATCGCCGTGACTCGTGTTTGCAACTCTTTTGTATTATGTATGTATGATGAGCAGTATCACCCCGGCTTTAACGGAAACCCTGCGTCACCGTTTTTTTTTCTTTAAATTTAATTTGAGGAGGGTGGAGAGTTATGGCTCTACCGTTTAATTAATGGTGCGTTTGCACTTGCGGATTCGTGGGCGGATCCGCGCTCGCGGCGAGCGGAGTTTGAAGCCGGGTGGCAAAATGGACATCGTCGCTGCAAAATGGACTCGACGACTGCCCTGGTGGCGGGGCAGTCGTCTCAACAGCCCCGCCCACGGCGGGGCAGTTGAATGGAAGGCATATTTAACAAAAGAAGCACAACTCACAAGTCGGTTGCAAGGATGCGTTTTAGCACAACAGTTTCAATTTTGCGTTGCTCAGCAGGACATTCCCACTGTTCTCATTGTCCTCCCTCCGCTTTGCTCTTTGTGCGCCGCCAGCGCGTGTATTCGCCACGCACGTGTATGCAGGTGTTTACAGATTTGTTTAGAGAAAGTTTACAGACGAGGCAACCAATCATCGCCTTTATTGTTACGCTTACGACACGAATGAGGAGCGCGGAAGTGGTCTCAGCAAAAGCAAAGAACCAAAAATTATACCAAATGTTAGTTTCATTTTGTAGAGTAGTTATTAGCGGCGAGATGTTTTGGTGGCGCCCTCCTGTGGTTCCCCCTTGTGACGTCATTACCTTGCAAACAACAAGTTCGATGGTGTTTGTTATTAGCATGGTGGAAGCTTGAAATCATTGCGCTCTCAAAGGAACACTGCCAACACCGTCAAAATTAAAGTTCTTTCATTCCTCTTATTTCCGTCGATGATAAATCCCCTTTCCGACGTCATAGTCAGCGTTCGGCCAATCGTGGAAGGCCGACCACAGCGACGCTTTCGGTCGCGCACGGGGCTAATATCGCTTTTCCCAGAGATTAGACGATAGGTGAACACTAGAGCCATTAAATGAGCTCATTTAGTGGCTCTAGTGATTACATGTCAGCAGGCTCCTAGGTAGTACGTTTATGTATCGTAAAGCGTAAAGTCCTAAAAGAACACCCACCCAAAATGAAAATATAAATGGTAAAAAGTACGAGGCAATGCTCGGGATGCGAAAGCAAAATTTTATTTGAATACTGGTGATAAGCACGGGTACGCGGGAATTCGCTATGAACACTTCTGTAACGGGTACCACGGCATGAACGCGAACGCAGCGCATTCGCGCTTCACAATGCGATATACACGCAAGAACCTGCTACAATTTGTAGCGGGTTTAAACTCGGCTGTCACGGGACCAATACCGTGCGCGACAATCGCAAAAAAAAAAAAAAAAAGTAAACGACGAACTGGTATTTTCGTACTCCTGATTCCTGACAGTCACCTATGAATGTCCCATTTTCGGAGATCAGACAACTACACGTCTTTGATGATCACTCTCGTTAAATGAAAATAGGAACTTGGCGCCCGTTGTCATCACACGTAAAAAAAAAAAAAGAAGGTTAGTTTTGGCTTAGCATTTACGCTTGGGAGCAGAATGGCTCAGCGAAAGTGAATTGGCGCACAATGTCGTAATTGGCGCAGCGCTTCCACCCCTGCCTCCTTAACATAAAATGTACTTAAAAAAATAATTAAAATTGTAAACAAGAAACGAGGAAAACCGCAGCCCACCGGGGACGCTCCTGAAGGCATACATACAAGCGCGTTTCGCTTTGCTTGCAGGTGCCGTTTGTTCAAATGCCCATCATCATGTTGTACCATTCGGTTATCAAGCCACTCGCGAAAGTTCGTATCGTCCATTGAACGTCAGTGCGCTGTACGTCCAACTGAAGTTTTGGCGTGTGGGTATATGTGGGAAAGAATGTAAAACTACACCTTTTTTTTTTTTAGAGTCATTCTGTTGGGTTATTTTTTTATTTAAAAAAAAAAGATACATGACACGTCGCCATTTTATCACAGAGTGTGTTTAAGGGCAGGATTGCACGCGAAAAACGTTACGCACGAGCATAACCGTTACACCCGGGACAAGGTAACTTAAAGCATGCGTAAGCAAACAAAGCATACAATTGGCATACTCAGTCGTAAATAAGAATTACTTTATTTAGAGAGATTTCCCGAGCGGAACAGCGGGAGTCGAAGCTCGGGCCGTGCTATGCGCAGACCGACAACTTTCCTCGGCGCAACCAGAAGCTGAACGGAAGAGCGAGCGTGGGAACAAAATATGACTCACGGGAGCCTGCGGTAGCAGGCGACCGTCGGCGCGCGCGCAGCCAGTTTCCGAATGACGAAGCGTGTACCTCCACGTGATCTCAAGACGTCACACGTGTCTCGAGGAAATGTGAACTCGTCTTTATAACAATCTATCGACGAAAGTTCATATTCAACGGAATTCATCCAGCGCGCTACATGCAGGCACCGATATATTCCCAATCATACATGCGATCGTCTGACACAATATCCGGATGTTTATACGCTGTGGCAACATCCGACCAGCTTTCTTTCCCTTCCTCTCCGCCGGCGTCCTAGAGTGCATGCAGCGACCAGGAAGGGGATGAAGCGAACTAAATGCTGCTTCGCGGAAGTGCCTCTGTCGGCCGGCACCCGGCCGCACATCCACGCGTCCCATTGTTGTAAGGAGATAGTACGCGGGGCAGCTCGCCCACCGGAGAGAGCATTCCCGTCGAGGCCCTCGCCCGAGTCGTCCGAAGAGAGGCACACCATCTACGCTTCCCGCTTGCCGAACAGGAAGACACCGCGAAGGCGCGTCCGGCACCAAAGTCTCCCTCGGGGGCTACGCTGACCCCAGGGACACGCCAGTCTGTCCAAGGACCTTCGAGCCGGTGTCACACTGAAAAGGACAGTCAGCAGATCCTGCCTGAGACTTCCTCGCATGAAGGTCTTGTCATAACATATTAAAGGTGGGCTAGTTGGTTCAACATACTGAAATTATGAAGCGCAAGGGACAGACACGGACATGAAGTAGACAGGACAGCGCAGTACTCACAACTGGGGTTTTAATAGAAAACGAAGGAAGAGAAGAAAGAAGTGATAGAAGTTATACGGAAAACAAAAAGCAAAAAACGAAAATAAAAGAAACATTAAAAAAAGTAGGAGACGTAGCAAACGTAGACATAGAGACAGGGGCATCTCGCAATACACGTCCGGGACTACCACTGCACGCCCATCTTCAAAAAAACAGAAGTCCTCGGACAGTACCGTCGAAAAAGATCGAGAGAACTTTCCGAGGCGCAAACCATCAAGGCTTGTGGTGACGTCTGTGTCAGTGCACCTTCCGTGTCCTTGTCAGAGGAAGAACTATTCTACCTCCAAAACCCTACATGAGGTGTCAGAAGGTTTCTAGCTAGGTGGTAGGTGGATGATCATCTTAAACTTCATTCTTCAAAGTCGTCTTGAAATAATGTTAAAATTTATATATTTTCATATTTTTAATATCATTTTTAATTATTTTTTTTCACATCCATTTATATCTACATTTGCTATGATTCTCCTACCGCTTTATTTCTTTCTTTTATTAAAACGCCAGTTCCGAGTACAGCGCTGTGTGCCGGATTTCCGATTGTTTTAATAAAACGATTCATCTCTCTCTCTCTCTCTCTCTCTCTCTAGCTGTCTGTCTGCTATCATGTCCGTGTCTGTCCCTTGGGCTGCATACTTTCAATATAAAGTTCTTGTCACGTTGGTCATGCAAAAGCTGTCTGGAGACAACTTCCAATCATGTATAAAGGCACAGGTAATTCCGTCGTCTCTGCAGACCGTGTCTTCTCTATAATGTAGGAGGACCGTCGCATTAGGGGTATCTCAGCTAATCTGTCATCGCCTGAAAATTCAGTTTTCGGTGTTTTTTTTTCCGATGTCAATTCGAGCTAAGCTGAGCTACATTCATCACATAATAGATATCCCCATAACTGCAGAAAATTATAATACATCGATTAAAACGAACCCGATTTCAATGGCTCATCTTAATTCCCGCATGCAAGATCCCTCGTCGACTGAAGCGTTACCATCTGCATATACGCTTCTAATAAAGGGCCCCTGGCCGGTCCCAGGTTCACAGTCCGTGCCCGATCGAGGAAGATGGTGAAAAGAATCGAGTCCACAGTCCTGTCATTGAGTAAAACACCAATCTCCGTGAGAAACTAGCTGGACAAAGCGTCCCCGTACCCTTTAACTGAGACTAGACTCTCATGAAAAAAGGTTGTAAAAGGGTTATCGTTACACCCTTTGTCCCATATAATACACCCCAAAACTTCATTTCGACGTACAGCGCCCTATAGTTGAACAGACGGCCCCGAATTTTACGAGGGGCTCTATAACGGTGCGATATAACTTTTTAAATAGCTAAAGTACGTATCAAAGACCACATAAAGAAAACACCGAGTTTTTACAGTAGGGCCAAGAAAACCCCGATTATGTTTTTTGTAGTCAGTAAAACGTACATTAGCTATTTTAATAAGTTGTATCACACGGATATCAAGCTCCTCGTAAAATTTCGGGCCGTCTGTTTCGACTGTAGGGCGCTGTACGTCGAATTGAAGGTTGGGGGTGTATTATATGGGACAAAGGGTGTAACGATACACCCTTTCTTTTCTTGAGAGTGTAGAAGCTCCACCTTCATTCACCACGAGCTCACTGGCTTCCGCAGTGCTTTGGTTGTGGGTGCCTGCACGTTCACACTTGCGTTGGCCAGGGCAGAAAGCTCGCGCTAAAGGCGCGAGCTTTTCTCCTCGCCATAAGACATTTCCAAAAAAGGGCGTGTGGCCGGTGCCAATTTGGGTGTTCGTGCGTATGGCGCGTGCTTTGCTCGCTATCCGAAGCGACGAACACGCACGTGCTGGGCCGTGGAGATCGCACGATGGACTGTGATTTTGTAGACATTGAAAAGGTCTATTGCGACGTACTTTTGCATAGCGACGCTGCACAGAAGAGGCTACGGTTTCACCTTGGAGACGGGAAGGGGGGGGGGGGGGGGTTGGGAAACGTCAAAGCGCGTGCGGCCGAAAAATTCTTCGGCCATAGCCGCTATTTTCGAAGGGCGTATTTATGGAAGAGCGCAGGTTCCTTCTCTCCCTTCCGCTTCGTTTACAAACAGCCGCTCGTTTGTCGGCAACTCTGGGGTCCCCGGGAAGCCACAGGCTCTGGAGAAAAGTGCTCGGCGCCAGCGCTTCAAAACAACCGCTCGTTAGCGAAACAAAATATTAAAATAAAGAAAGAAGAAAAAAAAAAGCACTCTTTTTAGAGTTTTCTGACTCGAGACAGGCTAATAAGAAGCGGGTAGCGTGAATCATAGCGAGGAGCCGCTGTACGTGCACCTGTTGACCCGCGAAGCATGTGTTTACGAAAGAGCCGAATGACTCAGACCGCGGTCCTGGAAGTCCTAGACTCGAGATTCGTCGTTTCCGAGATCCTCCGTTTTGACTCCGAGCGCAGCCAGAAGCAACGATCCGATGGTCAAGCAGCGCCAAGAGTACGTCGGTAATTCTCGTCGTCTTAGTGCGTTCGGTATCTCACCGACTAAACCAACGGCAAGGCCGTGACGATGCACTCTGCGGTAGGACCCGAAAATTCAAGGTGTGGGCGCACTCAAATCTCTCCGCCATGTCTGTCGGCCCAACACTGCACCCCGATGAGCGTTGGGCAAAAAAAAAAAAAACAAAAAAAAAACATAGCCTCCTCTATACTGACAAAGCCTGGCAGATCGTCACGAGAAGCGACCGCCGAAATTGAAAAGGTAGAGCGGCAGACAACGGATGAGAGAGCCACGTGACGGGCGCCCCGCTGCGGCGAGACGCCGAAACACACTTCTCCCGAGCGATGAAATGTCCGCTCGTTCTCCTCGCGTTCCTCGCGCTAGGGCTTCTTTTCTTGTCGGGTTTGGAAACCATGTTTCGGGTCCTCGCCGCTGCAAAAGCTGTGCGCTGACAACCAGGCTCCCCTAGAGTTCCTGTATAGGCTCCCTACGGGAGCCAGAGTTGCGCGTTTGATTACACATGCCGCGTGCCGCCCTCGCCGCTATTCGCCGAGATCCGATCACGTGAGGAGCCGTATCAAGTGTCGTGCAGCAAAGTAGACGTTGCACGCGCCCCGGCGTACGTTCCCAGGCTTTTGAGCCCGCCGCGCGCCTCGAACGCGCGGCGCTGCTATTCGCCGAATTCAGTCACGCGAGGAGCTGGATCCACATGCCATGCGTGAACGCGCAACTCTGGCTCCCGTAGGGAGCCTATACAGGAACTCTAGGCTCCCCTAAAGCCCCCCTATCCTGGAAAAAGTGGCGCCATTAATTGTTGTGGAAATGCTGAAGACACGTGGCCACGTGCCGCGCGCCACTTCTAGGAAGAACATGCTGTCTGAAATCTAGCTCAGTGCTGCGCTGTGCCGCCATGATCTTCCCAAGGGCTGCACGTTGCACGTGCCTCGTGCATCGACGCACCTTGGGCTACTTTTGGAAACATGAAGGAGCTTTAGGATCCCCGAGAAATCGTCTGTGCTACCAGATCCTCGCGCTCCTAATCTGCGACCGGGCACTCTATGGCTCCGTCGTCGAACTGCCAGGCTCGGCAAGGGGAGCTTGTGAGGCTGCAGATCGCACGTGCCGCCGCACGTGTACGCGTGCACGCGCCGCACAACCACCGCCATAATGACCCTATTAGCGGCGAGATTAGAGTTTCTGTATTAGCCCCGTGCGCGACCGAAAGCGTCGCTGTGGTCGGCCTTCCACGATTGGCCGAACGCTGACTATGACGTCGGAAAGGGGATTTATCATCGACGGAAATAAAAGGAATGAAAGACCTTTAATTTTGACGGTGTTGGCAGTGTTCCTTTGAGAGCGCAATGATTTCAAGCTTCCACTATGCTAATAACAAACACCATCGAACTTGTTTTTTGCAAGGTAATGACGTCACAAGGGGGAACCACAGGAGGGCGCCACCAAAACATCTCGCCGCTAATAGGCTCCCCAGAGTTGCGCGTTCACGTGATGAGCCGGATCAAGTGCCGTGCAGGAAAGTAGATGTTGCGCGTGCCCCGCCTAACGTTCCCCTGCTTTTGAGCGAGCCGCGCGCCTCGAACGCGCGGCGCTGCTATTCGCCGAATTCAGTCACGTGAGGAACTGGATCAGCATGCCATGCAGGGAAGACGGCGCTACGGGGATGAACGCGCAACTATGGCTCCTATACTCTGTTTCATACTTAGCGTGCAACGCTGTCAAAGCTACTGGCGCGAGCGTGGGGCTTGATCTCGTTGATCATTTGCACGCGTTCTCGCGCAAACAAAACCATAGATGAAGCCACGGGCTCGCACCTGTAGCTTTGACAGCGTTGCACGCTAAGTATGAAACAGAGTATACGTGGCTTGCACATGACGTCATTTCCGATGCCCTCCAGAGAAAAGGGAAAGAAGGAGCTCCCCTCTTATCAGGATCCTCCTTTGTGCCTCTCGGATTTTCACAGGCGTCGCTATTCTCCTCCCAGAAGGTTATAGAAGATTAACCTGTCACTCAAAATTCTTACAAAGGAAGCTTCCCTCTCCTCCTTTTACATGGTGTTCAAAAGTATGCGATGTGACGTCAGTGCAAGGAGCCTATAAGGAGTATTCACTGGGTGCCATATTTGTGGGTGATGTCTAGAGCGCATGCTCTGAACGAGCCCACATTAATAGGCTGCAAAGATTGGTAATCTTGAGGGTGCGAAATGCACGTTACAAAATAACTGTGGAAGCTCGGCTTCAGCACGCGCTCGCGGTCGCGCACACGGATATGGCCGCCAGTGAATACTTCCTATAGACGCTTTCAGCGCGCGCCAAATTGAGCCGCCATTGCCGACCTTCTCTGGTCTTACCAAGATACCGAAGCACTGAAGCGAGCGTTGACGAGCCTCCACAAAAGGCCTATGCTGGGGAGAAGGACACAGTAACACTTAAAATGACAATAACCTGTCCTGCTGTGGTAATGATGAAGTGTAGCGAACGGAATAGGTGGGAACGAAAATTGAAGGTCGGTTATGGCGGCACCCATGCACAGCTGCCTGAAAGCGTCTATAGGGAGCCTA
Source organism: Ixodes persulcatus (assembly GCA_013358835.2). Taxonomy (NCBI): domain Eukaryota; kingdom Metazoa; phylum Arthropoda; class Arachnida; order Ixodida; family Ixodidae; genus Ixodes; species Ixodes persulcatus. The sequence goes on along the minus strand of JABSTQ010010098.1, from coordinate 89,476 downwards.
TTGGCCACGTGAGCGATCGAAAGCGTCGCTGTGGTCGGCCCACCACAATTGGCCGAATGCTGACTATGACGTCAGCAAAGGCTCATCGACGGAAATAAGAGGAATGTAAGAACTTCAATTTTGACGGTGTTGGCAGTGTTGCTTTGAGAGCGCTATGATTTCAAGCTTCCACCATGTCCATTACAAACACCATCAAACTTGTTGTTCCCAAGGTAATGACGTCACGAAAGCTAACAGAACGAGGGCGCCACCGAAACATCTCGCCGCTTATACAGGAACTCTAGACGAGATGTTTCGGTGGCGCCCTCGTTCGGTTACCTTTCGTGACGTCATTACCTTGTGAACAACAAGCTGGATGGTATTTGTAATGAGCATTCTGGAAGCCTGAAATCATAGCGGTCTCAAAGCAACACTGCCAACACCGTCAAAATTGAGGTTCTTACATTCCTCTTATTTCCGTCGATGAGATATCCTTTGCTGACGCCATAGTCAGCATTCGGCCAGTTGTGGTGGGCCGACCACAGCGACACTTTCGGTCGCTCACGTCGGGAGGAGATCGAACAGTCACGCCTCTAGCGGTGCGCTTCAGCTGTGGGGACAACAAACCGTATTTTCTTGTTTGTTTTTGATCCGAGAAATCGAAGATGACGATTCGAAGGCCACTCCTCGTGCGACCAAAGCACTGGTCAGAGCGAAGCGCTCGTGCCCAGACCGTGCTCGGCCAGGTTCAATTTCTTTGTTATGCTGTGTTGGTAAACACCGGGCTGTGGGGACAACAAGCTCGATAAAGCGCCCCCTATAGTTCGATCTCCTATCCAATAGCGCCGATGCGCCGGTGTCGACTTCATCGCGATTATTCACCACACGCCTCACGCGAGCCGGCCGCTCCTGTGCCAACACTATACCCCGTACTCTAGTACACTGTACCTCTACGGCGGTTGTCGATCTTATCCGAGGAAATCAATCTTCTTGTAGTCTAACTTCCGCCTAAAATTAAATGTTCGCGGTGTAGTATACCCAATGGAGGCAAAAGAAGAAAAAAAAATCAAAAGCGGTCGCGCGCGCTTGTTGCACGTCTGCTCAAGCTCAGTGTCGTCAGCTATTTTAGTGTGCCTAGATTTGAGAGTGTTTCCAACTGCTCGATAAGGGGTCACGGGGTTTATGGGGCCGTGTTTGCAATGGTCGATCGTCTGCAAGCGTATCCAGGCCTCGCTGCACGCATGCGCCCAATCTGCACAAGCGGCGTCCGCCATTAAACCGCAGAAGTTCAACGTGGTTCCATGGTTTGAGTTGCTCCCTCTCTGACATCCAGGCTCTCTATCGGCGAGCGGCGACCTGTGGCGCCACCTCTCGGCAGGAGCATGCAACCTGACCGTCGCCACGACTCGGTAGGTTTCATATTAAAAATAGGGAATTGTAGTAGACCGTTTCCGCAGCCCGCTAAGCACCCGGATAGCGCTCCGTAATCCGCCACAAGACCTTGAACTATGCAGAGAAGGCTGGCGGCGCGCATGCGCAGCTGTGGCGTTTTCTTCGGGGATACCGTAGCGGAGGAGAAAAACGATCGACGACAACTCCCTAATATAGCGCAAAAATTACGGGACAAAAAGACGAAGAAGCACACAGGACAAGCGCTAACTCAGACTTGAGGGTCTTACAAATTCTCTTCCAATGCCCGATGGACGGACCCAAGGCACCAAACGGTAGGTTTTGATGCTCCGAGAAATTGAGGGTGAGAAGGAAACAAGAGGGGACGTCAGAACGCCGAGCTCAGGTTCGAACGCCTTTGTCTCCCCTGCGCTCGTCCAACGCTTTACGACCCGAAACGCCGGCGTCCAGCGTTTCATTCTATAATTACAATATTACTTCTTTTTTTTTTTTTTTTTCGGCAGACCCCGTTTCGTTATTTGCCCAGCAACAACTGACAGATATTTATGGCTCCGTTTTGACGCCGCACGCGACAGATCAATGTGAGTGCTAGAGACAAACCTAATCGGCGACGGTACGTATGAAATTATGAATTATACTTCCATCACTGGTCCGAGAATGTCCGAGCCCTCCGAGCCCAGCAGTTGAGATCGGCTAAACAGGATTCCGGTTAACTCAAGCGGCGAGTAAGGAACACTTTACTGAATCAAGGCTGCAGAGGACAAAGCGACCCGAAGAGTTCGTCCATGCTTAAAGGGGCGGTGCAACGATATTCAATTAGAATGTTTTTCACTTTACACGAGCTTATTGGCACTATAGTGGGACTCAAGGACACTCGCACGCAACGCCACTGACCAAGAAACTCCTTTCTTGCGCTGTAATTTCGAGGACAAAACCGAGTGTTTTCATTCAATCTCTCCTTCGCAAAACCTGATGACGTAGCTGGGCGGTAGCAGTACCGCCAAGTGACGATGTTTGAATGCGGCTCATAGATTGGACCCGAGCATGGCGTGGACACTCGATTTGGGCTCGTGACAATCAATAGCTCGAGAAGCATTCGGGTAGTGTCCTGTGTCCAATCGCTGCAATGACGACAACAGCCGAACCATAACAATGTCTGGAACTCAGCGCGTGTCCTGTGCCTTGCCAACCCCAGCGCATGGCTATGATCAACATTGACGGCATATAATCGGCTCCAGATCACGTGGCCGCTTGTTCTGGTTGCGAGTTGAGGGGGTGAACTCTGCTCGTTTTTCTTTATTTTTTGCTGCGACTTCGATTGCGTGTGGTGAAAAACGAACGGGTATTTCACAGGTCATTAACGTCAGGGATCCGTTCTAAGCGGTATTTGCGCCAAATACAAAAATCGTTGCATCGCCCCTTTAAATTAGCCATCCTCGAAGTCTAACGGATGAGCGCGCTACATTACCACAGACAAACTATTCTCCTGGTGTGGTCGCTTCAATCTGCGATGCACGGCTCTACATTAATCGAGCGGCGACTTGCGCCGCCAAGCGCTGGCTACTTGAATGCGGCAGCGCTTTCTGTTCTTGGGGTTCATGAGGCATGTGTCCCCAAATGTCGTCTGCTGCAGCGCTTCACTGACCAGGACAGGACACTGAAAGACGGGGTCACACTGCTTTCATACATCATACAAAAGACAGTCTGCATACAGATTTGAACGCGTGTCACCGCGAGATCCGTCCTTCGAATGCCGCGCGCCCATGAGTGCGAGGAGAAAACTTGGAAGGCGGCATTCGAACAAGGAATATCGCGGTCACTCGTGTTTGCAGACTGTCGCTTGTATGGGCTTAAGGTTCAAGAATTTAACCAGACGCGAGCAAATTAACAGGGAAAATGACGGAAGAGCTATGTCCGCGCAGAGGAAGCCATAAAAGTTAAACAAATTACTGGCAAAAAAAAAAAATGTTTTAGGAGGCAGCACTATTGTCGTCCACGGTAAAGGAGTTGAGCCTGCAATATGACTGTCACATTCAGAGGAATTTCAAGCTTAAAATAATACTGGAAAATGTTTAGCGTCTAAAACTGTGTGCCAGCGTTATTTTTTTTTTTTTTTGTGTGTGTGTGTACGTGGGCGGCACAACGTTAAAGCGCCGTTCCTACACTTGTAGCCGAGCAGGACGGCGTAGGACCTGCTCCGCAGCAGCACATCCGGTCCTCCGCCGTCGCAAGAGGCATAAAAACAGGTCTCGTTTCTCTCGGTCCTACACGGTTCCAAGTGTGTGAACGGCGCTTAAGTTTCAAATGAGGCGGTACATTCTGCCCTTGACAACACTAAAAAAATTAGTTTTGAATTTCTTTTTTTTAATATTACGCTTGGTAGAAATAAACACAGCCAATTAATCAATTAAATAATCGATTAAAGGCGAGCAATTAATCGGTTTAACACGTTTAACGGGGCCCAGTCCATTGTGCTAGCCTCCAATCGTATTTTGCTTTTCGTCCTTTGACCATAAGGCGAAGGTACGGCTCAAACTAGTTGGATACTTATTGTAATTCTGCTAGGTTGTTTCTTTTTGTTTGTTTGTTTGTGTCTGTTTGTGTTTGTTTGTGTGTGTGCGTGTGTGCGTGTGCGTGTGCGCGTGTGCGCGTGCGCGTGCGTGCGTGCGTGCGTGTGCGTGTGCGTGTGCGTGTGCGCGCGCGTGCGTGCGTGCGTGCGTGCGTGTGCGTGCGCGTGTGCGTGTGTGTGTGTGTGTGTTTTAACTTTTATCTGTGAAACCTCGAGAAGAAGGCGTGGAAACCAACCGCAATGCCACCGCAAGGTCGAGACAAACTCTCAAGAGAGGGTGAGCAAGAAGGACCATCGAGGCACCGGCAGCGATCGCACCACAATTGCCCACGCGACTTTACGATGAACAGGAACGCGAGCTACGAGCCATCCCAGCCAATGGAGCGCTGTGAATTCATTACGTGACTAAGCATCCCGCAGCCCCCTCCCAAAGGCCACGTGACACTCACGCGGCTTTGGATTGGCTGCAGATGGCTCGTATAGGCTCCCCTGTGGTCCACCGCCAGGTGAAGCGGAACTCCGAGCGCGAAACCAAGCGCGGAGGCCGAACCGAGCTCGGAAGCCGTTACTCAACGGTTGTGCAGTTTCCATCCGCGTCTCATGCAAATGCGCCAGACTCCCTCGCATATCCATGCATCCTCCCCGCAACGTCGAAACGAAGGACGGCGCGCGGGCCCAATGTCGAGGGTGACGCAACGGATTTTGGGGGACGCCGGTGGCGTGTGACGGCCGTGTGTACAAGCCAAGCTCTTCTTGTTGTTGTTTGCTGTTTGTTCGTGTATGTGTGTGCATACGCGTCTGCCAGTGTATGTGCGTGCGCGCACAACAAAACGCAGGAAGATAACCGCGCGCGCGGGTTTCCGTTTCCTGTCGTTGTCAGTCACGTGGCTTCCGTATCTGGTATGCGGGACGAAAATATCATAAAACATTTCGACCCGGAATATCCGAGAAAATATAGGTGAGGAAAAACAAGAATGTGTGACAATCCCGCATTTCTTCGTCAACACCTTCGAGCAGCGTGGAGATATCAAAACGATGTTTAGACGCATACCCGAAGTGACGACATTCAAGAAGGCTGCGCCCTCGTGGAAAGGGTGGGCAAGTCACTGAAGTCAGCGTGCCCGCAGGTAACGCAGAAACGTCAGAATGCCGAGCTCTGGTTGGATCGATTAGTGGGTAGAGCTAACGCTAGCTGCCTTTGCGTCCACTGCACTCGTGGAACGCGTTAGAGCGCGGAACGACGGCTTCCAGCGTTTGCCCGTAGCATCCGACCGTGTTCGACGAGTGCAGGGGTGGAGACAAGGGCAGCTACAGCTTTAGCTCTACCCACTAATCGTTCCAATCAGAGCTGGGCATTCTGACGACCCCACTTGGTATACCGTCTCATCCTCTCCTTGAGATTCTCGGCGCATAGGCCTCGTGCGTTGCCCAGGAGGCGCTGCAAAACGGGACTCGTTAGGAAGGATTTGTTTCGGGTAGATGCATACTTGAGCGTCTCAAACCATAGAGTTATTATAATGTACGCTAGAGGTTCAACTGGCGTTAGTGTGCTGACGCAAATTGAAGCAGACGGCAACCAGTCGAAAATTGACTTCCGGTAATGCGTTTCTATGGGAAAAAGTGAGTGCATTTTCTCCCTGCGCTCGATCATAAGAGCAAATATCCCGAATAATTCGTACGTACTAGGTAGCTTGGAACATTTCTCAGTCAGGCCGATGAAAGAATTGGCCCAGTTTCGGCGTTTTTCTTTCGAATTCATCGCATTAAAAACGGTGCTAAAACGGCTTCGTACGTGTATTTATGTGCACTGTCGGACACTATTAACGCGGCGTCGGCGATTTTCAGCAATTGGGATATACATGCCAAACGAACGAAGGCCATCTAAAGCAATTACGCTTTTACAGTGTTAATCCAGGTACATGCTATTCGGTACGACCCAAATAACCAAAGTGTTCCGTGTTATTTTCCGGCGAAGAGACAAAATGCACGCGCGTTTTTCCATAGGAATGCGCAGGAGCACCGCAAAAGTAGACTGGTTGCTGTCTGCTTCAATTTGCGTCACGGAAGTCGCATAGACACTAGCGCCAGTTGAACCTCTAGCGTACATTATAATAACTCTATGTCTCAAACACCGTCACAGATGGTGAAGCGTGCCGGCTCTGGTGAAGAAAGCGAGATCACGACGAAAATACAGACACAACAAAAATTTCGAACGCCGCCGAAGCACATGTCAAAGCCGTCTCACGCGTTCCAATGTAGAAAGAAAAAAAGAAAAAAAAAAGAAATAAAACGTCGCAACACACATGTTTTGACTTCACCACCCGGAAATAAAAGACGCGTAGCCTACATCGCTGGTGTCATGAATCAGGCACATTCGATTGTCTCGCGGCGATGAATCTAGCCGATTTCGGACGTCCGAAGGTGTTTTTCCGTTCTTTAGCACCCCATGGAGAAAAGGAAAAGCTTAACCAACGTGTCATGTAAGCAGTGCGAGCCCCAATCAGGTGACCTCGTACCACCCAAAAATGAGGGGCGCCACAGTTTGTTCAAAGATGCAGCGCAGAAGGCCCATGCCGCACGGTCAAAGGCGCAATATATGCCACGGCGATCGTCGTCTTCGTGTTCGAGCGTCATCAGCGCCACTAAATGTTTTTTTTTTTTTTTTTTTTTTAAAGAAAATAACAGGTATAAGAACGACCACCAGCATTGTCCGGTGACGTCACGTGAAAGCCGTGTACTCCGACTTACGGCGAAACAAAGTATAGGGATGTCGAACCCTGGTCGAACCCGAATTTCGACAGAAGTTCGACTGGTTTGGAGAACCTAAGAACGCATACGGAAGAAAATTCGACGAGGTTGAGTGGCGTCTGACCTTTTGGAGCAGGCAGAATATTAACTTTTAGCAGCCCGCGTTTGGAGCAAATGCCAACATGTGTTGGCACGTCCTTAAAAAAATAAAAAATAAAAAAAAAAACATATTGCGCGGCTAAATGAGTTTATCTTTGATAACGCACGAGGGTTCGTCTTTGATACGCAAGTGCGTATTACTTTAAGAATAGAAAGGGCGCAAAAAGAATACGCGGCTTTCTTTATTTTAGAAATAAGGCTCAGGTCAGAATAGGTACCGTTTACAATTGGTATTTAAAAAAATTAAAATGTTTGAAACATGAGTCATAGCGCAAAACTTCAGTTCAGATAATCCCTTTCCACTCGCAGTTTATATGGCCTGTAGATATATTCTCTAAAACTAAAAAAAAAAGCCCACGAACTAAAACGTTGATCGATGACGTACCCCCAAGCTCTATGAACCTACCAAACGTAAGATTCCATTATCATTAGCCGTAAAACAACCCCCGACAAATGTTATGAAAGCCTACAGCTGCGCTCTCAAAGTGACACTGCACTTTAGCGTCGTTGGAGCCAGAGTTGAGTCAGAGTTCGCTGACCTTTCGATCGACCTGCTGCACGGGAACTACCTGGACTACCGTACCGGTTCAAATATAGACCCGCATTTTTTTTTTTTTGGACAATCATATTTTTTTATATTTTAATTAGAGGTTCAACTACAATCAAGACCAAAGAAGATATACCTGTAATAGTACTGAGCATAATTACCGAGCTGATCGCGCAAACCCAGGCGCCCCTCCACGTCAGCCACGCGCTCCACTCCGGCGCAAGGCGGTAAAGCTTGAAGCGCGTGTCACGGTGCCGCGAGCGACGCAACAAACACGGTATCTTGGTACAGCAACGGCATGGAGGCATGTGTGGCAGACACGACAACCGAGTCATCTAATCAGGAACAAAGGTCCCCCTTCCCTCTTATTATACTAATCGCTATCCCACTATTTTGCGATTCTATTTTTATTTTTTTTTTTGTATCGTGACTTTCAGCTGTCGACATCGTCTAGAAGTTCAGACGATGACGTGGTCAGCCTAAGTCAAAGCCCAGCTGACGCTATTGGAGGCCATGGGACCAGACATGTAAGGTATACTCATTACAAGTAATAAAATTACTCGTTGTGTATTACATTTTATTTTCAATTTTGTAAGCGTTTGATTGCTGTTTTTTTTTTTTTATAAAGTAATCACACAATTAAGTTAATGTAATCGTTAGTATTTTGTTTTCCCCACCGCCTCCTAATTTCGCCCTTTTGTTTCCTACAAGTATGCTACCGAGGAATCCTCGAACCAAGTTCTACGGGAAAACGGTGTGCAAAAATTCTTGGATTGAGAAGATTAGCCGCCTGTAATTCGGCGATTCTATTCTAATAATGAATATACACGAACTCAACTGTTACGTCACGGCGCGGTGGTGGCGCGTCGGGCGCACTTCCGGACTGGGGCTGTGGGCGGAAGCAGCCATGGGGCACGTGCATTCCTGTGTCACTTTGGAAGAAACCGGACAAAAACCTGCCTTCTCGTCAAAACGCCGTGACTGGGGCTGTACCGAAAGAGTCGGGAAAGGTTCTGCCTGCTCGGTTCGTCCGAGAACGTGGATAGGGGCCGTGAAAAGGGCGAACCAGACGCTGTCGAACTACAATTGCTTGTGCGGGCAACACTTTGGGTTGAATTCACAAATACATGTGGTCGCCAGATGTATTTGTTTTGTTCCAACATAAACGAGGGGAAACCACCAAGTTGTCCGGACCACCCGCGGGTTCAGTGTGTCTTCAAATTCAAACGGCCGCCTGATCGTTCGAACTGTCGTCTGCTCTTTCAAACGTGTCTGTTTTTTGTCGTCTGCTCGTTCAAACAAAAGCGGCCCGTAGACCAAACGCTGACCCGGTGATTGCAATAAGAAGTAATTGCACGTCTCAAAAGACTTTTAAGTAAGCTCGGTGCAAACAGTAGATTCAAGATACTGATCATTGGTACCAGTGGCCATCACCGACTTCTTAAGCCTGATTCACTTGGTCTGTTCCCGCTTCCGATTTTCAGTATCGACGTCGATCATCGCCGCTACCGTCTACACTTTTGCAGCCCGAGCGGCGTCGCGACCGAAAAATAATTAGAAGAATCTCATCATGGTTTTGGCGTCCATTCTACGACGTTCATTCGAATGAATCGCCGCACGTCAAGCTATTTACGCCAAGTTTAGCGGCGTAACGAGCCTCGATAATTTCGCTCAGGCGACTAAAGTGGTAAGACATTGCTATGAGGACGAATAGACAATTCCAACTCGAAAAAAGAGTACGCAGACTCACACAGACACCGACAACGCGACATTCCAATGGTCTGTTGACGAGGGACGCGGTGCTTCTTGCCCACACTCCATTGCGCATGCGTCCGAACTGTCGTCTACTCGTTCAAACGACAGCGGCCCGTAAACCAAACGTTGACCCGATAATTGCGATAAGGAGAAAGTGCAGGACTCGAAACACTTTTAAGTTTGAAGGTTGGTTGGGTTAGGTAGGCTAAGTGTAAACAGTAGATACAAGGAGATGTTGATCATTGTTACCAGTGGCCATCACCAACTTGTAATGTCCGATTCGACTTGCGATTTTCAGTATCGACGTCCACCATCTCAGCTACGGTCCACGTTTTTGCAGCCCGAGCGACGTCGCGACTGAAAATAGCGAGCAGAATCTCATCGTGGGAGTTAGGTTTTAGCGCCCATTCTGCTGCGTCCACGTGAAATGAATCGCCGCACGTCAGATTATTTGAAGTTTTGCGGTGTATCAAGCCTCGTTAATTTTGCTGAAGCCGCTCAAGTAGTCGGACATTGTTAGGAGGGCGTAGAATCAACAATTTGAACGCGAAAAAGAGCACGGGGACTCACACCGACGCCGACAACATCCCATTCCAATGAAAAAAAAACAGTTAGGGCGCAGCTGCGAGTTGGTGTAGGTTTACAATTTCGTTAGACCACCTGAGACTGGGTGGAAGAAACACGACGACGTCTCAAACACAGCTAACCACTTTATTCAGTGCTCCCTCCTTTTTTACATCCTGAACCCAAAATCGTCACCAGAGAGAACACACTCCAAACAATGGCAACAAGACACGCCTTAACCTCAAAGTAAAAAAAAAAAAAAAAAAAAAAAAAACTAACTTTCCGGAATTAACAAAAGGTACACACATCTAAACATCGGCAAAAGGGAACATGCTTTGACCTCGCAGCCACGCTTATTCCAATGGTTTTTAATGGGCGACGGCGAGCTTCTTGCCCATAGCCCCATCGCGCATGCGCGGCGCCGGTGGCGTCCGCTCGGGGCGCTCCGGTTTGTTTGTAAACATGAGTTGGTGGATTGCGAAAGGCCCGTTTTTAAACCGGCCGTAAAATCTGTCTTTTCGAAAATCTGAAATAATCTGAGAAGTACCGATTACTTATCTTATTTTTCTTTTTAAGCAACGGCCAATTACTTTTCCTCTCAAGTAATCGAGCACCTTTTAGCCGAGAGTAATTGTAATCGAGTACTTTTTTTTATTAGTAACACGTATATTAGTATTTTTATTAGTAACACGCGGCCCTGACGTCACGTAGCAGCGGTGGCACTGTCGACGGCACTGCGCATGCGTAGACACTTCCTTTCACGCGAATTCGGTTTCTGCGCACGCGCAGTGCGCAGAAACCGAAACGCAGGCTTGTTCGTAAACAGCGTGTCGGTCTATACGAGACTGCGTGGAACCGATCAAACAGCGTCAAAAGGAGCGTCATCGTGACTTGCGCCTTTACCCATGCGTGTTCGCGGCTGCATGTGTTCGAGCCTTCCGTCGTGCTCTGACCTAAGATAACATGAAGTATAAACACGGTGAGCGGAGACGCCCGGTGAAATACATATTTTCCTTCCCTTCTCAGAGTTCGTCAAGCAATCTTATAACTGTTTTGTTTTTCTTTGCACGAGCCCATCTTGGTGCAGGTGTTGCACAATCCTTAGCAATTTTGGCGCGAGATGTAAGTAGGCTTTCGTTGATAGCGCGATTGGATGCAACAGGGTGCCTTCGTGTGAGCTTTGCTTAGGGTGATGACATCTGGCAGCTATATATAGCCTCCTTTTAATGACAAAGCCTGGCAGATCGCCACGAGAAGCGGCCGCCGAAATGGGAAAGGTGGAGCGGCAGACAACGGATGAGAGGAGAGCCACGCGACTGGCGCCCCGCTGCGGCGAGACGACGCCGAAACACCCTTGTCCCGAGCGAACAAGTGTGTTTCGGGTCCTCGCCACTGCAAAAGCTGTGCGCTGACGTCCAGGTTCCCCGAGAAATGGCTCTTTGATGCTCTGTGCTACCAGATCCTCGCGCTCCAAATCTGCGACCGGGCACTCTATGGCTCCGTCGTCGAACGGCCAGGCTTTCTGAGTATAGAGGAGGCTATGACCAGCCAAACAGCCGACGCAGCACTCGTGTCTGATCTGCGTTCCATCTCACTGCGAGGACGTGCAAATGCTCTATATAGTCGGTGGCAGGTCAAGAACGAAGTGGAAGCTCCTCCCACCCCTTTCCACTTCAGTATTGCGAACGCTGGAGGGGAGGCGATTTTCGTCATTCTTGTCCAGCTCACTTGCCCATTTGCATTTAATTGCATTATAAACATGCTCTAGTCACTGGCAGAATGAGAACAGCGGGGCTAGTCCTTTGAACGTCCGGCATCCAGCACGCTCTCCATCCACTTAACCGCCCAATGCACCCGAGCGCACCGACCGTGAATCAATTGGCCACGGTCATTTTGTAGACCACCTTTTGGAACAGCCGAAAGTACTTTTGGAACGCGAGCCCATACTGAACTTTGATTCCTCCTACCACCGCGAATATTATGCGTTACGATTCGTGTGTTGGCGTATCCGACTAAAAAAACGTGCCTACTTTGCCTTCACACTTCTGCGCAACCTTTTGTTGGCAACAACTGCACGGCAGGTTTGATTCCCTCAAACAGAGGGAATCACCTGTTTATTTGCACGTAGAAGCCCCAGGCGGCAACAATTGATGCTGATTGATGAAGGACACCGCTGTGAATGGCTATTTTACGTGCGAAAGAAAAAGTAAAGAAAATTGTATATTCAACCGCAATAATGTTAGAATAATCTTGAGCACACGAATTGACGTTTCATTCGAGTTCTAAACGTTGAAATAAAAGTAAAATTATTCATTCATATCGAGAAAAAAAAATTATTGTGTCAATGAATTAGAAAAAATTGATTACATTTTGCACGTAGAACTTCATGATAGCAAAGACCGGCACATGAACGATAAGTATGCCTCCTTAAAACAATCCAGCAAAACTCGCCAAGGTTATTCCCAAGCTTAATTGCACCGCTTCCTCTAATTTGGTTTTAATGTACTCGATTGACTGTACGTTCAACGAATAAAACTACATAAAGTGACAACTGACCGAGAGAGTTAAAATAAAAATAACCTATACAACAGTTCATATAAATTTTATTTCTAATACCCTCGCAAAATATCAAATTAAAAAAAAATATCGCCAGAATATTGCAGTCAATCAAAAATAATAGCCGCAGTATTATTCAGAAATGTTCACTCCACCTAAGAGCTGTTACGCAAAGTCGCGATGCTTACTTCGCGGTTGTCGCTTCACTGTAGCGCACAAGAGCGCGTTGAGAACCGCACTCAACGAAGCTAACTCACCCGCCAGAGCGGACTACGAACACTCGATATATTGCGAAAATTCCGAGTACCGTCAGTGTTGGACAGAGAGATCAAATAGAATTGTACGTGATTTTCGGCTACGATCGAAAACTCGCACAAGCCTACCATAACGACCCGGAAGCGCAGCGGGGCCCGAGTCCTTCTATTTTCAATAGTAATAAAGCGAAATCGAGTTTTGGATCAATGTCGGCGCAAATTCCTCACATTTGGGCCAAATGTAGCAGAATGTGTAGCAGGGTGAAGCCCTTTACGCGCAGTGTGGAGCAAATGGTGCATCAATCACATCACTGTCATTCATTTTTAGGAGAGATTTCGCGTAGTTGTTGCGTCGTAACGGACGAAAGACTCCGACAAAGTGAGAAGAGCAGACGGCCTCCAGCACGAGCCAATTGCCTTCCACCGTGCTTACGCTGAAACTCCTCTATGCCGTCCTCAGCCTGCGAGTGACCACAGTGGCTATTTTAGGCGGTGTTGTCCGCAACCTGCTCTGGCGTCCAGCGCCTCGTAATCTAATGGTGAATTCCGCTCGCAGATCTCGAGCGCTCCAAAACCGCTCCATTTGGAGCGCGCATATTCCGCTCGCAGATCTGGCTCGAGCTGGTCATCTTCCCCTCGTAGATCTCTGGCAACGCCCGCTCCACGGAGCGCCTCAAACTCCGCCGAACTTGCTCTGCGGGATTTTACAGATCTCTCCGGAAATGGACAGCGCGGCCCACGTGATTTCCTTCTAAATCGGCAGTGCGCCTGCGCGGGGAGGTTGGCGAGGTCGGCGGGCCGGACGGGTCGTCGAGCTGGATCTGTTCGGGTGTATCGGTTGTTTACGCGGGATTGTGACGGCTCGAACGCTTCTACCTCGCGTAGATCAGGGATACAAAGCCGGGACTGTGGAGCGTGGTAAATCGTAAGCACTGACATCTGTGATCGTGAGAGGAAGAACGACAGGAAAGCCGGAGGCAGACGCAAGGTTAGGCCTGTTCATTCCGCAGCCAATGATTGTTTACCTTTCTACACGGCATTCCGCCGGCGTTTTCCCGTACAATAAAGCAAGAAGAGATTAGGCAACGACCGTGCAAGTGATGGTTTGCTACCTCTGTGTTTATTAAAGTCGTACCAGAAATCTGAACTCCGCCGCTGGCAATCGCTGTCCGTGCCCCGCCGCTTCGACGCGGCCGAAAGGTATGTGACGGTGCCGAACGCGGACGTCTTCGTTATTTGTGACATGGGCGCCGTGGTACGTATAATTTCGCCCGGCCTGTGTCGCGTGGTATTTCAGCAGCTAAGCAGTGACAGTCGTCACTGGTCGTCGGAAAGATCAGTCGGCTGTTGCGTTGGTGGGCTTGTCAAGTTCGAGCAGCGGCCATTTTGAACGGCGGAGTGGGAAGCGATGGGGAGGGGTGTGGGGGAGGTCGCTCCAAAAAGGCGAGTTTATCTTCCCCTCGTCGATTCGGAGCGGGTTCCACGGAGCGGAATTTTGCCTCCCTCGCGGATTTTGGAAAGCGCTCCGGATCTACCAGTGGAATTCACCATAAGAGGCGTCGGTTGAGCAACGCTTCCTAACGGCCGTCGCTACACGCACGTACACGCACACGCCAGTGGCGATTCGATACGCGAAGCGATCTAGACAGATTAGACCGACTGCACTTCCCTGTCAATCAATCGAGAGAGAAAAATCGTCGATAGCGCCGGTACAAACTCCTCGAGACCTCCGGGCACAATTATCCTGGAGGCCGCCATCAAACGGGGCGACGCTATCAATAGATGACTATATTGGGCGATCGAAGGGAGCGCTCTTATCTCTGAAGCTAGCGCCGATGGCGGCCGATCGATTGTTTCCCGTCGATAGCGCGGGGCGCATCTTTTATCTCTTGCACGGCAGAGTGGCCGCGACGTCGCGAGGACGCTTCATATAAAAAGTTCCCGGATAAACGATCCGTTCTTTTGCGGCGCCGACGGCGCACGATTTGGGCAGCAAATGGCGGCCTATACGGAGCGCGAGTTTGTCTGCTTCTTGCACAGGGGTTGCGATGACGTCAGAACGCTGAGATCTCATTGGCTGATTGAAAAAAAAATAAAAAATAAAAAAATAGAGGGTAGATTTCGAGGCATCTAGGAATGAGGTCTACCCACTATCCTTCCAATCAGAGCCAATCAGAACTCGGCGTCCTTCTGACGTCAATGTAACCCCTGAGGAAGAAGCAGACGACTTGCTTTCCAAAGACGCGACGATATAATGCTTGCGTCGAGCCTAAAGTGGCCCTGTAGCGTTTGATCGAGCCACGATCGTTAACAAGTGCGTGTGTGACAGCATCCGTCTACGCGCGGTAGCGGAGCGTCTGGAAATAAACGAGCGAAAAATGCAGCTGGTGTTTTCGGTGTCCTATCAAAACGACGAAAATGATTTCCTCGTAGCTTTTTTTTTTTTTCTGCTCTCGCTATTTTTTGTCGCAAATTATTATCCACCACTGAAATTCAGCCGGCTTAGCGTCCGCCAGCAATGTGGAAAAGCGTAATCTCTTACAAAAAAAAAAAAAAAAAAACGATCAATGAGTTTCGATTAAGTTTCTAATGTAATCCTATAAAGTCAACTGAAAGTCAAAATAAGCTCTACGTGTAAGGAGTGTGATCGTAAGAAACTCAATACCGATTCTGTTGAATTTACTCATTAGGAACTCCATTCAATTTGGTCATTAAGAATTCAATATATATTGTTTTGAATTTACTCATTGCGAATTCAATTAAGTTCGTTCATTTGAACTGAATATATATTCTTTTAAATTTACTAGTTAAGAATGCAATTGAGTTTGCCGATTATGAACTCAATATCTATTCCTTTGAATTTACTCATTACCTATATAAACGACTTTTATCATCAAGAACTCAATGTCGATTATTATGATTATAGTTGTCCCATTTGCAAATGAGTTGCCTTATTAAAGGGAAACTGTAGCGGTTCTGTATTTGAGGAAAAAAAAAACAACAACAACACTTAAATCATCTTTAATTAGCCTCCAGGATCACGAATATCGAAATTATTTATTTTTTAATTTGGTGCACGGAGGCTGCAGAATATATATATATATATATATATATATATATATATATATATATATATATATATATATATATATATATATATATATATATATATATTTTTTTTTTTTTTTTTTTTTTAAAGTACCGCTAAAGCCCCTTCTTCCGGAGCGTGACGTCAAACACAGTTTTCGGAATCTCCACTCTCGCGCATCTTCAACGCCTGTCAAAGCTAAGTAAAGCTAAAAAAAAAAAGAAGAAAAAAAAGAAGACGTCACGATTGGTGTTAGTGCGGGGGAAATATACCTGGCAAGCTTGCAATTGCACACGCTGTCGACAGGAGAGAGACGCGCTTGGCGGCCGAAAGATTTGCGTACACGACGTGACGACTGGTCCGAGGGTTTTTGTGTATTCTCGCGTTTATATTTACATCTTCGGGAAAAACGAACGTCATAATCAGATTCACGGGATAAAAATACTCTACCATTGACCTGTTACTCGTTTTTTTTTTTGTTTTCAAGAACCTCTTTAGCTTTTCTTTAAGAGCTCAATATTGATTATTTTAAGTTTACTCATTAGATACATAGACGAGTTTCTCATTCATTATTTTGAGCTTAGTCACTGGACACGGAGTTTTATTACTTGACATACATTTCTTTGTCTCCTCATTGCAGATTTAAACGAGTTTTTATCACTGAGTAGTTGACATCAGCTGGTCGGCACCCTTTTCTGTTGAGGAACCCAGCAAGGACACAGCTGCAAACAACCCTTAGTACACTTATGTCTCACATAATTAACGTATTTGCTTAGATTCATTTGCGCAACAAATGGCATCCAAGACTTTTGACACCTCCGAAAGCATAACGTGCACTATAATAACTCTAAGGTCACTGACAAGGTGCGAACAACCGGGAGGAGCTTCACTTATCTCCTCTCAAGCCCGTTTTCACTCAGTCAGTGACTATAGCGACATCATTGAGCACATCATACTAGTCACTTCGTAAAGTAAAGAAGCAATACAATATTTTAAAGCTAGCAACTACCGGGCCTCGTCTAGTCCTGAGTGAAGCTATGCAGAGAAGCGATAACATACCGGCTAGGAATGGCTTTTGTTGTATTTAGCGACTGCACCAAACGATTATTGCTTGTACCAATGTTGTTGTTTGTTTTTAGTAAGGGATAGAGTCCAATGAAGTCGAAACAGTGTTAATCATTTGTCAGATTTCCGATGAGGGGATAGCACACTGGGAGCCTTAAAGGGGCACTGACACGTGAAAATCATATTTTTTTTTATTATCCGAAACGATTGAAAACGATGCCGGGACATTACCCTCAAAATTTGAAACTTTAAAATTCAGTATTTGTGAATTGAAAAAAAAACAATTTCCAAATGCCGAATTTGAAGTTCCCGCGCGATCCGCGCCAGTGCAGTGAGTCAAATTTTGCGGTCTCCTGCAACTCGACTTTCTTTCGGACCCCCGCCGTTGTCACGGCGACCCCAACCGAGGAGGAGGTGAGGGATAGAAAGGCGCCGGCGGGAAAAAACCGGTTTTTCTCCGACTCGCCAACGGGCGCTGCCAAGTTTTCCGAGGGAGGGTGCAAATCTAGAAAAGCAACATCACACCGAACTCTGAATTTTGGTATTTCAAAAAGAGGAGCCGTAGTGCGTTCGCAATTGCGTTAAAAAACATGTTTTCCGATTGCCGTTATTAAATGTTATAGAAATGTCACCTACAAAGCTTCTAAATTTCCTGATTTTTGACGTCACCGATCAAAAGAAGCGAGGAGGTGAGCGCGGGAAATACAAATGCCAAAACTAAAAAGGCGCGCGCGCGTGCGGGAAAATTTTTTTCCGCGATGCGGTTTTTTTTTTGCGTGTCTATGGCTACAAGTTGCATCGTTTTAGACAATGAAAAAAAAAATACGACCTTTGGGTTGTCAGTGCCCCTTTAATAATCGCTGAGGTGCTCACCGGCCAAATGAATACCTTTCATATGTAGGGCATATAAGGCGGTGAAGAAGTCAAGGGCAATGTGATTAGTGTGTTGTGAGTCCTTTATGATGTTCGTTTTCGTTTCCTTCATGTGCTTCGTGTCCTTCATGTTCCACGCTTTAAGGAATTATGAGATAAAAATTCCCCACACGTTACACGATTTCAGTGATGTGATTGGCCTAAGCCATTTTGGCGCACATTTCGGAGCAACCAAAACAGCGTTTTGGAGCAGCAAATGTGGCCTTTGGAGCAACCAAAACAGTGTTTTGGAGCAGCAAAAGCGGCTTTTGGAGCAGCCAAGACAGTGTTTCGGAGCAGCAAAAGTGGATTTTGGAGCAGATATTCTTAGGAAAATAAAAATATTCGTTTTAAGTGCTGTACAAACGAAGGGCACTTTGTGTTGTGTTCTGAAGAGACGTGTTGTGACGGAACTCGCTGCTTCTGTTTTTACTGCTCAGACATCCCACAAGTGTAGTGCTGTAGGCATTGCCAAGCAATGTCGAAAAACCGCTTGCCACTGTTTTACTGGTTCCCGACGTGCCAGATTTTCGTCAAAAGCAAGCAAACGTAAAACAATGAATTGCAAGCGTGCCAGCTGGTGCCTCAGTCACGTAATCATGTTCGCATGCACGTGAGGCCAACTTCGGCAGGCTTGCTGTTGGGCATGCTTCGTCACGCGAGCGCAGGCAACGGCTGTCCGATCGAAACCGAAACCATACCCCTCAGCTCCGTCGCTAACTTATCCCCAAAATTGTACACAAAATGTAACCTTCGAGCATGCGACAAAAACAGTCCAGTGGCGCGTGCTTGCAAGGCCGGCGAACAAGGTGCAAGCTTAACACACAGAAAATAAAGATCCCGAGTGCATCGATGCAAGACATTGCGAGCCAGCCTCAGAAAGTTCTTGGAGCGCTTTGTGCAACGATTGAACTTGAGACAAACAAGCACGCTGTGCGGGTTCAGCGTGCAGACATTGCCTTCTTTGCTTTAGCTCACTTCTCTTCACCAACTTTCTTTCACGGCAGAGTTTTCACGTACCGAGGTTTTTCTCGAAAGAAGGCCCACCGAGAGGAATCTAGATAACCAATACTTTGACAGAGCAGTCTTTGAATTAAAAATGTATTTTTGTAATAACGTATGATTTAAACAAGAACAGGAATGTTGATGAACATGCGGCGGTACTTAGTTTCATTTTAGAAAGTACCATATCGGCAGTAACGCGGGGACGGCAACATTCGACGTCGCGCGACCACGGTGACTTAAAGGCAGTGACCATATATAGTTTTCCCACGGCCGTTGCTTCAGCTCACAAAGTAACTCCTGCCGCGCAAAAACGTAGTTTCGTTTCACAGCATGACAGCATGGCTGGTACACATCGCGACACTGTTAGCGCGAACACGACATCCGTGCATTTTCTCATTTTACTTCTAAATAGTATTAGCAAGCACGAACTTTTATCGCTTACATCATAGAACTAAATAAGCTCTTTCCGTAGCAATAATAACTTGGATGACATCCCTTGGTTTCAAAGAGAAAAACTGAAAAAACCGGCGATCGCTTGTTCGCGCTAACAGTGTCGCGCTCTGTACCCGGCACGCTAGCGTCGGAGCGTCTGCACACATCCGCGTCTATCGCTGAAAATATAAAAAAAGAGACGAGAGACGAGACCCACAAGACGAGAGCGCGAAACGCGAGACGCCGGGAAAACCATGCAAGACCGGGTGGACAATCGATGCACGGTACTTTGTGTCAGGCGGCCGCTTGCGCCACATAACACACGCCTGCTCAATTACAGTACTCAGTTTAGTTTCGGTTTTGAAAGGCGACCTAAATTCGTCCTTTGGCGCAGGCTCGGAGCAGATTACCCATATTTTGGCGAAATGCAGCAGGATGTAACAGGGTTAGCCCCTTGGCGCAGTTTGGCGCAATTGGCGCAGCAATCACATCACTGCGATTTTGCAAGAAATTTATTGAAACACACTTGCAAAACCTTTACTGAAACTCAAAGGAAAAAACTCAGCTGCAACTTAAATACAAAAACTCTATTGAAACACCATCACCAGAAATTCAATTGAAATGAAATTGCTAAACATCTAATTAAAACTCGGTGGCCACTATCCTGCGACGGTAGATCGGGCAAAAAAACTAAAAGCTTCACTCCCCGCCTCTTTGCCCCGGCGAGGGAGATGCCAATTTTCCTCTGGTCAAACCCATCGTCGCTTCCCCGGCACTCGTCCCACTGGGAGACAGGGTTGAGACTTAAGGCCGGACTCCGGAGCCACGAGGGAGGGAGTCCCAATTTTCCTCTGTCCCGCCTATCCCCAGCTGTGTCAGTTGTACGTCATTCGATTCCCCCTAGATAACCTCCACCAGTCTTCCAATCTCCTCTTGGCTATTAAAATGCACTTACTATCCATCCAAACTCCTCTTTGTTATTAAAATGCCCTTATCATCATCCATTCTTCCATTCTTGTCTGCAAACCCCAGCGCTACGGCTAAATCCGTCGCCCCCTCCGCGAGGGCGGGAGCTATCCCTGTGGACCTCAACACCACATGTTCTATTGTCCCGTCTCCACCTTGGCATACAGCACACCGCGTATCAATTTCCTCATACTTTGTACTATATGTCCTAGTCCTCAATACTTCCGTTCTAGCCTCGAATAACAACGAGTTCCCCCGTGAATTATCGTACCAATGTTCCTTCCTTATTTCCTGTTTTCGTTCCCCATACATAGTTAAGGCTGATTTTCCCTGCCTTCTTTCCTCCCAGGTCTTTCTCTCGGCTCCTTTTACTTCCTTTTTCACGGAGGTAGTCTGTTCCGCCCCCGGACTTGAATGTTGGTATTTGAATTTTAGTTCTCGGGGTTCGGCTTGTCCATTTAGTCTTCAAACTTTTCAAGTACAGATGCTTATACACTTTTTTGGCCCATCGTGTATCCTCAATTGTGTCCAGCCTTTGTTCGAATTTCAACTTACTGATCGTATCTCTAGGTTCGAAAGATGCCCAGCCCACGTCTCCCTGCACTTCTTCATTTGGTGTATTCCCAAGCGCCCCCAGTGCCAGTCTGCCCACACTCCTCTGCCGGGCCTCTAAGCTCGATTGAACCTCAGATTTCACGCATAATACCGCATTACAATAAGGCAGCCCCGGATCCATGACTGCTTTCCATATTCCTCTAACAACTTCATGTCTATTGTAATTCTATAGTGTCCTATGCCTCATAATTGCCGCAATTTTTTCCTTTCTTCAGAATATTTTTTCCGGCGCTTCCAAGTATTGCTTTCCCTCATTCAGCCATACTCCTAGCTATTTATAATTCTCTACGAGTTCTATTGAAACGTCTTAAATTTTCAACGGGTCTTCTCATCGTTATAAACCATTATGCCCAATTTGTCGCTACGGAATTTTAGGCCCAGGGAGTGTCCTTCCTCTCCACAGATCTTAATCAGCTCCTGTAACCTATCCCGGCTATCTGCCAACAGTAAAAAGTCGTCTGCGTAGAACATTCCTGATATAACTTGGTTTACTTTTCCCTCTCTCTATATATATGCCACATCAAAACCTAAATCGCACTCTTCTCATTTCTTTTCTATTCTACTCAGGTATATCATAAAAAGATTAGAGGCCATAGGGGACAACCCTGCCTGAGTTCTTTTTATTTCTCCCCGGATGTCACTTTTTCATTATTGTCAGTAGAGACCTCCACTTTGAAAAACGCGGTGGGGACTAAAATTGTAAACTCAATAACTTCACAAAAAAAAAATACTTTGGCCCACTACTTGGGATATTATTTCAGCGATGTTTGTTGGTGTGTTTAGCAAATATTGAGGCAAATCGGGGAGTACGAAGAAAACGCCGGAGTACCCCTTTTAATCCCGGCGCTCCTCCGTGTCGGCCACTGCTCCTAGCACTCCGGTGCGAAGTGGTGAAGTTCGACACACGCGCGCCCTGGTGTAAGGCGGTGTAGGTTGACGCGAGCAGCGCAAGGCACACGATAGCCACGGCAGGGGGGTACGAGACAATGAAGTGATCTCATCAGGAGTAAACGACCCAGGTTCCGTCTTACTGCGGTAGCCGCCATCCTACTATTCCGCAAATTTTCCTCGCAAATTGTAGCCCCCGATAGAGCCGACATAGTCTGGAAATTTAGGCGATGACGAGGCCAGCGCGGTGGACGAGCAATTTCTACACTTGGTTTCATCTTAAGATGAAGTGCAGCCGACGCTACGGGCCAATGGGACCGATCAAACGGCGTCAAAAGCGCGACATCGTGAATATTCGTCATCTTTCTGTACGTGCTCTTTGATTGGCTAAACCAATCACGCCCTACGGATGCCCCGTGACTTGCTCTTTTATTACGTAAATTCGTGGTTCTGTGTGTTCGAGCTTTCGACTATGCCCTCACTTGAGATGAAACAAACTATACAGTGAGAAGATACGCTGTGAACCACATAATTATAATTTTTTTGCTTTCCTTCTACATCTCCGAATATTAAAGTCCACTACTAATAAAATATTTTAATTTTTTTTTCTTTGTCGCACCTCGGCGAAGGCATGGAGCAATTCATAGCAAAAAATGGCATTTTAGCGCGAGATGTAGCATACTTTCGCTAATGGCGCACTTTGGCGCAAATGGCTCGGCACTTCCGACACTGCAAAGCTTTTCCCAATACGCGGCCGGGAGCCCCAAGCTCGCAATTAAGCTTTTCGTCTGGTCGGTCTTTCGGAATGCACGAGGCAACGAAAGCACGGAATAAGACCAGACTGATTCCCAGAACGCCTCGACTCCTACAGGGGTGCGCCCGCAAACCCCCGACATTTCTCTGAGCGTTGCAGGTTGACGCAATCTCTCTGTCCGTCAAATCCAGACTCTCTCCGTCGGAGTAGGCACCCCGCCGACTTTCTATAGATTCTTATATACTCTTTCGCGTGTTCCCGAGCATAGACGTTGCCAAATACCCCCTTACTTTTTTTTTTCTTGTTGTTGCTAAGAAAAGGACACTATTTAACTTGCGCCATGCTTCTCGTATCTCATATTCCAGCCAGGCATTTCTGCGGATAAAAGAACGCGGCTATCGAGTGTCGGATGATCGCGCAGTTCGACGTATTTCGACATCAGGTGTTTCGTCAAGCGCAACTCCTCACCTTTCCAGACATTTCAGTTTTCTTTTCCGGCCGTTCCCGAAATCAGCACGATTACACAAAACGTTTTTCAAAGGGCGTGGCAACAAGGTTTTCTACTTTCAATAAGAATCGCTTAAAATTATTTCTCGACATCCGTAACTTATAAAACACGGGTTACTTTTTTTTTCTCTCTCTCTTTCTACGCAAAAACCAGCCCCCCTTCCCTTCCCCCTTCCCCCCCCCCCCCCCCCCCCCATAAAAAAAAAAAATAAAGTCGAGAAAACCGAGCAGCTTTATTCCCTCACGTCGTAGCCAGAACAAGTACACGCGCGCTGGGGTTGAAAAAACACACGGCGCCCGCCGACTTCACCATATTGTCAAGGTTCGGCTATCCCATCATCGCAACGGTTGGCCCCGAGGCACTACACGAATGCACGTCCAGGTATCGATTGTCACGAGCCCAAATCGAATGCCCACTCGGTGCTCGTGTCCCCCGCATGAGCCGCATTTAAATATCGCCACCGCGGGGATCGCGAAGCTCCATTACAGTGTACTAGAATACGGGGTAGTGTCTCAACCGGCGCGACTCGACAATGGGAACTTGGTGGGCTGCGCGTGTAGACAACAATAGCGGCGCTGCAGTCGACAGGACGGCAGAAATTCGTTCCAGTCCGCACGTGCCGCCGCACGTGCGCGTGCACGCGGTGCACGCACACAGCCACCACCATAAAGACCCTATCAGCGGCGAGATGTTTCGGCGGCGCCCTCGTATGGTTACCTTTCGTGACGTCATTACCTTGCGAACCACAAGTTCGATGGTGTTTGTAATTAGTATGGCGGAAGCTTGAAATCATAGCGTTCTTAAACCAACACTGTCAACACCGTCAAAATTGAAGTCCTCACGTTCCTCTTAATTCAAACCATGAGAACTCCTTTTCTGACGTCATAGTCAGCATTCGGCCAATCGTGGCCGAATGCTCTTCTCTTGGAGCAAGTTGGGAGCAGCCTAAGAGTTTTAAAAATGTTAAAATAGAGGATAAATGTCACCTGATTTTCAAAACTAAAGAAAAGATGGTATGCAGATAACTCCATGTGAATTTAACGGTAGTTTCAATAACGTTTTTAGTAGCAAATATTTTTCACAAAATTACGTGCAAATTAAACAAAACATATGAAGCACAACTGCACATGAGTGTGACACGTGATAAAACCGACCCGCAAAGAGGTAAATATAAACAGGTACAAATAGTTTTCATTGCTCAGCATTGACTAGTAAAGTGTACCGAAAAAATAAAATGCAGTTTCAAAAATGGTCTTTAATTTTTCAGTGACTAGAATAAGATAATAAATGTCCTTGTACATATAAACCTATTCGGACTTCGTCAATTGCTCACGGATACACTTCACTTTTTCGAGATTCTGAGCCAATTTCACATTAGCTAGCCTCTGCTAACAGGACTTGTCCAGACTCAATCTTCTCAATCTCCATTTTCTTTCCAGACCCGACTCAATCAATGACTGCTCACGCTCAACGATGGTCCGCGAAAAGATGATGCGCTGTTCAAGTTCTCGATCTTCTTCCCGAAGACGAGCTCTCCCTCGCATCACTGTTCTTCCTCTTCTGCCTCTCGTCGTCTTGTTTTTCGACCTCTAGCCTTTCTGTGTAAGCTTTGAGAGACTTCTTCACAGCTTGCAGCAAGTCTGTTGTCAAGGGCACTTTCGTGACATCACTGCCAAATCGCTTCAAACCGCAATCGGCGCAATGACGATCTGGCAGCTCGTATCTTGCTCCGTCATACGCCCCACTACTCGCTCGCATTTCTTCCCAAGTTTTCTGCGAGGGGGCCGCGGCACCACGTTTTGCTCTACTATTAACATCTTCAGATGAAGTGACTACAGGACTTCAGAAAAGCACCGTGAGCATGCAGCAACGGCAGCTAACTTTGGCGTCCCATTTGGGCCGCCAACGTTAACCTTCTCATACGTTTTGGGATTCGGATTTAGTGGCGACCCATTTGGGCCGGAAGTTCCGGTGTCAATGTTGCGAACAGAAACTGGGAAACGGCTAATTTCGACGAGGCTAGTTTAGAATTTCAGTTTGGACGCACCTTGGCGTAATTTTGTTCTTATTTATGCTTTTGTATCAGTGTGGCGCATGAAAAGACATGCGGCGCACAGTGGCGCAATTGGCGCAGCAGTTCCATCCCTGGAAGTATAGGAGACAAATCGGGAGGCGCCAATGGCCGAAAGCGAGCTGGGCGTGTTCCAGGGCGTCTTCAGAACTTCGAATGTGGCCAACCAGAAGCCCGAAATAATACCCTGGCGGTGGTCGTGAGAAACAAACTTAATAAATGCGTCGGAGTAGCTCTCAGCGACTGAAAATATGGTGCACGTGATGTTTCCACCACGGTCATCCAAAATCATGGTGGAAGAGCGCGACAAGCGGAACGATCGACATAATCCGTACGCCAAGCGCCGACGGCCGGGAATCTGCCGTCCGAGCGGTCACACACTGTCCAAGCAAAATAGAGTTCGAGCGGCACATTCGTTTCTTACATCTTTCTGCATGATCATGATCGAAACATCACGTGCACCCTATTTTCATCCATGAAGGGTTACTACATTGAACTCTTACGCGCTTATTAAAACGATTAAAACTATTTCTCGCGACCACCGCAAGGGGATTCTTTTCGGCTTCTGGTTGAAAAAAGAGCCTGTCAAGCCCTCTTCCTGCGTCTGATCTACGCCCTGACTCCCCGCGCCTCCCGGTATACTGCCGATGCGCCGGTGTCGAGACCACACGCTTCACGCGAGCCGCTTCAGTCCCAACACTATCCCGTATATCCACATTTATCCTCGTAATTATAGGCGGCGACGAAGGCGCTTCTCGGTCAGCGGCGCTGCGTACGAGTATACTTTGGGGCCACACTATATAGGGTGTTTTCACGCGATGTCAATCCACCATTTTGTTCTTACACGTTCCGCGGTGAAACTTATTAGCCCCGTGCGCGACCGAAAGCGTCGCTGTGGTCGGCCTTCCACGATTGGCCGAACGCTGACTATGACGTCGGAAAGGGGATTTATCATCGACGGAAATAAGAGGAATGAAAGACCTTTAATTTTGACGGTGTTGGCAGTGTTCCTTTGAGAGCGCAATGATTTCAAGCTTCCACCATGATATTTACAAACACCATCGAACTTGTTGTTTGCAAGGTAATGACGTCACAAGGGGGAACCATAGGAGGGCGCCACCAGAACATCTCGCCGCTAATAGGCCCCATTGCACGACGTCTTTGACGGTATCAAACGAATCTTTCAAACGTTCGCCTTTGGCACGCGCCAGGCTGCTCCTAACAACAAAAATGGTGGACATAATTACGTGAACGAAAGCACCCTAAAGTGCCAGTAAGCTCGCGCAACGTGAGAGACATTCCTGCCCTCAAAGAAGCAGCAAACAGCAGAGTTCTACCAAAGTCAGAGGCGATACGAGCTGGCCCAGAGTAAGTGCTAGCTGGGTACGGAACGCCGCCTGGGGTGTCTGCGCGGCATGCCATGCACACTAACGGCACCGACTGCCACGTTGCGAATATAGGGAGTATTCACTGGACGCCATATCTGTGGGTGTTGTTTAGAGAGCATGCTCAAAACGAGCTCACATCAATAGGCTGCCAAGACTGGCACTCTTGATGGTGCGGAATGCACGTTGCAAAAGAACTGCAGAAGCTCGCCGTCAGCACGCGCTCAGCTTTCGCGCACACAGCTATGGCCGCCAGTGAATACTCCCTATAGACCCATTTCAAAAAAGACAGAGCCGAAAAAGAGAGCGAGCCGCCATGGTTGCTGCAACGCCAATTGTTCCGAGTTTGTCGTTATTAAGACGGGTCTATTGGATACGGAAGGTCACCGTTTGGCGAGGAATAACGACCGCTCATGTTTAGGATTCTGAAAAGGGTCTGTATCCATGTGATTGGTGCAAATCATCTAAAAAAGGTTCCTTAAAAACAAAACTTGGTGTTTAGTCGCGCGTAGACGCACCAGAGCCGGCAAAGAAGATGCTGATTAATGGAGGACAGTATGAACTGCTCTGAATTGTTGCTGTAGGTACGAAATCCAGGGAAAACCTAACAGTATATTCCACTGAAATGATGTTACAATAGAATCATTTCGAGCACCCAATTCATCTTTCGTTCAAATTCTAAAGGTTGCAATAAAGCTGCGGTTCTGAATTCACATAAAACAAATATTTGGTAATTTCATACTGAACAACAATGACAGTTTACGTGTCGAACTTAAGGATAGCAAAAATGGGCACTCGAACGATAAATAAACCTTCGTAAAACCAATCAGCCGACCTGCTTAAGGCTATTCCCAAGCTTCCATACACTGCCCCAGCTGATTTAGTTTTCATTTACTCTATTGACTGTGTCATCAAACAGATAGAATCTATATAAAAGTGATAACTAGAGTCGACATTCAAAAAAAAAAAAATATATATATATATAAACTCATGCAGTAGTCTATATAAAGTTTCTCGCAATACTCAAGTATCCTCACCAAATCTCAGGTTAGAGTAGCAACACAAAACTTCACATATCATCGGAATATTGCAGTTTATCATACATATGCTGCGGGTTAAGAAATATCAAAGTCCTACACACTTTCTACTTTAGCAGGGCGAAGGCTTTGGACTTTGACATTTGGAGGACTTTGGCGGGATGAGCTTATATCCCGCTTTTCTTAACCTGGATTCCGAAATCGTGGGAAATGTATCGCCCCGTAGGAGTGCTTTCGCCTTAGCACAGGGGTGCGCTGCGGCGAAGCTACATACAAAAACTCGCAATGCCTCTACTCCGCAGCTGCCGTCGATTCCCTGCAGTACTCCGGTCAAACAGACCACGAACGCGAGAAACATTACGAAATGTCCGACTATTGTAAATGTTTGATACGGAAATAAATCAAATAGTGCGTTGTAGAAGCCTACAATAGAAAGTTCTGAAAATGAGTACGAGCCTACCCCGACCACACTGCGGGGTCTGAGCATTGAGTAATAATAAGGTGAAAATAAGTTTTGGGGGAATGTTGGCGCAAACTGCCCATATTTTCGCGAAATGTAACCGGATGTAGCAACCACTTTGACGGGGTTTCTCGCAAATGGTGCAGCAATCGCATCACTGGAACCCGTCACACAAAGATCATTCAGCACGTACAATGTACAAGCACCACGTAGAAGCATGATTTACACATCATCATCATCTCCCCTACACCCATACAGCCTCTCAGAATTTCCTGCACAAAGTACACAAACCCATGCTGCACATGGGTGTGCATCACCTCCGGAGATTTGTAACAGCCCTGTTAGTATGTT
The DNA here is from genome assembly GCA_013358835.2 of Ixodes persulcatus. Taxonomy (NCBI): domain Eukaryota; kingdom Metazoa; phylum Arthropoda; class Arachnida; order Ixodida; family Ixodidae; genus Ixodes; species Ixodes persulcatus. The sequence goes on along the minus strand of JABSTQ010010098.1, from coordinate 61,398 downwards.
ACAAATCCCCGAGATTTGTAACAGCCCGAAGATAGAGCAACCTGGGGGCTGTTATACATTGAAAATGGCGCCGAGGGAGGCAGGACGCGCTTATCCGCTACAGCAGCAATTCGAACGTGGTCAAACAGAGCGGCCAGAGACAAAGGCCGTCGACAATGGCGGTCGTCGGCGGCGCTCAAACAGAGATGCAACATGCCGCGCGTTGACATCACGGCGATAAGGACAGCGTACCTGGGCAAGAGATGATAGGGAGCCACCATTCTCGTGGACAGCTTTTGCTGCTTGCCGGTGCTGCGAGGACCTCCACTGAGGTATAACTCTACGACACAATGCGCGTTCAAAAGAAAACAAAGAGACGCGTCCGACTCTCCAAATGCATGGCATTCATAGGTCCTCCGAGAAGTCACGGTGACCACGTGACACCACGGCACGTCACAGTGTCAATGTCCTCGGGTGCCACGTGGTCACAACCTTTCACTGTCATATTACGTCGAAGGGCCTACTGTGATGAGAGCCAAGTGACATCGTGGCGTGACGGTGGCGCGTCATGGTGTCACCTCTCATTACGGTGTGCCCACGTGACGTCATGTCATGTGATACCAGGACGCCAGTTTCAATGACGTCCCGGTGTCACGTGACTACTGTCACGTAACGGCATCGTGTCACGTGGCAAGTGTCACGCTGAAGACGGTGAAGCTGTGTGAACTTTAATTACGTCAACACCGCTACGTTATCAGCGTGACGTCACCATCGAGACTACGTGCCAAGGTGACGTGCCACGATGGTTGCGCCACAGATGCGCGCAATCAACCCGCTTGACATTTTTAACCCGTTCGCGAGTTCACAGGAACAACTTTAGATTTGCAAACGACGCGCGGGATGTTAAAGGCTTCCAACGTGAAATGGCAGACAATTTCGGCCAGCGTTCCCTCTCACTTCGCCGCGTCGCTCAGTTCGTAAGGAACTTTTTTTTTTTTTTTTGTCTGTTAGCAGACGGCATTTTTGTTTTATTTTCGTCTGCGAATGACAGAGCAGACGGATTGTGTTCTTCGCTCGCTCCGCGAGAAGCAATTGACTACTTCCATAAAGTCCTGCATGCAACACGGCGCGCGTTACACTCTGGGAACTAGTTGGCCAGGGAGGAGAGTGGCGTGGTTTCGGTTTCGATTGACACGTCGACAGAGCGTGGACTATTAACGGCCGTTATCTTCTATCAGCATACAATTTGAGTGGGAGAGCGGGGGGGAGTCGCGGTGAGCCACGCAAGAGCGTGGGGAGGGGTGTCGCGGCGGGCTGCTGCCCCGGGTGCCGCTGACCCTCGTGACGCCACTGTGCATACGCCCTCATAATATCCGGTGTTTCGGGAACCAGGGAAAGTGCCCCGGTCTTCGTTTTGTATCGCTCGAGAATGAGTGTACTGTACGTTCGTGAAAAGTCAGATAATCGAAAACGCAAGCAGCGCGTTCGGTCGTGGCGCGATAGCATGAGATGAAGCAGCGCAGTCGAAACCGAAACTGAGTGGCCAACTAGTTCCCAGAGTGCACTGCGTGGTATTTCGCCGCGATGGGGCGCGTCGGTTTTGGAAGAAGTCCATTGCTTTCGCGGTGTGTGAAATCCGACCCCTGATGGAGCGGCCGTGGCTAAGGTCTGAACGGAGTCTTAGCGATGATACGTTTCGCTGGCGCCATCTTGTTTCCTATTCGTGACGTCACGATCAGGATCTGCCTCCCCGTGATGTCCAAAGTAGTAACTCTAGCCACTTTTCATCGCTTGTGAACGACCGGTAAAAAGCGTGGTGGAAGCTCGGAGTCATTGTGGCATTCTTAAAGGGGTACGGAAACAAAAATTTAAATATTCAAATTTTGTTCGGAAATGAGATAAGCATGACGGATAATAACCGTAAATGATAATCGCACGTTTGTATTTTCAACGACTGGCTATATTTTTCGTTCCAAACGGTGCACTCGAGCAAGCGCTCGAAGACAAGCGTACGGAGAGCGCGATGCGTCATGGGATATCTGGCGCAAACAAAAACAAAAAGAAAAGATTCCCCGCATTCGTGACGTAGCAAAGCTGGCGGGGTTATGAGCTTTGCCCTTGGTGGCGTTGTCAGCGTTGTGGTGGTGTCAATAGCGTCTGCGCGTTACAACCGAGCCGTTCGAAGTGCCCGTGGGGTGGCGAGCGTGTGGCTGGCCCAATATACAGGGGCCTTATGGCCCAAGGAGCACGTAGCTTCCACAGCACTGTCAGCTTACGGCTGAACGGGGTGGGGAAAGCAACTTTTGTCCGAGTTTTGAGCGACTGGCTAATCTTCTAGGGGGAGAATGGCTGCATCCGGGTGCACAAACGAGGGTCCGAGAAAGAGGGGAGTCTACCCTTTCCGTCTTCTTGGACTGTTTGGTTCAATGCGTGATTTGTGAGTTGAGGAGGAAAGCTAAGGAAAATGTTGAAATGCCAAAGAGTGGCGCTGCTTCGAAGGAATCTGCTACGTCACGACTACGTAGCAAGTTCCCCTACGTTGCTAGATTACCTCCCAAATAGGCTCCGCGTGCATTCACCAGGTGCACATTGAAAGATCGTTTAATTAGCTTTAAAATTAGTTTGCTTGTGCCTTTCAACGGAAGACTGGTATTTTTGAGGTTAGGGTGCAACATACGACACATTCAAGCTAAAAAATGAGCGCTGGAATTTCGTTTCCCTACCCCTTTAAACCAACACCGTCAACGACGACAGCCTGACATTAGGGAGTTTTCGTAGACGGTTTTTCTCCCTCCGCTACAGTCCGCAGCGAAGAAGGCGCCATATGCACATGCGCGCCGCTACCATTGCCTGTAGGGCTCTGAGGGCGTTGGAGAGCTTTGCAAAACGAAAGAAACGATCTACGAGAACTCCCCATTACTTAGCCTCGATGAAAGCAGAGCCGAAGAACTCATCCTGCTACAGAGGTCAGAGTGATCGTATGGGTAATCGTGGAAGGCCGCGACCACAGTGACGGTTTCGGTCGCACACGTCGTCCTTGTCCCTCAGACGCTTCCAACCGTAAACTTTCACGGAACGAGTGGCTCCGTGGAACATCGATTTCCTCGCCACACCGAGCGTGCAAAAAAAGGTGTCGAAAGCTAATGTTGCACCTAAAAAGTGAGAAAAAAAAAGTCGGTCTTTTGGCTTGCTGAGGCCACTCCGCCCTTTGCCGAACTATTTAATTGCCCGCTTTCTTTCGTAAGGCATTTCCACCCACACGCGACCACAATTTGGCGAACTTGTTCCGAGCTGTGACGAAACCACAACTCGAGTTTCTCGCTTGGCCGGAGCGGTAATCAAGCCACGCTACCGTCGCGTCGTTGCGTCCCACCCTCAGGTCGCGTGACGCTCGCAGGGCACCGAATGGGCTTAAATAACTCGTACGCGTCCGCTGCGTGTGTCCATCGAAACGACGCGTACGAACCGTCCATCCGTACATGCAACGCCGCTCACACATCACGGTTCGAAGCGGCTGTAGGGCCATCCGTTTGTACAAAGAGAACAGGGAGTTTTAGAGAACCGTTTTTGTCCATCCGATACGGTACGATGGGTCCTCCGGTATACGCATGCACTGCGCATATGGGAGTGGTCTGTGGTAGCCCATGCGCAATTCGTACCGGAGGGCCCAATCGTACCGTATCGGATGTGCAAAAACGGTTCCCTCAAACTCCCTAATAGGTAGCAGGTGAATTGGTAGCGGGGCAATCGATGGCGGGAACCGGCCCACTCGTTCGCGGAGAACTCGTCGCAGGCAAACTGGTCACACTGGCCTTCTGGTCCGAGGTCGTTTCGTCATAGGAACACTCGTCGCAAGATGACCTTGTTTCAATAAAAACGCAATCGCCCTTGATTTTTTTTTTTTTTTTAACAAAGGAATTTACTTTTTTTTTCGGTGCTTTTGTGTAAAAAAGATAGGAAAAGTAAAAAAGGAACTTCAAAAACGGATTTGTGATACGAGAGAGAAAGTTCTTATAAAGAGGAAAATTAAAGGGATGTTTCATAGCAATAAAACCAGAAGGTCACCTTTAGTTTTGTTTTGTGTGATACGGGTAGGACGGTATGCTTTCTACAAAAAAACCTGACCCTCCCTTAACTACTTTTATTTAAAAAAAAAATCAAATTAAACCTTTTATGTTTTTTTTTTTTTTTTTTTTTTTTTTTTTTTAGAATACTGCAACACCCAGGTTTGGTCTAGTGTCTTTTGTTAAACAGAGGCACTTCGAGCCCAGATTTGTAATACGGTTCGGACGGTATGCTGGCCGTGCACTCCGCCTACAAAAAACCGAAGACCCGTTGAAATCTCTCGTCTTCGCAAGTACAGCGGCCAGGTACGGAAGTCACGAAAACTCAGCGTGGTGCACCGATGCTACTCTACCTAGGATTTTCGGATACTAATAGCAGAGATTACAGTTGCAACATTTAACAAATATGTAGAGATAAAAAAAAAACAAACAAAAAACTGCAAGGCGAAACTAACCACCGATGAGTCCTATCATCATTGTGATGGCCCAGATTGGAACACATATATCATGGCGGGGATTCCACTGAAGCTAATCTGCATACGCGCCAGGGCATGAAAAAAAAAAAAAGCCGGTTAAGATTTTTTTTTTTTTAGGTTGGAGAGCGAGATTTTGCACATTTTAAAATGTTGTTATAATTGTTTTCTTTAGCTATTTATATATTTTATTTAAGAAAACTGAAGTATCTCGAGCATTTTTTTATATCTAAAACAAACGGCACGGGAGCACGGCTCCCACCCGAAAGGCAGAGCTTGCCGCCTAGCAGCGTGGGTAACATGAACGACATTCTATCGATCGTTTACAATATGAAGGCTCTATTTATTTCACTTTCAGCTCTAATTATTTTCATGGTAAGTAACCGCGGCGAAGCAAGATAAGCAAAATTGCGACGCTCACTTCACGGTTGCCGCTTCACTGCAGTACACGGGAGCGCGGGGAGTAGCGCACTCAACAAAGCTAGCTTACACGCCAGAGCAGACTAGGAACACAGGGGGATGCTGCGAAAACTTCCGACTACTGTCAGTGTTTGAAAGTGACAGAGCGATCAAATAGGATAGACCGTTATTTGCGGCTACAATCGCCCACCATAGCGATCAGGATGTGTAACGGGGCCTCAGCTATCATTATATGTTCAGTATTAAATAAAGTGAAATCATGTTCCTTTTGGGCTAAATTTAGCAGGATGAGGCAGGGCAAGCCCCTTTGGCGCAGTTCGGCGCAAATGGCGGAGCAATCACATCACCGAAGCCGTCAGATCCACCCCAGATATTCTTTCGATAAGAAAAGGGAAATCCGGCCGCACACAAAAACCAAAAGGATGCGGACCACAAAGAGTCTTCAACGCATTTCAAGACAACGAAGCATCCTGAACTTCAAGACGTACAACAAAAGAGGTCTCGGAAACTTTTTATCTTCTACACGTACATGCTCCATTTCACACCCTTTCCGGGTTTGGACCGATGGACCCAGTGACGAATTATCCTACGACGAATTGCCCTATGCGACCAATTGCTCTGCTACGAGTGGCCCTGTTACGAATCGTCTTTCGACGAACGACCCGCAGCCCGTTCAAACTTATAGCCTCGTCCCACTAGAGTGACAAACACGTGTTTTTCTCCGACGACACCACAAAGTTCCGTGTCGCCGATGCTGTCCCACTGCAACGACCAACACCCGCGACAATCGCCGACAAGAGCCGACAAACGATCGACGACGGACAAGTTCTTGTCTGTCGTTGGACCTGAAGCGCAGCAAGCAGTCCCACTGAGGAACATCTCTCGGAGACAAACTTATCCTCCTCGCCCGCTTATGTCTTCTGTTGCCTCCCTTCCCACCCTTCTACCCTTCCTCCCGGAACGAGAAGCCCTTGGCGGCCACTCCTCGTTTCCGCAGTTCCGGTCCCTCGGTTGCACGTAGTGGTCGCGGGCACGGCTTGCTGGCTGGCGCCGGGCGGCCGTGTTGCGAAAGGGAATTTGCTGTGCCTGGTTTTGCTCGCGAAAACTTGGTGCACGAGGTGGTGCTTCAAGACGCCAAAGTCTACGCCCCTGCGTCAGGATGGATACACCCATGTGCGAGGACTGACCAAAATAAGACCGCTCACCACGAAGAGGACACGACGTTCCGCGGCAAGCCATTCCGACAGACGAGAGACTTATCATCACGTTCTGTGATAATCGGGATACCGTATTGTCCACCAAAAAACGCCTGCCCTCGATCATTCGAATATGAAGTTATAAACATCCTCAAAATCGGCGTGAAATTTCGTGACGCTCACCTAGAATGCTTCGAACGGCCCAAAAAAGGAACGATTCGAATATTCTAGTTCGGAAAAAGTTTGGTGTCGATTGTCGCGACTGTTTGTGGAAAGTCGCCAATGGAAAATGAAGAGAAGCGGAAGCTTTTTAATCAAGCAATAAAGTAATCGTGTCCACTTTCACCGTGTTTGTCGGCGCGTTTTATGCCCAAAGAGCAAAACATGAAAACCGCGTCGCCAGACTCTGTTTGTCTCTGTATTTTGAAGTGTTTTGTTGACAACTCCAGTCCCACTAGGAAACAAGTTTCCTTCCCCCGTGTTCTGCGTCGTGTCCGCCGGGTGGGACGGCGGACTCCGACAAACAGGATGTCTGTCGGTGTCGTCTGTCGCTCGTTGTAGTGTGTCGCTGTCGTTTGCTGTCTGTCGCTGTAGTGGGACGCGGCTATTACGGGTGAAGCAAACGTGCTTGAGGCGTGTCGGCGGGTAATTTTCTCGTCATATCTGCACCGAAACGCCGTGTCTTTTGCAGGATGTGTGAGCACTGAGGCTCAAGGCCGCAGTGGAAGCTAAGCGCTCGCCGGACCAATCAACTGCCTCCGTTCCACCACCCGACCCCGCCGTCGGCTCCTGGGGGAAAGACAGACGTCCGACTGGAACGAGGAACGGATATCTCCCGCCGAACCCGCAGCCGCGCGAGGTTGAATCGGACTCGTGGTCCGTCGTATGAGGCGAAACTGAGCGTCCGTTTCTGGGTCGCGCTCTCCGAGTGAGTCTCGCGGGTAAACGAACTCTGCGCACGGCGGCCGGTGGCGTGGGGAGGCACGTGTCCCGCTTCGGACTTAACGACCCCCGCGGATCTGTGGAGATTGCGGCGGGAGACGGCATCGCTATCTCGGGTTTCGCGGCACGTAGAGTCCCGTCGCCTCGTGTCGGGCATATACGCATATGGGAGACACGCTAATCGCCGGCGCCCGACGGGGGGCAGGGGACTGAGCGGCGAGGAATGTCGCTGCGGCGGGCAAGTCGCGCGCAGCTGCTGGCCTCTTCATCTGGGGTGGCGAAAACTCGAATAGTCCGCACGGACGCTGCAGGGTGTCAACCGTTAGGAGTAGACTGTCCCTCTCCCTCGGAAGAGGGCCAATCGTCGGTGGTTCGGAAAAAGCCAAAACAGAAAAGTGAAGGACAAAAAACAGTCTCACCGCAATATCCGTTGTTCGAATGCCAATCTTTCTCCTTGAACTCATTGCCATGCTGCATTCGAAGCACAGATCTGGCGGTGACTCGCGTTCGAATCTGTATGCGGGCTGTCTTTGGTATGATGTAGTGTGACCCCGGCTTTAGAGTTTCCCAAAGGGGGACGTGTGCGGCGCTTCCCAAGGGTCATGCTAACGCGTTCCCTATAGGGATCTGCCAATGAATCCTCCTTTAATTTTATTATCCCATCCTTCGTTCTCGATCGCTGCATCACCGCGGCCGCACCGGACATGCGAGGCGTGATAAAAGATGGCGGCGCGGGTGACCTCACGTCAGCGTCGCATCCACATCTCTCGAACGGATCTCGTCGAGTGCATACCTTGTGAACGGACGGAAAAATCTCGAGGACGCTTTCAACCATCATGTTCGGCACGATGATGCTTATCTATACCCGACATTTCACCGATATGTACACAGTATAGGAACAGAGACAAAGGCGCCGACGCTCAATTGTAGGCACAAGCTTCAATTTTCACGCGAAATTAGTGACGCAGTATAGCAAACAAGTTATATGTCACTGCATATTGCGGGGTGTGTCTATTCAATTTTTAAATCATCCCAGGAACAAATGTTTCGAACGACACGCCTGCTAGCAACTGCGACTCAACCTGTACCGAGCGCCCACTCGGACGGCTCATCGGAGGCGCAGTTTCACCATGTGCCCGCGCGGCAGGGGAGTGAGCGTTTCAAAACGAGCGAGGCATCTTACATAACCACAAGAGAACAATTGCTTTCTAACATATAGTCACACCAGCAGTAGGCTGCTACAATGTTTCCACAGATACGCACCTCCGGGTAAAGCGTCATCACGCAAAAAAAAAAAAAAAAAAGAACAATTTTTATGTTTATTTTTATATAAAATGCGCATCGGCGAACGCCGAGATTCCAACGAAATGAAGCGCTAGTGGTCCAAACCAGATGGCAACGGTTTAGAACTAACTGTTATCTTATCCAGATGTTATAAACGGCTTTTTTTTCTTTATTTTTTGAAGCTAAAGGGGAAAAATGAGGCCGATTTATGGTATGATGTCATTCAGCCTCCATGTATTTCTGGGATACGTCGATCGCTTTTTTGCCATTGAAAAAATCCGAAAATCACCTATAACGTTTGAACCAGCTAACGACAACCTCAAATATCTTGCCATCTGGTCCGGACCCCGCTAGGGATACATATGGACGGCCACTGAGCGTTCAAAAAACGCATAATTTACATTAAAAAAAAAAATGCGTGTGTGTGTGTGTGGGGGGGGGGGGGGGAGGGAGAATTTGTACAATGACCTTCCGGAACACCGTACAAAATAAGCCCGTTTCTCCGGGCCAGGGGGCACAAGCGAACGCGCCCTCCGCTTGCATCGAGCATAAATGCTCGTTCACGCATTTTCGTCGATTGCGTTGCGCTGCGCATGCGTCGTGCAGCACAGCGCCTCCCCATTGGCTCGTCGGAAGGGTCGGCGTAGCAACAGCTCGACGCAAACAGTCTGAACGCAGTCAAACGCGACGGTGTGAACGAGCCTTAAAGGGGCCCTCCAACAGTATTTGAGCGTCTACTTTTTTTTGCGGTTTCTCCACGCTAGTGGTCCCGGAAACCCAGTGGACAACGAAAGAGTTTAAAAATATTAGCGCATCATATTTTAATTTGACAACTCGGAAACACCTCCTCCGACGGTGGCGCCGCGAGGTGCCGAATGCGCGCGCACAACGGCGCTCCCTTTCACAATACGTCACATTCACTGGGTTTCGTGATTGGCGAGAGCCGTCCCAGAAATTTTGAAGCGGAATAAAGTATATCACACGTTAACCGTCATTATTTCTCTAAAAAGTCGTTTTTATAGAGCTAATAAAGTTGCAAATTAAAGTTCAAAAAGGGCGAAAACAACGCCTCGTCGCTCGTCGCTCATGCGCGCCTCCCAGCGGCGGAGTACCTCCTACTCGCCGAGGTGGCTCCGGTGGCGGAGTTGCGGCGGGAGACGAGCCCAACGAGCCCTGACCATACATGGGTAAATTACTTTCAAAATGTAATTTAATCACAATTACAATTACCTTGCTTCAAAAGTAGTTTAACTACAAATGCAATTACTACTACGTGAAAAGTAATTAATTACAATTACGAATTACTTTTCAAAAGTAATGAAATTACTTTACGACTACTTGTTTCTAAGAGCGACCCGACTTGGGCCATATAACTTTAAACGAGATGTATAGAATGCGACGTATTTGTTCATTCCTTGCCCCAATGTTTGAGGAGGCTTAAGCATCGCTGTATAAATGTCACGTATTGTACTTTCCTTTTATGATTATTTTTTTTTTTAAATTCATGATAGAAATTGACAGTTTGGGGCAATGAAGTACTACGTTCTTATATTTTAATAAATAATAATAAATTAGTTCCGATGCTGGAAGACGCCAGACGGCTAAGGAAAAAATTGGGTTGACAGACTTTTTTTAGCTCGGCAAATAAAAATGCGACAATATGTCATAAATGAATATTTTACAAGCACTAATCCACACACGCTAATACGACTGCATTCACATACAAACATCGCGGTATTGTAAATGATTTACATTGGGTTGAAATTATAATGGCTCAGAAATCTATAAGACCCGAATCCAGGCTTCCGAATCAATGGCAACAATATTCACCGGTGCCAGGTGAAATGCTTATGCAAATAATATACTGAAGTAAAACCAACAGAAAATAAACTTGAAAATAATACAAAGATACCAATACGCGCCAGTACTGGAAGAAAAAGGTATAAAACTGGCAGAAAAAAACAACACAAACATAGACAATCAAAATTTCTAAGCTCAGCTGAAAGCTGAAGCTCAATTTTTTTGCTTCAAGATTTTGGCATGATTACGCTTTTGTTTTCTGCTCGCTCCGCAGACGGCGCCACAGCGCCGTTGAAGTAGACTCCAGAGAGGATTGTCTCTCTGCCCGCAGTGTAAGCAACAAAACAAAAAACAACGCAATACTATTTTTGTTCTGCGTGTATGTGCATGCGTGTCTAGTGAGAGTGTGTCACCGAGCGCTAGGGCCGCTTGTGCGAGCGCCGAGGCTTTCAGAGAGGTTCCATCGGCTCAACAAAGTCATGCAAAAGTAATTGTAATTGTGCCTGAAATTTCGCAATTACTGACACTAGAAAATAATTAAATTACAATTACAATTCCTTTTAGCCGAAAGTAATTAATTACAATTACAAATTACCAAGAAAAGTAATTAAATTACACTAATTCAATTACTGTAATTGAATTACTACCCAAGTGTGGCCCTGACGAGCCTTCCGCGGCTGTCGAAGCGGACTGAGGCAGAGACGCGTCGCGGCGCTTGCGTGGTGTGTCCTCGTACGGCGCGACGCCCAGCTCCGCACTCCTTTTCAAGAATTCGGCGCTCAAAATCCGATAAGCCCGGTAAATTCATCGATGATGGCAACCCGATTCCAAAGCTACGATGGTTGCAGCGAGGCCTAATGGCCGACCGGGCCGACGGGCTATCAACCAAACTCGCGTCCAATTGGCCAACCGCTTTGCTCCAATCGCTAAACTGTTTCATTTTACGTCATGAAGCGCAATGTTTTGCTTATTTAAAGTTGTTTTCTGCAATATTTAATTTGCTAATAACTCACAAAATATTGCAAATTTCTGTAATATTTTTTTCCCTCGGTGTTCCTGCTTTCATGGAGCTCCGTTACAGCGCGAACTTCAAACCAGTCAAAAAACTGTTGGTGGGCCCCTTTAAAGGGAAGCTGACGCGGTTCTGTATTTGAGTAAAAACACTTCAATCGTCCTCATTTGGCCTTTAGGATCACGAATATCGAGATTTTTTTTTTCCAATTTGGTGCACGGAGGCTGCGGAAAATAATTTTCCAAGTACCGCCGAGCTTCCTACTCCTTCCAGGAGCGTCACGCCATAAAAGAAGTATCCGGAATCTCCGTTCTCGCACATGTTCAGCGACTATCAAAGCAATTACACGTGCACTCCCGTTTTTTTTTTTTTTTCCAATTTGGTGCACGGAGGCTGCGGAAAATAATTTTCCAAGTACCGCCGAGCTTCCTACTCCTTCCAGGAGCGTCACGCCATAAAAGAAGTATCCGGAATCTCCGTTCTCGCACATGTTCAGCGACTATCAAAGCAATTACACGTGCACTCCCGTTTTTTTTTTTTTCCAATTTGGTGCACGGAGGCTGCGGAAAATAATTTTCCAAGTACCGCCGAGCTTCCTACTCCTTCCAGGAGCGTCACGCCATAAAAGAAGTATCCGGAATCTCCGTTCTCGCACATGTTCAGCGACTATCAAAGCAATTACACGTGCACTCCCGTTTTTTTTTTTTTTCCAATTTGGTGCACGGAGGCTGCGGAAAATAATTTTCCAAGTACCGCCGAGCTTCCTACTCCTTCCAGGAGCGTCACGCCATAAAAGAAGTATCCGGAATCTCCGTTCTCGCACATGTTCAGCGACTATCAAAGCAATTACACGTGCACTCCCGTTTTTTTTTTTTTTTTCCAATTTGGTGCACGGAGGCTGCGGAAAATAATTTTCCAAGTACCGCCGAGCTTCCTACTCCTTCCAGGAGCGTCACGCCATAAAAGAAGTATCCGGAATCTCCGTTCTCGCACATGTTCAGCGACTATCAAAGCAATTACACGTGCACTCCCGTTTTTTTTTTTTTCCAATTTGGTGCACGGAGGCTGCGGAAAATAATTTTCCAAGTACCGCCGAGCTTCCTACTCCTTCCAGGAGCGTCACGCCATAAAAGAAGTATCCGGAATCTCCGTTCTCGCACATGTTCAGCGACTATCAAAGCAATTACACGTGCACTCCCGTTTTTTTTTTTTTTCCAATTTGGTGCACGGAGGCTGCGGAAAATAATTTTCCAAGTACCGCCGAGCTTCCTACTCCTTCCAGGAGCGTCACGCCATAAAAGAAGTATCCGGAATCTCCGTTCTCGCACATGTTCAGCGACTATCAAAGCAATTACACGTGCACTCCCGTTTTTTTTTTTTTTCCAATTTGGTGCACGGAGGCTGCGGAAAATAATTTTCCAAGTACCGCCGAGCTTCCTACTCCTTCCAGGAGCGTCACGCCATAAAAGAAGTATCCGGAATCTCCGTTCTCGCACATGTTCAGCGACTATCAAAGCAATTACACGTGCACTCCCGTTTTTTTTTTTTTTCCAATTTGGTGCACGGAGGCTGCGGAAAATAATTTTCCAAGTACCGCCGAGCTTCCTACTCCTTCCAGGAGCGTCACGCCATAAAAGAAGTATCCGGAATCTCCGTTCTCGCACATGTTCAGCGACTATCAAAGCAATTACACGTGCACTCCCGTTTTTTTTTTTTCCAATTTGGTGCACGGAGGCTGCGGAAAATAATTTTCCAAGTACCGCCGAGCTTCCTACTCCTTCCAGGAGCGTCACGCCATAAAAGAAGTATCCGGAATCTCCGTTCTCGCACATGTTCAGCGACTATCAAAGCAATTACACGTGCACTCCCGTTTTTTTTTTTTTCCAATTTGGTGCACGGAGGCTGCGGAAAATAATTTTCCAAGTACCGCCGAGCTTCCTACTCCTTCCAGGAGCGTCACGCCATAAAAGAAGTATCCGGAATCTCCGTTCTCGCACATGTTCAGCGACTATCAAAGCAATTACACGTGCACTCCCGTTTTTTTTTTTTTTTTTTTCCAATTTGGTGCACGGAGGCTGCTGAAAATAATTTTCCAAGTACCGCCGAGCTTCCTACTCCTTCCAGGAGCGTCACGCCATAAAAGAAGTATCCGGAATCTCCGTTCTCGCACATGTTCAGCGACCATCAAAGCAATTACACGTGCACTCCCGTTTTTTTTTTCTTTTTTTTTAAGGACAGAAAAAAAAAACACTTTAAAGGGGCACTGACAACCCAAAGGTCGTATTTTTTTTATTGTCTAAAACGGTGCAAGTTGTAGTCACAGACACGCAAAAAAAACCGCATCGCGAAAAAAAATTTCCCCGCGCGCGCGTGCGCCTTTTTATTTTTGGCGTTTAAATTTCCCGCGCTCACCTCCTCGCTTCTTTTGATCGGTGACGTCAAAAATCAGGAATTTTAGAAGCTTTGTAGGTGACATTTCTATAACATTTAATAACGGCAATTGTAAAACATGTTTTTTAACGCAATTGCGAGCGCCCTACGGCCCCTCTTTCTGAAATACCAGAAATCAGAGTTCGGTGTGATGTTGCTTCCTAGATTTGTACCCTCCCTCGGAAAACTTGGCGGCATCGTCGGCGAGCAACACGGCGAGTGGGGAAAGAAACCGGTTCTTTCTCGCGCCGGCGTGATATCACCTCCATCTCGCTTGGGGTTGCCGTGGCAACGGCGGATGCCTGAAAAAAAGTCGAGTCTCAGGAGACCGCAAAATTTGACTCACTGTTCTGGCGCGGATCGCGCGGGAACTTCAAATTCGGCATTTGGAAATTGTTTTTTTAATTCACAAATAATGAATTTTCAAGTTTCGAATTTTGAGGGTAATGACCCGGCATCGTTTTCAATCGTTTCGGATAATAAAAAAAAATATGATTTTGACGTGTCAGTGCCCCTTTAAGACCGGTGTCAGTGCGGGGGAATATTCGCGGCGAGAAGTTTGGGCATCGCCGCCTGGTGGAATTTTCTCACAACCCCGAGTGGGGATACTTCGACTTCCTCCGTCGGTGCAAGCACGTGCAATGCCAAGCTTCTATGTACTGTGAAAATTGAAACATATCCGCGTGGGTAGCACGTGCACTACCCACAGTGAGAAGAGCGAGGAAAACCAAAAGGGCCCCTAGCGAGCTCCTCACCGCGAATACCTGGCAAGCTTGCTATGGCACGGGCATGCCCACACGAGCGACACGCACTTGGCGGCCGAAAGATCCTCTTACGACGAAACGACTGGTAAGGATTTTTTCGTTTTTTTTGTTGTTTTTTTTTACGTCTTTGGGCGAAGCGAATGTGATATTCAGATTCAAGGGATAAGAATACTCTGAAATTCACCTCTAAAACTTTTTTTTAACTTTTTAAGCGTTTTTGCGGCGTTTGATCACGCACGAGCCGAAGGTCCCTTACACACGCGCGTCAGTATCTGTCCACGCGCAATAACAGAGCGTCGGAAAGAACTAAAAAGGTTTAAATAAACAAGAGAAAACTGCTGCTCGCACAGCCGTATCAAGACATTCAAAACGCTTCACTTTTCGCTTTTTTTTTCATTATTTTTTTTTTAGTAGACAAAGAGCGAGTTAGTGCGGCTCGAAATTTTAGAAAAGAATGAACCTGTAAGATGAAGACGACACAACCACATCGTTCAGCTAGCAACGGACACAAGAGGAATTCCAAAAGCGAGCAACCGATTAAATGCGTAAATTGAGGAAAGGGAAAGTAACTAAGAGAAGAAGTAGGAAAGAGACGATAAGATAAAACGCAAAGTCAGGTAGACGGGGTCACGTCTGATTTGAGAAACTGAACTTCAGTTTTCGTCAACAGTGAGGGATTAGTAACGTTGTTGTTTGTGCTGTTTATGGCGAATGAATCGATGATCTCCCGACCGTATCTGCTGTCATGCCCCCCCCCCCCCCTAAGATTCTTGTCCCTTCGAAACTAGGCTTGCAGTCTGTGCAGGAACGAGCGTCCATGACTATGGGATGATAGAAATCAGGTGAGGCCTTGGAAACTTCGTTGTAATATTCCCGGAGTCAGTAATCCTGGCAGGTGCACAAATCATCGACTCCGTGAACACGCGCCCGAGAAATCTTCGATTTTGCTAGCCAGAGGCACCGCCCAAACTTGAGAGCTACAGCCCTATGGGTATACTGTTCTTGCTTTCTTTTTTTTTTTTTTTTTTCTGGCGTTGTCCAACGCTGGTTCTGGGTCGGGTCAGAGAACCACGATATAATTTCAAATGCGGGAAGATCGTGCACAGTCCGATGAATCACAAAGGAGGGACAGCATGTACAAAGAAAAAAAAAAACAGTGCGACTCCCGCAATAAAAAAAAAATGATAAAAGAAAATCGACCCCTGCAGCATACGCGGAGGCGAGCGTGTCCCACTGCACGTAACCGCTCTTACGAGGCCGATGATAAAGTCGAGACGGAGCAGACAGACGCAACAGAAGGCGGGCAGGACGTTCCAAAGCGCACTCTCCCATCACCCTTTCTTTTATCTTTTCGTTTCATTTTTGCCATAACCTTATCGATAGACGGGAGAGTTTTTGTTCATTTAAAGGCGCAAAGCTGCCCCGCTTTCCACCATGGTTCTCTTTCGCCCCAACGAAGACCGATCACGCCACAACGCAGCCATCTCGAAGGGGAGGGAGGGATGAATGGATCAATGGACCCGCAATTCCAACGCTCCGTTTCATCACCTTAACGATGGGTCGCAGCAGACGCTGCTCAAGTCACTGGATCGCGGGGAAGCCGCGACATTGTCTTCACTGCATGCTAAGCCGGACACAAACAGGTGCTGACATACATGCGACCAAACCTCGCCAGCTGATTGGCTGATCGGCCTCAGTGTCATGGCAATCACCACTCCGGTCCAGTCGAATCTTCGAAAGGGTCGTTCTGAACCAGTCGCGCCAAGACCGCTAGGAACATCATCGTACGGAAAGCGTTCCTCGCCACTATGGGCGTCTTTGGCACTGTGCATGCAATCCACGTATCAAATCAATCATGCCCACCTCCACAGACCTTTTACGATGGTATTGTTGTTCTCGCGTATTTCAAGATCTCTTACAATGGTATTGTTGATCTTGCGCATTTCGATTTCAAGGAAAATTAGTTTTCAATGCCGCACTTGGCGAAAACGTCGGCGAAAAATCCGGCGGCTCTGATCCGCCGGCGCCAAGGTCAAGTGCGGAATTGGCCGATCACGGCCGCCAGATTTCTCGCCGACTTTTTCGCCAAGTGTCCAAATTAGGGCCCCTGACCGAGCTGTGCTCCGCCGCGGCAGTACGTTTCGTACAAAAAAAGAAAAAAAAAGATTATCTGTTACATTTATAGATGCAGCCGACGTACGAGCCGACCAATCAAACAGCGTAAAAAGTGCCACGTCATGGTGAGCGTCAAGTGCCGTACGTGTTCAATCATCGCGGAGCCTGGACAGGAACTAGGTCCAGTGACTTGCGCTTTCGACGACGTTTGATCGCTTCCATGAGCTCATGGCGTCGGCTGCGATAAAGGCTTCCTATATACTGACAAAGCCTGGCAGATGGCCACGAGAAGCGGCCGCCAAAATGGAAAAGGTGGAGCGGCAGACAACGGATGAGAGGAGAGCCACGTGACTGGCGCCCTGCTGCGGCGAGACGCCGCCGAAACACCCTTGTCCTGAGCGAACAAGTGTGTTTCGGGTCCTCGCCGCTGCAAAAGCTGTGCGCTGACGTCCAGGTTCCCGAGAAATGGCTCTAGGATGCTCTCTGCTACCAGATCCTCGCGCTCCAAATCTGCGACCGGGCCTTCTATGGCTCCTTCGTCGAACTGCCAGACTTTGTGAGTACAGAGGAGGCTATGTCGATGCAAGCATTACATTGTCGCGTCTTACGTGCGTGCTCGAGAAAAACAGGCCTTTGTTTCTCTCGCTTCACCCGCAAAATCGTGGATTTGTTTGCTCGTTTCACGCGCGTGCGTCATCGCTCTCGCTTTTGTAGTTTCAGGTCCGATGACACGGCGAAACCACTTCGGCCAAAAAGCTATTAAAGAAGAAACACCAAAAACAAAACAAAGAAAATAAACAAATTCCGGGCGCTTCTCGGCACTAGGACGAGGTTAAAAAGACATCTTTCTATCTTCGTCTTTGGTTGCGCGTCTTATTTATGTCCGAAAATTCGTAAAACGCCCCGTCACACCGCGCCTGGAGAAGGAATGGACCTTTTTGCGCGAAGACTTCTGCGCAGCGGCGAAAGCTCGAACTACGCTAGGACGCTTGGCGTCCGTGAGTGTATGCCTAGTTGTGCTACCTTTCCCGCCATTCTCCGAGATGAGTCGCAGAGAAGGCAGGAGAGCTAGTCAACACCTCTTCAGGACTCGGGACACGAACCGGAGCTCGACTAACGCAAATACAGTCAGTGCGCAAACAAGCTGGTGGGGCAGGAAAAAAAAAAAACTTAACAGTGCTAAAAAAAAAAAAAAAAAACGGGGACAGACAATTTCGAACCCGCTAGAGCAGTGGTTTCAAACTCATTTGAGTGTGGGGGCCAAACAGCCCACACAGGAAATGTCGAGGGCCAACGTAAGACGGGGGGGGGGTCGTCAAAGATTTAAAAAAAATGACCTCGGCGCTCTATGCTTTTTGTGAACGCATAGTTTTGCCAGTGACATCTTTAAGTTTGATTTTGTTTATATGACTACCTTGGGACCTGACCTGAGTTGATAACAAGAATTAAAATGACGCCGCACCGCCAACGTGCTGGCATTTTGAATATAACAAAAGAACATGTACACTGTCGTTCCCGCGTTTCAATTCACGCAGGAAATAACCAAGCTCAATATGTCTTTAAAGAACAGTCAGTTAATTTGACAGTTGTTGCTTTTCTGATGATTTTATTACAACACTCTGAACAAATACTTGTATTTTAATGGTGATAATTTTGAAGGCGAGAATCTCGAGCTCGTAGCTTTATCTTTTGCAGCTGGGAAGCAAAAAATAAAGCGAAACAAAGGTCAAATGAAAACAGCTAAGTGTATAATATGTCAATATGTTAAAATACCACAGCTACATCTCAAGTGAAAATGAATCGACGATATCAGATCACTATGGCGCATGCTATTACCAGCGCTCGAGACATGGGAACCCGGACTTGTAGCCTGTTGCCTGCGGGCCGCATCTCGGCAAGTCACGGGCCGCATGCGGCCCGCGGGCAGCGTGTTTGAGACCCCTGCGCTAGAGGCTCCTTGGGAGACCAAGAACAGACGATGCAAGAAGGTATAGATGAGGTCGCTCGATATCTCTCTGAAGTTGGGATGGAGCCATCACCGGATAAAACACAGTACATGGCTGTGGCCAGACCAAGGGACCTTAGGAAAGGAATAGCCGACCTGATACGACTAGAGATCAATGGACAGGAAATAAGTAGACGCCCGCACATCAAGATACTGGGAGTCACCTTCGAGGAGACGGCCCGCACCACGAGGTGGATACCCGAGCTACAGAAGTGGTGGGCACAAGGTCTCAAGCTCATCCGAAAGATCACGAGTAAGTCCTGGGGCGCTGACGAGAAAACCCTCAGGATCTTAACGGAGGCAGTACTCACACCCAAGGCATTGTACAGCTGCAACCTGGCTCAATCTGACCAGACAACACTGGAAGCAACTTGAAAGGTATTGTTGTTCTCGCGTATTTCAAGATCTCTTACAATGGTATTGTTGATCTTGCGCATTTCGATTTCAAGGAAAATTAGTTTTCAATGCCGCACTTGGCGAAAACGTCGGCGAAAAATCCGGCGGCTCTGATCCGCCGGCGCCAAGGTCAAGTGCGGAATTGGCCGATCACGGCCGCCAGATTTCTCGCCGACTTTTTCGCCAAGTGTCCAAATTAGGGCCCCTGACCGAGCCGTGCTCCGCCGCGGCAGTACGTTTCGTACAAAAAAAGGAAAAAAAGATTATCTGTTACATTTATAGATGCAGCCGACGTACGAGCCGACCAATCAAACAGCGTAAAAAGTGCCACGTCATGGTAAGCGTCAAGTGCCGTACGTGTTCAATCATCGCGGAGCCTGGACAGGAACTAGGTCCAGTGACTTGCGCTTTCGACGACGTTTGATCGCTTCCATGAGCTCATGGCGTCGGCTGCGTCCGGACATAAAGGCTTCCTATATACTGACAAAGCCTGGCAGAATGGCCACGAGAAGCGCCGCCAAATGGAAAAGGTGGAGCGGCAGACAACGGATGAGAGGAGAGCCACGTGACTGCGCCCTGCTGCGGCGAGACGCCGCCGAAAACCCTTGTCCTGAGCGACAAGTGTGTTTCGGGTCCTCGCCGCTGCAAAAGCTGTGCGCTGACGTCCAGGTTCCCGAGAAATGGCTCTAGGATGCTCTCTGCTACCAGATCCTCGCGCTCCAAATCTGCGACCGGGCCTTCTATGGCTCCTTCTCGAACTGCCAGAATTTGTGAGTACAGAGGAGGCTATGTCGATGCAAGCATTACATTGTCGGGCTTACGTGCGTTGCTCGAGAAAAAAAGGCCTTTGTTTCTCTCGCTTCACCCGCAAACTCGTGGATTTGTTTGCTCGTTTCAACGCGCGTGCGTCATCGCTCTCGCTTTTGTAGTTCAGGTCCGATGAAACGGCGAAAACCACTTCGGCCAAAAGCTATTAAAGAAGAAACACCAAAAACAAAACAAAGAAAATAAACAAATTCCGGGCGCTTCTCGGCACTAGGACGAGGTTAAAAAGACATCTTTCTATCTTCGTCTTTGGTTGCGCGTCTTATTTATGTCCGAAAATTCGTAAAACGCCCCGTCACACCGCGCCTGGAGATGGAATGGACCTTTTTGCGCGAAGACTTCTGCGCAGCGGCGAAAGCTCGAACTACGCTAGGACGCTTGGCGTCCGTGAGTGTATGCCTAGTTGTGCTACCTCTCCCGCCTTCTCCGAGATGCGTCGCAGAGAAGGCAGGAGAGCTAGTCAACACCTCTTCAGGACTCGGGACACGAACTGGAGTTTGATTAACGCAAATAGTCAGTGCGCAAACAAGCTGGTGGGGCAGGAAAAAACAAAACAAAAAACCTTAACAGTGCTAAAAAAAACGGGGTCAGACAATTTCAAACCCGCTAGAGGCTCCTTGGGAGACCAAGAACAGACGATGCAAGAAGGTATAGATGAGGTCGCTCGATATCTCTCTGAAGTTGGGATGGCGCCATCACCGGATAAAACACAGTACATGGTTGTGGCCAGACCAAGGGACCTTAGGAAAGGAATAGCCGACCTGATACGACTAGAGATCAATGGACAGGAAATAAGTAGACGCCCGCACATCAAGATACTGGGAGTCACCTTCGAGGAGACGGCCCGCACCACGAGGTGGATACCCGAGCTACAGAAGTGGTGGCACAAGGTCTCAAGCTCATCCGAAAGATCACGAGTAAGTCCTGGGGCGCTGACGAGAAAACCCTCAGGATCTTAACGGAGGCAGTACTCACACCCAAGGCATTGTAAAGCTGCAACTGGCTCAATCTGACCAGACAACACTGGAAGCAACTTGAAAGGTTGAACTACCAATTGATGAGGGTAGTCACAGGCCTTCCAAAATACACAGCTATAGAAGACCCGAGGAAAGAAGCCCAGATGAACACTATCGAAGAACGTGCCGAGGTTCAAAACATTGCCCAATTTCAACGGCTCGAGAGAACAGAGCACGGACGCAAGCTCCTAGCAATTCTAGGATACGACATGCGAGACAGGCCCCCGCTAGAGGAACCGCAGCCTCCATGGCAAGATAACACCATCACCGACCACAAACCCATGCCGAAGACTCTTAACCAAGGGAAGCGGGCTCGAGCGGCCAGACTTCACGCAAGCTGGTGCGAAACGCACGCGACAGAAGATGAGTTGCGGTACACGGACGCCGCCAAGACGGAGAACGCCACAACTACGTCATGGTACGACCCACGAAGAAAGGAAGAGAGCACCGAAATACTTTCCGAGGGGATTTCTATCAGAGAGGCGGAACTGAGGGCTATCTTGGCGGCGGTGAAAGACGTGCTCAAGAAACAGACCCAGCCAGGCAAAGCACGCATTTTTACGGACTCGCAAGAATCAATACGTGCGTGCCGATGCAGCAGAACCAAGAGTCGCACGGTAAAGCAAATAAAGAAAGTGGCAGTGGAGCTCCGCACAAGGGGCACCGTACTTACAATCGAGTGGCTACCCGGACACAGTGGCATACCCGGGAACGAGAGGGCACACCGAGCCACAGCGGAGACAGCCTGTAGCACTCACTCCGCGCAGGCTCAACCTCTCGGGAGACGACGAAGGCGGAAGCAATGGACCCGGAGGAACGGGCCGAACTCGCCAAACTGGAGAGAAAGGCCTACCTCCGCAGCCAGCTTCCGCCGACAGACAGCAACATACTGGCAGGATACAGTCGGTGGGAAACAGTCAGGATTCGAAGAATATGGACGAATACTGCACTTACACCATCCAAACTAGTATTTTTTGGTCTGAGAGAAATATGGACACCACCTGCACGAGCTGCTCGGAAGGAGCCGAGGCAACATTGCAGCATCTGCTCTGGGCCTGTAAGGGCCTTGAGCATCATAGAAATGAGGCTCTGGACAAGATCCAAGGCGCAGACAAGCCTACGACGCTTGAGGAGTGGACCAATCCAACGGGCACTCCTCAGCACAGGAAAGCCATCCTCGACTCCTTGATACAGTACATCAGGGAGTCGGGTGTACATAGCCTCATCTAAGATGTCACTACCATCATCGTGCAATCCCCCTCACCCCCTCACCCCTCACAACCCTTCCCCTCCCGTCTCAGGAGCACAGCTCCATAGCGGGTGAACCCCTCATCAAATAAAAACATGTCTCTCTCTCTCTCTCTCTCTCTCAAACCCGCTAAAGATTTCTCTACTTTTCTCAAAGTATTCCTCCCCCTGGCTCAAGTCTCGGGTTAAAGTCATCATGGTAGATCGAGTGTTCATCACTATGTGTCAAAATAAACTGCCGCCGAAAAAAAAAAAAAGCGCGATGTGTGTTTACCTTGCTAAACATATCTCGATATTTGGAACGTGCTTTTGTTTTGTGTTTCTATTTCGGGTTAACGTGCAAAACTGAAAGCATGTTTCAAAACCGCTCAAATGAGTCGCACAACGTAAATATTGGCGTTTCTTTTTTAGTTTATTTCGTCACATGCAAGTACTACGCAACACTTCTATTTTCTTTCTTTTTTTCTTGTTCAGAAAAGTAGGGGTTTGGTGCTTTTTCTTTTTAACGACCACCAGCTGACGAGGAAAGCAACATAAATCGTTCTCCCGTTCCAGCAAAATTCTTCGGAAAATCCCCATCGCGCGATCCGAAAGAGGCATTTTCTCGGATGACGATTATTCGTTCCAACTTCCTCGTCTCTCCGTCTTATTCCGGTGTCCGCGTCAGCCGACTGCTTTGTAATGTTCGCTCGCCGGACCGCACGGCGCATTCCGAATCGTGCCGCGCCTCGCAGAAGCCAGCCGCCGGCTTCACAAGGTTAGGATAATCCCGTAGAGCCGATTTCCGCCGGCTTGGGCACGCGTGCCTGGAATAGGCGTCACAATTCTTTCCCGGAAGTCACCTTGCCGCCATTTGTAGAACACTCAGGATGCACGTAGAACGCCTCGAGGGATGCTAAAACGATATCCAAGCTTTTCATTGTTCCCTTTTTCCTTTTAATGCAGAATAACGTGTTTTTTTTTTTTGTTAATATTTTGTAATCTAGAGGAAAAGGTCCCATTCGTTCGGGAGTCGCTTCGGAACGGCGGGGCATAGACCCGTACATCGGTGGTCCCAGACTCCAGTGGGTGGGTCCCGATGGGGGACCAAACCGCTGGCGATGATGAACGCAAAAAAGGGGCACAACATCCCCTGTTGTGCCCCTTTGTTGCGTTCATCGCTCTCCTAGCTTACTAGCGTGCACCTGTACTGCACCGATATCCGCAGCTACCATTTGCCGCGCTCGGCTCCCGTCGCGCGCTTCCGAGTGAACCGTACGGCGCGGTGGCGGCGCGTCGGGCGCACTTCCGGTCTGGGGCTGTGGGCAGAAGTCCCTATGCCAGACGTGTAATTCCTGCGTTGTTTTGAAAGGAACCAGACAAAAACCTGCACTTACACCATCCAAACTAGTATTTGTTCGGTCTGAGAGAAGATATGGACCCCACCTGCACGAGCTGCTCGGAAGGAGGCCGAGGCAACATTGCAGCATCTGCTCTGGGCCTGTAAGGGCCTGAGCATCATAGAAAATGAGGCTCTGGACAAGATCCAAGGCGCAGACAAGCCTACGACGCTTGAGGAGTGGACCAATCCAACGGGCATCCTCAGCACAGG
This sequence comes from Ixodes persulcatus, assembly GCA_013358835.2. Classification (NCBI taxonomy): domain Eukaryota; kingdom Metazoa; phylum Arthropoda; class Arachnida; order Ixodida; family Ixodidae; genus Ixodes; species Ixodes persulcatus. The sequence goes on along the minus strand of JABSTQ010010098.1, from coordinate 37,838 downwards.
AAAGCCATCCTCGACTCCTTGATACAGTACATCAGGGAGTCGGGTGTACATAGCCTCATCTAAGATGTCACTACCATCATCGTGCAATCCCCCCTCACCCCCTCACCCCCTCACAACCCTTCCCCTCCCGTCTCAGGAGCACAGCTCCATAGCGGGTGAAACCCCCTCATCAACATAAAACCTGTCTCTCTCTCCTCTCTCTCCTCTCCAAACCCGCTAAAGATTTCTCTACTTTTCTCCAAGTATTCCTCCCCCTGGCTCAAGTCTCGGGTTAAAGTCATCATGGTAGATCGAGTGTTCATCACTATGTGTCAAAATAAACTACCGCCGAAAAAAAAAAAAAAGCGCGATGTGTGTTTACGTTGCTAAACATATCTCGATATTTGGAACGTGCTTTTGTTTTGTGTTTCTATTTCGGGTTAACGTGCAAAACTGAAAGCATGTTTCAAAACCGCTCAAATGAGTCGCACAACGTAAATATTGGCGTTTCTTTTTTAGTTTATTTCGTCACATGCAAGTACTACGCAACACTTCTATTTTCTTTCTTTTTTTCTTTTTTAGAAAAGTAGGGGTTTGGTGCTTTTGTGTTTTTCTTTTTTTTAACGACCACCAGCTGACGAGGAAAGCAACATAAATCGTTCTCCCGTTCCAGCAAAATTCTTCGGAAAATCCCCATCGCGCGATCCGAAAGAGGCATTTTCTCGGACGACGATTTATTCGTTCCAACTTCCTCGTCTCTCCGTCTTATTCCGGTGTTCGCGTCAGCCGACTGCTTTGTAATGTTCGCTCGCCGGACCGCACGGCGCATTCCGAATCGTTCCGCGCCTCGCAGAAGCCGCCCGCCGGCTTCACAAGGTTAGGATAATCCCGTAGAGCCGATTTCCGCCGGCTTGGGCAACGCGTGCCTGGAATAGGCGTCACAATTCTTTCCCGGAAGTCACCTTGCCGCCATTTGTAGAACTCTCAGGATGCACGTAGAACGCCTCGAGGGATGCTAAAACGATATCCAAGCTTTTCTTTGTTCCCTTTTTTCCTTTTAATGCAGAATGACGTTTTTGTTTTGTTTGTTAATATATTAATCTAGAGGAAAAGGTCCCATTCGTTCGGGACGCTTCGGAACGGCGGGGCATAGACCCGTACATCGGTGGTCCCAGACTCCAGTGGGTGGGTCCCGATGGGGGACCAAACCGCTGGCGATGATGAACGCAAAAAAGGGGCACAACATCCCCTGTTGTGCCCCTTTGTTGCGTTCATCGCTCTCCTAGCTTACTAGCGTGCACCTGTACTGCACCGATATCCGCAGCTACCATTTGCCGCGCTCGGCTCCCGTCGCGCGCTTCCGAGTGAACCGTACGGCGCGGTGGCGGCGCGTCGGGCGCACTTCCGGTCTGGGGCTGTGGGCAGAAGTCCCTATGCCAGACGTGTAATTCCTGCGTTGTTTTGAAAGGAACCAGACAAAAACCTGCCTTCTCGTCAAAACGCCGCGACTGGGGCCGTTCCAAAAGAGTCGAGAAAGGTTTGAAGGTCAGTTTTCACGTGCTCGGTTCGTCCGAGAATGTGAGGCCAGATTCACGAAACGATCTTACGCCAAAAATATGCGTAAGACAAAACTTAAGAACAAATTCGTATTCACGAAACAAAATTTTCGTAAGTTTTGCGCAGGTTACGACGAAATCCTACGACAGCTCCGAAGCTGTCTTACGCACTTCTTACGATCAAATCAGCATGGCCGACAGCATCGCGGTCGCGACGACCGACGGACGTTTATTTTTCTACGTGCGCTTCTCACGCGTCCCGACTTAAAGCAGTAAGAAAAAAAGTAATATTACTTGAAGCAGACCACGACGAACAAGAACGCTGGATCTACAAACACCCGGAAACAGCTCCAACGGCCGCGATTCAACCAACCCTGACCAAGCGAGCTCGGCAGATAGGCCTAGCAGGCACTTCGGCCACGGTGGAAGGTCGGCTCGACGCAGCGGTGCTACGGTCCTCGGCCAAGACCGTCTGCCCACGACCGGCTGGCGTGCTGAATGGAATATGCCCGCGCGACCTTTGTGAACCCTTCCCGTAGTATAGTTTGATCGCTGACCTCAATTTTAGATTAAGAGGTCAATCTCTTCCTCTTGTCATCTCCTAGTTTTCCGAGGCAGCGGTGACGAACGCTGTCGTCGAAAAGGGGCTCTCATCGATTCCATCTCTTTGTTTTGTGTGATATAGAGCTCAAATAAACGCCGTCTGGATTACCTTCGTAACACGGTACGTACACTTTGTTATTAGTATTCCATTTTTATTCTGACACGACTGCACCTCTTTGTCGATCGCTATAACAGTTCGTGGGTCGCAATGCCGATTCAACCTTTCTTTGCCGGGTGTCACGTCAGCATCGAGTTGCAACCGTAAAGGATCGGCCCCGAAGCGCTTATCAATTCGCGGTCCAACAGCGCGAATCCAGCACTTCGATCAAAAGCGCGCGTCCGCTCCGAGTGTGAACAGGTATTACGTGGCTCTTGCTGACACTCTCGTAGTTCAAACGTATCTTTTTTTAACGTCGGCTCGCTCCTGCGTCTCCGAGGCCGCGAAAAACTCCGCGGCAATTTGTTTCCATCTACGTCGCTTTGCAAACGACTGACACGGGCCGTCTTTTACCAACGATGACAGTTCTGTTGACTTCGTAGCGATCGAGTTCGTAGCAGTCAACGGAGACGGTTACGCATCCCGGCCTCGGCATTCGGGCGCGTTTAAATCGTGTTAGCGTCGACATATCACTGCACGGACACGAACCCCAGACAAGCGGTGGCAGGAAGGCCGCCTGTGTTTGTTATTAAAAATCCACGTGCTGCGAACGGCTCCGAACCATGCCGAGCTCTCCGATTGGTTGTTCGTGCTGCCGAAGACGCGTCGCCATAGCAACAGTACTGATATGTTCTAGTTTTTCTGTAGGAGAACGCCGCTTTCCTCCTCTCACTTAAGAACGCGTTTGTGAATACCGATTTCTCCTCTTCTTACGATGTTCTTAAAGGGGCACTGACAACCCAAAGGTCGTATTTTTTTTTATTGTCTAAAACGATGCAACTTGTAGTCATAGACACGCAAAAAAAACCGCATCGCGAAAAAAATTTTTCCCGCGAGCGCGCGCGCCTTTTTAGTTTTGGCATTTGTATTTCCCGCGGTCACCTCCTCGCTTCTTTTGATCGGTGACGTCAAAAATCAGGAAATTTAGAAGCTTTGTAGGTGACATTTCTATAACATTTAATAACAGCCATCATAAAACATGTTTTTTAACGCAATTGCGAACGCACTACGGCCCCTCTTTTTGAAATACCAGAAATCAGAGTTCGGTGTGATGTTGCTTCCTAGATTTGTACCCTCCCTCGGAAAACTTGGCAGCGCCCGTTGGCGAGTCGGAGAAAGACCGGTTTTTTCCCGCCGGCGCCTTTCTATCCCTCACCTCCTCCTCGGTCGGGGTCGCCGTGACAACGGCGGATGTCCGAAAGAAAGTCGAGTCGCAGGAGACCGCAAAATGTGACTCACTGCACTGGCGCGGACCGCGCGGGAACTTCAAATTCGGCATTTGGAAATTGTTTTTTTAATTCACAAATACTGAATTTTAAAGTTTCAAATTTTGAGGGTAATGTCCCGGCATCGTTTTCAATCGTTTCGGATAATAAAAAAAAATATGATTTTGGCGTGTCAGTGCCCCTTTAACTTACGAACTGTGAATCTGGCCTCTGGATATGTGCCGTGAAAAGGGAAAAGCAGACGCCGTCGGACAACGATTGCTTGGGCGGGAAGCACTTTGGGTGGAATTCACGGATACTTGGGGTCATCCGATTTATTTGTTTTGTTGCAACATGAACGCCAGAAAACCGTCAGGTTGTGCGGACTACCTGCGGACTACGTTCAGTGCGTCTTCAAGTTCAAACGGCCGCCTGATCGTTCGAACTGTCGTCTGCTCTTTCGAACGGTTCTGCTTGTCGCCTGCTCTCTTAGACGACGCCGGCCCGTACACCAAATGTTGGCCCGGTACTTGCGATAAGAAGTAGGTGCAGGCCTCAAAAGACTAAAGTTTGAAGGTTGGTAAGCAGGCTCGATGTAAACAGTACATACAAGGAGATGTTGATCATTGTTACCAGTGACCATCGCCGACTTGTTGTGCCTAATTCACTTGGTCCGATTCTGCTTGCGATTTTCAGTATCGACGTCGACCATCTCAGCTACGGTTCACGCTTTTGCAGCCCGAGCGGCGTCGCGACTCAAAATTGCGAGCGAAATCTCATCATGCGAATCAGGCTTTAGCGTACATACTGCGGCCTCCACGCGGAATGAATCGCCCCATGTCACATTATTCACGCGACGTTTTGCGGTGTAACGAGCCTTGGTAATTTCGCTGAGGCCGCTCAAGTAGTCAGATATCGCCAGGGAGACGTAGAATCAACAATTCAAACGGGAAAAAGAGCAGGGGGACTCACACCGACGCCGACAACATCGCATTTCAATGGTTTGTTTATGGGCGAAGGCGAACTTCTTGCCCACACCCCCATCGCGCATGCGCGGCGCCGGTGGCGTCCGCTAGGGGCGCTCCGGTTTGTTTGTAAACATGAGTTGGTGTATATCGCGACCGATGACGCTATTCCTGAAACACGCGAGATACGTCGATCGAGGCTTTAAGCGATCGTCCAGGCGGTGGGCACTTCGCACGTCGACGGCGACCCAAGTTGGACGGCGAAACGATCGCTCAATTCTCGCATCGTGGCACAGAAACTACCGCGCGCAAAAGCGGACACCGACACAGCTCTGTGCGACGTAAACCCGGGTCATTTCGAGAGGTCGGCGTCCCTCGGCGAGAAGAACGTTTTGAAAGCGGCGCGCGCCAAGTTGATATGGATATTTCATCAGCCCCTGACTGACGTCAGCGAATGAGTGAAAGCGACTGGCTGGCGGATTGAATCCAAGGTGGCCAACTATCCTCTGGATTTCTTCACCAAACCTTCGGTATTACGTTGTAGTGGCGCTGCCGGCGGAGGCCGATACCGCCACGATTTTCCAACGCAGCTTCATACCCCAAACTACCGCGATTTTTGGTTATCGTTTAATTCAGTTTAAAACATGTTTTCTGGCGTTTTTCCACGAAATAACGATCTTTTTGAGGCTCCACTGCCGCCTACGTCGCGTGGAGCAAAGAAATGAGCTCCAGATTTTGGTTTCCGTACCCTTTCAATAGTGACCGAAGTATGCATCGGAGCAGACCCGAGAAGCGGGGTTCAATGTGGGGTTGCCGAGAGGTCCCAATTTTTCGAGAAGGTCTGTCGTACGGCGAGACTCACCTTCGCAGCGCCTGCCCACGCAGTCCAGGCCCCAGACGTAGTCCCGACCTGCGAACACCACACGCGACCACGTCAAAAACACTCGCCGCCGACTGGGAATCAAACTAGGCGCGAATAAACCACTTCATTATAACGGTCACCGACAGGATTAGAACGGCAGGGGGAAGCTTCGGTTGTCCCGCCTCCGGCGCCAGTACCTTCTGCCGAATTCCACGGGTCGTTTCGGAGCGCGCCGGGATCAGCATAGACCAGATCCGAGATGGAGCACGCGATCCGAACGGTGTCGCTCCGCCTCCGCATCCCCCGGTGGAACGTGACCACTCCTCCGAGATCGGCGGATGCCTTCCCGTCATCATTCACCTTCCCAGGAATCCCCAACCCGCGGTCCCGGCGAGATGCCCGGCGAGAAAGGAAGTCACGTGCGCGCGCCGAGCTGGCCAGGCTTGGCTTCCGGTCGAATCCGCCGAAATCGGCGGAGCGACTTCTCTCGGATCTTAATCGAGATGTAGAGTGGAAGCTGATCCAAAACGACGAGTCGAACACGTCCGTCTCGATCCTGATCGCCCAGTGAAATAGACGCGCTCCAGAAAAGGCGATCCCTGCGCGCTCCAAAACGACATGGAATTCGCCATTAGACGTCGCTTCAGCGTCTCGTGAGCCTCCAGCTTCGGTACTTAATGCAAAAAAAAAAAAAAATTAAGGAGATTTGCTTAGCTGCAACCAGTGTTGGCGGTGACGCGTTACAAGTAACGGCGTTACCGGTAACGCGTTACTTTTTTTGGTAACGTAGTAACGTACTCGTTACTTGTCCAAAGAAGTAACGGGTAACGTACTTACGTTACTTATTTTGAGTAACGTGTAACGAAATTGCGTTACGTTACTTTACTTCCTAGAACTTAAAAAAAAAAAAAATTTCGAAATTCAGCTGTTGCTAAAGTACAACAGCGGAGTGTGCTTCGGGTAACGGAGGAACTTGTTTACAGCAACTATCTGTACTTCGACATGTTGTGAATAAAATATATTCAAAGTTTCAATATCGGCTGGTCTTAATTTCTGTGCTAATGAGGGAGGCCGGTTCTTCTGTTAAGTTCCGTGCCAACATGTTATAAATCAACTTCATATATTCTTCCGCGTTTTTTCTTGTAACTATTCGGGTGAAACCCTAAAAAAGAGAGGGTAATTAAGTTTCCGCATGGACATATTTTAGCTATGGCGCTTACGCACATATCAAACGTCGAAACAGCAAATGTTTTAGTTCGTGAATAAAAAGTAACGCAACAGTAACGTGCGTTACTTTTTATCAGTAACGGTAACGGTAACGCGTTCCTTTTATTTTGAGGTAACGTAGGTCGGTAACGCGTTACTTTTATTTGCAAGTAACGAGTAACGTATTTAGTTACTTTTTTTCGGTAACGCCTACAACACTGGCTGCAACACGCGAGCGATTTCCGCTGCGGACTGTCATCGCCACGCCGCAGGTTACTCCCCACTTCCACGGATAAAATAACTCTTTTACTGTGCCCTCTCGCAAACCATCCTCAACTTTCTGGGACATCAACGACACGGCGCACGCACTAAATTGAAAACTCAAACTCAAACTCTTTATTTCGCTCCTTTTGGAGAGGGGAGACAGAGAAAAAAGCAACTCAGTGTTGCCTCTGCCTCCCCACAGCAGCGAAAAGAGGACAGCAGGTACATATACATAATGTTTTTCACAAGCACACTTATAACACAAAAATAAACAACATTAGGTGGGGAGGGGGGGATCGATTTAACTAATTTACAAATTCCAGGGGCGCTCTCTCACGAACATGGCACGTACGTTTTTTTTTTAGGGTTTCACTCAAAACTTCTCCATTCAATTCAGTCAGGCGATTTAAGGTACGAGGTACTGTATATTTCAACATCTGATTACCGTAGTTCGTTCTGGAGTGCGGAACTAACCAAGTGTCTATAGACCGAGTTTCATAGGAAACCTCTCTCATCCTAAAGTTGGAAATTGACATGAATATTTTTTTGTTTGGCAAAAAGATCTTTTTTAATGCAGGAAAAAGTTTATAATAATACTGATTAGGAATCTGTACAATATTCAATCTACTAAATAATGGACTAGTATGACTATTATGCGCATATAATGCAAACATCTTTTTTTTTTTAGAGTATATTATTTTTATGTTTGTAGCGGTCGTATTTCCCTATACTAAGAAGCAATAATTATATTTCGGGTAAACGAGGGAATTATATATAAGAAGCATAACCGAAATTGGCATAATGGCGATATTTGTACACAATACCTACAACTCTCGATAGTTTTTTACACGTCTATTGTAGACTCGTCCCTGACATGTAACGATTACATATAAATCACACGGTGTTCCAAGAGAAAGAATGCACGTATAGAAAAAGTTTGTATTTCGTGATCTAAATAATACGGCTTTTGTTTTACTGCCATTTATTTCTAATGAATTTGAATTGGTCCCTGTTTTTTTTTTATTATTTTCAGCCTTTATAACCTAATCAGTATTATCACCTGAAAAACAAAATGCTGGTATCAGGAGCGTAAATAACGACACACTGTTATCAATATTTACGATGTCATTGATGTATACATTAAAAACAATTGGTCCCAGTATGCTCCCTTGCGGTACGCCGACAGTATGTTCCCTAAGATCCGATTGCTTTTTTGTTTTTTTTTCAACGCATTGGTATCAATAACGAAGATAACTTCTAATCACATCTAGAGCAACGCCACGAATACTATAAATATGCAGCTTTTGAACTAAGATGCCATGATTTATCCGGTCAAACACCTTTGAAAAATCTATAAATACACCGAGCGGTAACTTTTTTTTTTTTCTCAATATTGTTTAAAAATAGTTTCTAAGTTTTAACTTCAAATGAACAAGAAACATCGCAATGTTCCCCGGGAATATTTTAGATGACAGTCATAAAATGTCAAGAAGCAGTAAAACGTTTAGACGCGTATTGTTTTTATTCCACGGCTCTACATTGTTTTGTTTTCTTCATTCAATCCTATGGAACGTTTACAAAATTATCAACTTCTGCTTTTCTTGACAAAAGATCGGAATGTTCCCAACGACTTTAATTGCCTGGCTATCATCGAACGCAAACTAATTGGAATTTTGGTATTTCCTTGAAAACTTTTCATTCCACTGAGTGTCCACGAAAGTTGGTCATGTGCACCGACCTTTTCTCGGGATGAAAAAGAACACGACGGATGGGTCGTATATTCGGCAACTGTGTTCCGGCTGAGGTAAACCAACTGCGAGTCGCGTGACAACACCGGTGACGTTCTTCCACTACCCGCATTCGCTTACTCTCGTCCCCAGCCACCTGGTAGGCATATCCGGTATGGGCGAGGAAAAAATAATAAAACATTTCAACCTGCAAATAGTAAAAAAAAAAAAGGAAGACGAAACGACAATGGGTGACGGTTACGCCTATATCCTAAATGTATTCTAATGGCGTGGCGACGGCAAAAACAATGTTATTGTCCATACTGGAAGTGACGATATTTCAAGATGGCGGTAGCCGCAACGGCCAGGCGACTTTCCTCCTCCTTTCCAACCCGTGCACGTCCCAGACTCCCATTTCCGGTACCCGCAACGCGTAATTCGGTTTGGCTTTGGTTCGACCCCGATTTTTTTCTTCTTTTTCTTTTTAAACAGGGGTAGTTTCTGGTGTTTTTTGCCGGTAAAAATGCTCATACGTACGCAAAATCCCTCTGCAGCAGAGGCACTGCTCCCTCTCCCCGTCCTTTCTCAAACACGGCAGGGCTCTATCTCTCGCTTCCTCCCCCTTTCCCCCCTGTAGACATACGCTGTTCCGAAAAACTCACGTAATCACAGGGAGGGCGCTCTTCGCCTCCCTATCGTTCCTGCTGCAGCCCACATACCTTCCCGCTATCCCCCCACCCCCACCCACCCCTTCGGCAACCGCCGTTCCGAAATACCCACGTGGCCGCCAGGCTGTGCTGATAATGTGCGGACACGTTCCCTCGCCTCCCTACCACCGCCGCCCAGGTTGCGCTCTCGTGTCTCTCCGCGCCTCTACAGAAGACTTCGCGTACCGTACCTACGTACTTTCGCTGCATCCGCCGCAGTCGCGGTAACGGGCAACCCCGTACTAAAAGCATTTAAAAAAAAAGGAAAAAAAAAAGCAAGAGATCTGTGCATGTTTTTCTCCAACCCATGCAACAGCTCCCAGATTCGTTCCACCAAAGCACAGATCTCCTCACACACGTCTCCTATATCAATTCCACTGAAAGCAAAGAACTCATTGCAAACATTGTACACTGCACTGAAGGCAAATCCTCAACATGCCTTTCCACAACGCAGCAGCTACCGCTGTCAATCGCAGCACAATTTTTTTTTTTTTTCTAAAAGAGGATTTTTTGCACTAGGATTTATTCACCCTGAGGCCAAGTCGCTGGCCTCAGGGTGAATAGACAAGAAACCAAATCGGTTCATTAGTTAGCTAATTAACTAAAGTCTAAATTCACATTTTACGTTACCATTTTCTGTGCATAACGTATTCGGAGAATTGAAACAAAACAGCAAAATGGTCTAGGCGTGCCGTAAACTGGATGAACATCACTGGCGCTCGTTGTGCGCTTGGTCCCGGTTGGAAGACGTCCTGGGTGACATTCCTCGCACCGTAGCGCCCGTTACAAATTTCTTTAATAAAAATTTCACGGCACCGCTAGGCCATATTGAGGTCGAGCGTAAATTCCCCAGATAGTTTATACCCCCCAAAATGAAAACGTAAAATTTAATTAAAACACTTTATTTAACTGTTAAACTAATTAACTATCTTCGCCTTTTTTTATTGGCTACCATGGCCACCGACTTGACTTCAGGACTAAAAAACCCTAACGGAAGTGCCCTACAATGAAAAAAAAAAAAAATGTGAACCATAAAAAAAAAACTTACCTTCTAACTAGGGCTGGGCAATTGATCGATTAACCTACCGATTAATCGATTAATGCTTTAATCGCGATTAATTTGTTTAACCAGTTAATCGGTAAACTTTTGACGAACCAAAATTAAAATAAAAATGAAATGCTTTCACCATGCAGACATGGACGAGCACACCTATATGAAGTGAAAAATTTAGGTGAAGTATTAAAAGGTAAACTGTAAGGGGGTGATTTGAAACTCCAGACATGTGCAGAAGGTTACAGATGTCCCAGCGACTTCAACGCCGTGCGAGTGTCCGTTTAGCGCAGCAGAGACTACTGTGAGCAATCAAAGGAGGTCGCCCTTCTCGGAGAATATCAACGAACATTTTTGCCTCATGGAGCTGAAGTAATAGTGTGTGAATGTGAGTGTTTTTTAACTGTTCTCAACTGTATATCGAAGCTGACTCATAATTAAAATTATTGCGTCGTTTAACACATATTCAGAAAAAAAAATATATATATAAATAGATGCAATTTTTATTTTTAATCAATTATTATTATGCATGGAAATGAACGAGACCGATTAATCGATTAATAAATCGATTAAAGGGTGGCGATTAATCGGGCTAAAATTTTTAATCGACGCCCAGCCCTACTTCTAACCATACGCTTCTCCCAAGCTTTCTTCTCTGTTCCCATAGTATCTTTCCGGAGATAACCTACCGCCAAGCACCGGATCGTAACATAGTACTTCCAAAAATATATCTTTTTAACGACATAGAAATTGACCGTAATTCAATATTTTAATTTAGCGGGGGTTCAGAAGGTCCAGCCCTGTTACCCATTCTACAAGAAAGAAACCACAGACGACGGAGGAGACGTTTTGAGACGGTCCCCTTCTTGGTCCATCGTCTCCGGGTTTTTTATCTTATTTTTTTTTTAACGCAAAACCGAAGCACTATGCAAGCAATCGCATGGCACCATAGCCATTTTCCGTGCGATAGCACTAATACTCGGTTTTTATGTAGCGGAGGGGGAGAGGGAACTGTTAGCGCACCGCATACCCAGCACCGCCTAGAAGACAAGGCCGTAGTGCCGATAGAGATATCGTCATCTGCGAAGGCCAATGCTGGACACAGATTGGAAACGAGTGCTGCGTCGGCGGTCGGCTTCGAGTCAAGTTGCAGCCGAACGTTGACGCAATCGTCGTGTCCAAACTGCGGCCAGCGTCGGCCTTCGCAAATGACGACCTATCTATCGGCACTACGGCCTTGTCTTCTAGGAGGTGTCGGCTTACCCATACTTCGTTTCATCTCAAGTCCAGACGCAGCCTACGCTACTAGCTGATGGGACAAATCAGACAGCCTCAAAAGCGCACAGTCACGGTGATACTTCTGTGCGTGTTCTATCGTCGCTGAACGAATCAAACAGAAAAGGCATATAGTGACTTTCGCTTTTGACGATAACTGATTCCTCCCATTAGCTCGTAGCGTCAGCTGCGTCTAGACTTAAGCTGAAACGAACTACGGGAGAATACATCCCATTCTGCTCATTTGCATTAAACAGCGTCGCACTTTCGCGCTGCGCCGGTGGAGAGGGCTGCCGCCGACGCATCGAGCTACCGCCACGATAGCTGTCTCTGCCGCTTCGGCAGGTTTCCACGACGACAGATGGCGGCAGCTACCCCTCCAAATTTAAAAAGAAAAAACCAGAGACTGCGCGCGTCCAGCCGTCCCATCTACGCAAAACCTGTCGGCGCAACGCCATTGGTAGCGCGGGCTATGACGTCGAACCAGTAGCTGCGCATGCCCTCAGTTGCCGACACTCCCCCGTGGCCTTGAGCTATGGTCCGACCAACATCAACACGAGTGGGCAAGGGCCGTGCACAACTCTCACATAAAGCTATCGCTCATAGCGACATCGGCCGAACGAGTTGGTCCGTCCTTGAAGTCGTTGCACGACGCCGATTTCGCTTCAAGACACACTTGACCCGCACCACGCAAAGGTTAAACAACCTCGCATGTACAACTTTGTCAGGCAACAATGGCCCGCTAGGAAAAAAAAAAAAAAAAAAGAACAGGCGTGAGCAGTCGATTTCGACAGCTCGGTTTCCAGATCCTGCCATTGTCCCGTCCGCTCATACGGGCGCTAAAAACGCCGAGGCGAAGAAAAGGTCGTCTCAAGAGGAGAGGTTTCTCACAACGGCACCTGTGCGACGCAGTCCCGGCGTCATCGTCATGATCAATCATCATCATCGGCGTTCTATACGTAACCTTTGGAAAGCCGCGCCGTGTTTATTTTTGACATGCAAAACGTTTGTCTCCCCCCCCCCCCCCCCCCTAACCAGATAGAAAAGAATACAATTGTTTATTCACGTGAAACAGTAGATACAAATCGTGCACGTCTACGAAACCAGATCCTGCTTCTGCGAGTGACAGACAACCAAAAGGAATGCACACACAAAAGTATAAACATTCGCAATTGCCAGCAAATCGTCACACACACAAAAAAAAGACACTATTGCCTCTATTCTTTTTCAACAAACATCGCTCAACAACCAGAATACATTTGTGGTTTGCTCTCAGCATTGCGTTTGTGTGTATGTTTATACTGCCGGAAGTTAGTCTGCCTCAGTGGGCGTCTGGTGTCTCAGCTGTAGATGAGCAAGTTAACCAGTGCAGTACAACCGCTAGCCTGGGGTCTTTAACGTGCATCACGCAGTAGTGATACACGACCGCACGCCGGTACGATGCTCATCCAGATCGAAAGGGGCAGGGGTGGGGATTGAACCCAGTAGCCCTGGGTTCTGCAGCGCGAGCTTTCGCTCCACGTGCTCCGAGCTGGTGTGCGCTAGCCCACTCAGCCACCGATCCCCCCGTTTGCGCTTAGCACATTCTGTGCTTCCCAGTCTTTGTCAGCATTAAACCAAAAGCAATAAAGTTTTTTTTTCCCTTTGAGTTGCGATACGGCGAGTCACGACAGCCTAAATTCCCCACCGCTTTTATTGCGCGTCAACATTTTTGTGTCACGTTGTCAAGGCTAGCGACGAACGAACGGACTGGTGTGAATGCACATTATGTTATTGGTCCGAATCATTATGGAGCACCTGTTAGAGCAGCCAACAGCCCACTTTGGAATAGCAAAAATGACGTTCGGAGCATAAGCACACACCTCATTTTCATTCATACCACTGCGATTATTAGGTTAAAAGGCCGACGACCAGACTCGAGAATCTGCAAGGCAGAACATCCTCCTCACCATGCAGGAGGAGGAAACAGGCAACTGTGAACAATGTAGAAGGGGGGAGAGGAGGAAGCGAGGGAAAAGTAGAAAGCGCAAACTGGTCGTCGGCCTTTTAATATTCACATGTCATCATCATCTGACTAAAATACAATGTCTCTTTGCCGTTCCACTTTTGTGCAATTCGGCAGGCGATACTATACACGAAGCGCGGAACCTCAACGCACACCCTTAAGGCCCATACGCACATTCGCGTTTGAACGCGTTTGAGTGCATTGCGGCGTCCTTGCGCCCAGGAGCGGTCGCTTGCGGGGCGACGCGCGCCTTCCCGCAAGGCTCCGCATCACGCCGCAAGCGAGTAGAGACTCGCTACACTTTCCGAAGCGTTGCGGCGCGTTCGACCTAGTTCGATCAATCAGAAGCCCAGAGAGGGGAGAGGAGGGTGACGTGTCCGCTCGCGCCACTCGGCCGACTCGGCGAGACGTATCCGGTTCGCTGCCCGCAGAACTTGCTTTTTCGTTTTGGGGAGCGGTGGGAAGTGTATTTTCCGAGGCTGCGATGGTTCAAGCTTGACAAAACTTGGTGGAAGCCGGCGGGATTGTCCCAAGATCGAACACTTCGACGCTGTCGCTGTGCGCCGCCATGTTGCCTTGGATTTCGCTTACTATTGGTGAGCCGCTAGAGACGATAACGCGTTCTTATTGGCTCTTGACTGCGGTTGACTGCGTGTCAACGCAACTGTGCGTACAAGTTTGGCGCAAGCGCTCTTCGCAACGCAACGCGTCCGCTTGCCGCTACGGAACGCACCGCGCTCAAACGCGAATTTGCATATGGGCCTTTAGAGACCGGCGACCAGTTCGCGCTTTCCACTTTTCTCTCCCTTCCTCCTTTCCATCTTCTACCCTGTCCACTGTTGCCTGCCTCCTCCTCCCCCATAGTGAGGAGGATCTTCTCCCTTGCAGAATCCCGAGTCTGGTCGTCGGCCTTTAATGGGGTACTCTGGCGATTTCTTCATTAACCCCGATTTGCCTGAAAATTTGCTAAATACACCAACGAACATGGCTGAAATAGTATCCCAAATATTATCTCAAAATGTTTGCTTTTTGCAAAGTTATAGAATTTATAATTTTAGTCCTCACCGTGTTTTTCAAACTAAAAGCCTCTACTGACAACAAGGAAAAAGTCATGCCAGTGGAAGGCATGGGTTAGTCTTTGGACCGTAGATTGTGTTCCCAACTGATTACAAGCAGTTTTATGGTCTCAAATGAATGCTTCCGAAGCAGGTGTGGCGCAATTCTTAGCGAAAATGGCATGTTGGTGCAGGATATAGCAGACTATCGTTCATGGCGCAATATGGCGCAGCACTTCCATCGCTGCTATATGCTAAGGAGACCGATCAAGCAGCTTCAAAAGCGCAAGTCACTGAAACCTTCTTGTTTATGATTGGTTCAGCGATAATAGAACACGTAGACAAACATGGCGGACACCAGGATGGCTCCCTTCTAATGCTGTCTGACTGGTTCCATCCGTTTGTAGCGTCGGCTGCGTCTGGGGTTCAGGTCAAACGAAGTATAGAAACACGAAGAAAATTTAAGTGTACTTTTTTTTTTCAGGTTTTGCTACGTTACTCGAAATAAGTAAAGTAAGCACGTCACCCGTTACCGTTTTGAAACGTAGTAACGTAGTGGGAATTACTACGTTACAGAAAAAAGTTACGCGTTACCGGTAACGCCGTTACTTGTAACACGTTACCGCCAACACTGAACTTCTTCCATCCATCCATCCATCGGACGGAGTCAAGCAGACACATCACTCAGGATAAGCCGAAACGCGAGGAAAAATATAGTTCGCTGATTTCGAAACAAAATTTCAGAATTACGCCTTTTGCACCATTAAAAGTTTGCGTCTTTGTCAAAGTGCAATGCAAACGTGCTGAAAACTAGGCATAATGAAAACAAACGTAATCTCCATTAGCTCAAAAAAAAAAAAATAGAACGCGAGAGAAAGGAGTTTGCATAATTTTTTATTGCAGTGAGATCAGTAGGCAATATTCTAATCCGGAACTAGATATAGATGTTAATTGACAACTATTACACAATATAACACACACACAAAAAAAAATTTTTTTCCTTCTTCAAAATGCACTTTAGTGCACTTTTAAGATTTGCGGAGAAAGCACGGGTTGCCGATCGCTTGTAATTTGAAATACCAGACGATCTTAATTTCAGTCTGCGTCTCCGATCTCACTTCGCCGCGGCACTCCGTGCAGACGATCAACCGTTTTTCGGTCACGCAACTGACGATATCTTTTTTTATTATTTTCGTTTTCGAACGATGCTTCGTAGCAGACGAACCCCGTTCTTGGCTCGCGTCACTGATCTCAATGACAATTGCTGGATCGCGTTTGCCCGCTCCGCGAATGCGGTCACTGGCGGCCATCTTTAGGTAGTTATATCACCTCAAGCCACGATACAGCTGCTGCAGCCACTTGGCAGCCGCCATCATCCATCCATGAAAGACGGCGTTTTGGCAGTTGTGGTGGCAGGCTGCCATCAAAATAGCGTGGGTGATATACCGTGATTGATTGAAATTGTTTGACGAAACATGTTTTTGAAACCCGGCGTGAACGGTTGCCCGGTCTTTGAGGACCCGGTAAAAGTTTCACGAAATCGCACAGCACCGGGGAAAAGCAGCACAGCACGCATCGAAAGTCGCATCGAAAGAAGCATCGAAAGCAGACGCCGGTACGTAGTCTGCTTTCGATGCGAGCTGCGCTGCTTTCCCCCGGTGCTGCGCTTTCGTAGAACTTTCGCCGGGTCCTCAAAGATGAGGCTACCGTTCACGCCGGGTTTCAAGAATTTGCTTCGTCGAACAACTTCAATCAAGCACGAACTATCACCCACGGTACAGTGTACTAGATCTACGGCTATTTTATGGCAGCCTGCCGCCATTGCGCTGTCCGCCATATTACTATGATGGCTAGAGATGATATAACTCTACCTAAAGATGGCCGACCGTGGCCGCATTCCGATCCATAGGCAGAGCTGGTCAAACGCGATCCAGCAATTGTCATTGAGATCAGTGGCTCGCGTTAGCAAACGAAGCGTCTGCGAACGATATCTGAGCTGGCTCCGGGCAAGGCAAATTAGACCTCCCTCTCGCGGTGATCCCATCCCTGGAGTCTGAAAACCTGCGATGTCAAGTGGTGAAATTCACCGTATAGTCACTCGGATCTACTCAAGCTAAAAGGTTCAGTGTCCCGGGGATGTTCCGCGGACATCTCTCCACCTATTCGCGACTCCAACTAACTATAGGTGGCGCCACTCATTTTCCAAAATGGCGGTAATAGTAAGGGTCGGAGATGCGTGCCGCTGTTGAGTCTGTTTAGTGTGCTGGCTTCACTGAGCGACACTAATTATTCTTGCTTATACGAGGAAGCTAGGGTGTTATGAGCGCAGGTCACCTCTTTATTTTGAAAACAAAAACGGTGTTGAGCGTAATACGTATTCCAGGAGGCAAGTTTTAATTCTGGAGCGAAACCGAAACTAACCTCTATTTTGGATTTAATTTCTCGATATTGGTCTTAATTTCGAATTCTTTCATACCTCACGATGCGTCTCACATCGTAATTGTTTAGTTAAAGAAGTTGTTCGCGGAAACTTTATTTTGTGACATAGATGTTCGATTCAGGCACTCCAATATATTTTGGAGATTTCAGTGTCTCTTTAAAGACAGGGTCTTTCAAACACCTTAGATGTAACATAGAATATTGTAGTTGAAAAAATCAATGCTGATATTTGTGCGTTCTCGCTGCCTTTTCTTTCTCGCTCAGATAATTGTCATTATTCCTAGCACAAGAATAACAGAGTAAATCAAATTTTTGCAATATGTCCACAAAACGTATAAATTAATAAACGCTGTTCTCACTACAACAACCCAAAGACGGAATCCGAGTCAGACAGCTGAAGTGTGTGTCTTTTTATAGCAACGCGTGACGCATAGGACTTTATATTGCATCGAGTGTTGACTGATTGTCTATCTTGATAACGATGTCGGAGTTTTTCATATGCTAAAAAGAAAAACAAAAAATGATACCTTTCTGGAAAGGCTATCTGGAAAGGCGAGGTTAAATGGCGTCTTTTTGTGATCGAAGCAATTATTGGGGGCATACATTGCCGTGATTTGTATTAATAATAATAATATTAAAATTAAGATATTTTAATGCACAATTTTTCAAACTCTAATATAATTTGTTGCTTATGACCAAATTTCAAACGCGCGAACAAGTATGACAGTCTATAAGTGTGCTAATTATCATCACTGGTGCCAAATGCAGCATTTTTAATTGCCAAGTTATAAAATAAAAATAGTCTAAATCAATGAAAATATTCTCGCTAATGAGAGAAATCCATGTGAAATTGCGTTATTTGTGGGTTTAGCATATTTTGCTATCAAAGTCGCGACTTTTGGCAATCGGTAAGAGTTACAAAGTCGCCGCCAAAATCCTTCCAGACCAAATGCCCCAAAATAAAAAATAAAATAAGAATTAAAAAAATTATATTTTTTTTAAATTATTAATGTTTCATAACGTTTAGTTACTTTCATTTTTACGCGCCGTCGTTTTGGCAATTTCAGCCTTTCCAGTTCGAAGGAACGCCTACCTGCGTGCACGTCTGCTCACTGCAACACGTTGCGTTGGCGTTGGAAGCCGGTGAAACAGTTGTGAGTTTTAGTACTGCGTACACGAGCGAACGCAAGTTTGCGTTAGCGCGTGCGCGGAGCCCAAACTTGCGGTCTTGGATTGGCGCACGGCGATGAGGCGCACGCACAACGTGGGGCACGCAACTCTAACGCAAACGCACAGCGCTTTCGTTTGCTTCTATACGCAATACTAACTCTCTACAAAGGTGCAATCCCACACCGGCTGCAGCACTACATTGGGACAGTGAAGTGTGTTGTTTGCGTTCGGAAATGACATTTAGCGAGACATAATCGCGCGCAGTTCCGCCGTGCCCGCAGAGCAGGAGAACCGGGGGACCCTCACTGGAGCGCTTCCCGTTTCCGCCGCGGGAGGGCGAGCAACGAGCTGGAGACGCGGATAGTAGAGCGAACGCTGGAGAGAAGGCGACCTCAACCCCATCGTTCGCTGTGTTACAGTGGAGAGAGCTGGAAAGGCGTCTCCTGGCACATCTAGAAGAAAAAAGGCCCGTGCCTTGGTGGAAGGGCATCCCCTGGACTCTTAGCTCGACCACAGGCCAACACCTATACGGTGCCTGGAGCGCGTCTGCGACTGGTGCGTTTAGCGTCTGCCCACAGACCAAAAGTGGTCCCGAAGTGGCAACAAATGACGTCACAAAAACTTAAGAGTCATGCTGTCGGATGTCGCGATCCTGACGGTCGGTCGTAGAAATGTTTGCGAAAAGCACGAGCAAAGGCCAGTGTCGCTGTCGTAGCGGCGTCCCAACTCCCGGCTATCGAAGCTTCCGTGGGCCGTCAAGCTGGAGAGGGACCTGCACAACAGGCGTCTGCCATAGCCACCAAAGGGGCTCCGACAACGCCGGGATCAGGACCGGCGACCGCGTGACACTTGTACTGTCGAGACCGGTTATAACGAAGTCGGTTATAACGAAATAGCGGCTACAGCGAAGCGATCCCGACTTCCCATTCCCTTTTGCACTTCGTTATAACCGAAGTCGGTTATAACGAAATAGCGGATATAGCGAAGTGATTTCCGACTCCTGTTGACATCCCTGTCTCGACAGTAATGACGTAATAGGGCGGAAATCGAGGGACCACTTTTCTTAGAGGCGGAGACTCGTTCGAGGTAACATAGCCGTATGTCGCCTCGCAGCGCACTCTCGTCGAACCTTCGGCGTGTTCGGGCGGCTGCCTCGGGATCCACCAACGATGACGTCATGCGCAGGCCTTGTCTTCAGGGCGGTATTGTTCACGCGGACTCTTCCAGTTGCGGCGTTAGCAACTCCGGCTGGGCAGTGAACCCCGCGCAAACCTTTCGCGATTTCCATCGACGCGCAAAACGTCTCCATTGTTGCAAAAGAAAAGAAGAGATCGCGGGGTTGCGCAACCTTTGTTCGCCGTCTCCATTCTTCGAGCACGGGTGATCCCAGGGGTCGATGTTCCCGGACCGATATCAGGATTCCATACTTAAATCGCAAATCGGCATTAAAAAAAAAACATTCGAGGGAATGTCGCGTACGCAGGTTGCAACATAAAAAAAAACACGTAAAGTTAACACAAAAGCAAAAAGAAATCTGTTCGTTGACATTAAAGAAGGCATTCGGTCTTTTTCAAAGCAGTAGAGTGTAATGGACGTTTTCCACTGAAGATGTGGCGAACTTTTGTGATTCCGACTGGTTCCCTTAGGCCTTTAGGTAAAGTACGACGAACCTGGAGATTTCGACTGATTCAGGGAACCATTTCAGAATTCGACGAACGTCTTCTTGCACCTGTGACGTCATCTTCGGTTAGCCTCGAAATTAAAACCGACATTGTCGTCTGCCATCAGTGACTTGGCGCCATGTTGGAGGCATTCGGCGTCTTTTCGCTCCAGCAATAGTGCCGTCGGACGAAAAACAAAAAAGCGTCTGCTAATTATTTGCGGTGACTGACAAGAAAATTAGTGCCGCTACCTATAAGTGAAATCATCGGGGGGTATTGCGCAAAACTTGTCAGCACTGTAGTCGGTCCTCCAACATTTTGACTGGCTACACAGATGAAGACTGGAGTTGCCGCATAAGTAATTTTGTCTGCTTTACGTGTCCTAGTCAATCGCAAAGGTTTCTCACCTGACACGAAGTGCATTCAAGAAACCCTTAGTTGGTACGAAGCTCTTCTGTCGAGATTGTACCGGCGTATCCGTCGGACCCGTTCACGACGCTGGCGAACCGATTGTTCGAGCGTAGCCTTGCACTCGTTCCTAATAATTGCCGGCATTCTTTAACAAAACAAAAAAAAAAATGTCGGCCGTAGTTTTACTTTGTCGCCGACTTTTACGCCTGGAACAATTAATTACGGCGCAGCTGACCGTTTTAAACCTCGGTGGAGCGGACAAACTACAGCGCGAACACGGCCCCAGAACACACAAAACATAGCAAAACAGCGACGAATGCCCCCCGACGTGGATTCCGACGGCTTCCGGCGACATTTTCGAACCGGAAGTATCGTTGCACTATAAATCACGTGCAAAAAAAAAAAAAATTCAGCGTTAGTTTTTTGGGAGAGGCGCAGCGACGTGTAGTCACGTGACCCATTCACAGCGCTGGATTGGCTGACAGAGCTCGTAGCGTCTGCTCCAGTCTAGAGTGCCTCGATGTTGTTCTGTTTAGGGTGATGTCATCGTTTGTAGTACCCGATGCCGACAGCACGCGCTCACAGGGAAAATACAAAGAAATCGCAGGAAACAAAATGTCGCCGTAGCACAGTCAGCGCCACGAGCGCGTGCAGGGACACGCTCTTTCACGCGCTTCAGAACAAAAAATAAAAATAAACGTTCGAAACAAAATGGCCAGATGTCATCACCCCAAGCAAGGCGCACATGAAGGCACCCTACTCCAGTCCATCGCGAGCTGAAGCAGAACGCAACTCCTCCGAGTCGCCGAAGAGGAGAGGTAGCGCAACTCACTTTCCGGACGCCAAACGCATGCACTTTTTCCACAAGGGCGCAACCATCTTGAATGTCGTCACTTCTGGTATGCGGTAAAACATTGTTTTGATCTTTCTACGCCGCTAAAAGATTTTTTTTTTTTTTTTTAAAGAGTGATTGTTGTCACACAATCTTGTTTTGCCTTAGTTCTATTTTCTCGCATATTCCAGGTTGCAATGTTTTATTATTTTTTCGTCCCGTATAACAGATACCGAATCCACGTGACTGAGAACGACAGGAAACAGAAAGCGTCTATAGCTTTCGCGGCTGCGCGAAGAGGGCTTGAGGATACCCAGAACTCCTCACGAAAAAAGGCCCATGACAAAGCGTCATTCGCGTAAGAGTGACAGTAATGAAACTACCGCAATAAATGTTTAATGGAAACAGCGCTAAAAAAAAAAAAACAAAAAAAAAACGTAGGACTAGGACGGGGAAACACACAGACAGGGCGCTGACTTACAGCTTAGAAGTTTATGGCTGTGCGATTTCTGTTTTTGCACAGCAATACCCTTTCAGTTGTAAGACATGCGTTTTTTAGCACTAAGTTTGTCTTAAGAATAGGATGAGCAAGCTATTCGCGGAACAGGAGTTCAAGAAAGGATTAGTAAAGTCAAGGGTTAGAGGTGGCAGATAAACGGTTTCAAAACACAGCACAGACATTTGGTCGATTTTGACGGTACAAGCTTCACTATTCTTTTCTTAGTGCCCGCCCTACTGGGCGGCTGCTGGGCTTCAATTATTATTATTTCAGTCTTAATTCAGAAGGGCATTGCGGGGATCGAGAAGCAAAGCAGGTAAGCAGCTGTATTCGACCCGTACTGAAGCGCAATACGCAGTGCAGGAGTGAATTCCCCAAGATCCGTTGCATCACCTCAAAAATGTACCACCAGACAGCCAGACCTCTCGCTTCTATAACTCGCCTCTCTTTCATCCCGATCAGCTTCGCGATACGAAATGATGATCGTCAAATGTTGCTCGATGGGATTGTGAAAAGGAATGACGGACTAAAGACAATTTAGCTGCCCCCGCGTTCTTTTCTCGGGTCGCCCTGCAGGAAGGAAAAAAAAAAAAAAAAAGCGCAGACATCTGTTCCAGACCGCTCGCCGCCTCAACAGTCCGATTCTCTTTTTTGTCGGCAGGACCCCGCTGTTGCTACGCGTGTGTGAGAGAGCTCTCCCACCAGCTGCGACGCCCCTGACTCACCCCTTCAGGCAGCCCCCGAGAACAATGCGACGATGTCGCAGTTCCATACAACGGCAGCGCTACAGTCAAATACTTCACTATGGGAATACGGGACACTCACTCTCATTTGCTTTAGACAGAACGACCACCGCGCCGAATCTTCCCCTGGTGGAGCGGTTTATTCGCCGACGCCTCGCCCCCTTCCTCCCGTCGCCAGAGCACCTCACCAGGCGACGCTTCGGAATGCGGTGCGGTTGACCGGGGGGAAGTCGCGGATGCTAAGATGGTGCCGCTGCCGCCATCACGCGCGTTTCCGCGGTTCTCTGTTGTCGTCCTTTTCGATGTATCTTCGGGGAGTGTCCCGTATTCCCTTGATAAAGTATTTGGGTTCAGAGTAAAGTTGAAGCTCCTCCCACCTTTTTTCCCGTTTAGCAGAGCGAACGCTGGAGAGGAGGTCGCCTCCAGCGTTCGCTCTGCTAAACTGGAAAGCTCGCGACACTTTTAGGTGACGTCGGCCCATTATCGAGGGGACATTAGTCCCTCTCACTTATAGAATAGACCCTTTTCAAAGCACCATTGGCAGTCGTCTATCGTTGAGCACCGAGCGTGCGGCTCTGCAGCAGCGGCACCGCCAGCGCCACCAAACGGCGCCTTATAGCGAATGAAGACAGCGGGCTTCTGTGTCAGATCAATTTCTTCCCTTTGGGCCACCTCTTCTCGGAGATTTGCGCCCGATCGACTGCGCTTACGAGCGCTCATAACCGTTCACGGCGGAAGAAGAGGCTCCGAGTCGCTCGAAAAAGCTCAAGCTTCGTAAAATGAACTATTGGGCGAGTTGGTAACAGTTCATCATAACTTACAGCGCGACTGGGACAAGGACAGACAGAGGAGAAAGCGCTTGTTTTGTGTTTTCTCCACTGTCTGTCCTTGTCCTATGTCGCGCTGTAAGTTATGATGAATTCAAGCTTCGTGTTTCTTATACCAGTCCGGACGTGCGAGACCCGTGCCACGAGCGCGCGATCCGCCGCCATTTGCCTCTAAGGGCCACTCATTTGCAGTGCTGCTTGCCACACACTGCCTGTAACGCGTCTCCGATTCGTGTGGTCAGCGCGTTCAAAAACGTGCTCGCTCGATTTTCGCCGGCTGACGTGTCATATAAAAGTGCCACGATGTCGCCGGTTGCGATCCTGGCGGTTTCCCAGCAGAGGTGGTCGATGTGAGACACGTCCGTTCCGCCGGAGATCGCATCTCTAGTTCGACAGTCCACGGAAGCATGGGCAGCCAGGAGTCGGGACGACGCGACGACAGCGACGCTCGCGCTTCTACAGCCAGCATTTCTGCGACCAACCGCCAGGATCGCGACATGCCGACAGCGTGACACTCCGGCTTCTGTGGCGTCGTTTGTTGCAAACTTCGGGACCACTTTGGATACCCAGGGCCGGAATAAGACACTAAACGCAGCGGTCGGAGAGGCGCTCCGGACACCATATAGTATATATATTCTCCGTTGGCTCTTTAGCTGAGACTGCAGCCAATTTTTATAGCTTTGACTGCAGGGGTGAACAGAGTATAGTATTGCATCGCCATTTGCTTCCAAAGGACACACGAGTCACGGGCCTCGTGCATTAAAAGATTTGATGCTACTTCAAAAAAAAAAAAAATATCAACGTCCTTTAAGCAGACTGGCGCTACTGGCGCCACCTACAAGGCATCCCCGGAAACACCTGCGATCTGCTGCAACTAGACTGAAGGTGTTGAAGCATTCTCGAGATCAAACCTACCCAACGGCTATTGATAACATTGTGGAGATCTGCGCGGGCTCGGGCTAGCCCGAAAGACCGAGCTCGACCCGACAGTCGGGTCGGGCACAGTTGGAGGCATCGCGACCCGACGGCCCGACCTTCCCAAATATTTCGAAATTGGGGTAAATATTTATCTTACATAAAAAAAAAAACAAAAATCAGAAAGTTTGTTTTAACGCAAAAAGCGTTATTAGGTTCTATACAAAGCCCGCTAAACTATGACAACCGCCTAGGCCAGTGGTTCTCAAGTGGGACTCCGCGGCCCCTTCGAAGGCATTTCTAGGATCCAGAAAACCTTGTTAACCAGTGAAAATTCTTTATTTATTTTTTTCCTATAGAGACGTTTCGTGAACCAAACGAACACGACGAGCCACCCGTAAGCAAAAGCCGAAGGCGGGAAAACCCACCGGCTTCGAAGAACGGCCACAAGCCGAGAAACCTCGCCCATGGCAACACCGAGGTGGAACGTACCTTTGGGACAACAGCTGTGTGGGCATTAGGGACCTCCTTGAGTGGTGGAAATCCCACGCAGAAAAATAACCCTTGCTCAGTCACACCACGCGGAGAATCCTGTGGTCGTCGTTCGTATATTTCGTTAAAAAGTATTAATTATGGCGATTATCTTGCTCACCACCAGCCTCTTCTGCTATCGTATAATTCCAAACGGCTTTTTTTTTTCTTTTGCATTTAGCGGGTTGCTTAGGAGCGAGTTCATAAACCAGTGTGCAGACGGCAAACAAGCTGATATATAAGACGTAGGGAAATACACAGCTTCCGATTTTGCTTCGTTTTTAATATTTCACTATACTTCCGAGTTGAGCTCCAATAAAATAAAAGACATAAAATTCGATGCGGAACTGTACGTTCGCGTGCCTAATTTCAGGCATGAGCGTTCGGAATTGGAATTTTACGAGGCGTGCCAAATGTGCCGGTCCTTACCACCGCACCCTGTATGTGTGCTTGGAACAAACATGCCTACACACAGTTTTTATATGACCAATGTATGGATGGATGAATGGGTGATTGATCGACATTGGCTATGCCCTTTGTAACGGGCGGTAGCTTGCGCCGCCTAGCCTATTTTTGAAAGCACCTTAGTCTTCAGACAACGTCTCCAGACTGTCTTTTGTATGAAGCACTAGCAGGGTGATGGCGGCTTAAAAGTTGACTTATCTAGCCGAGAAACATACCCTCGCTTCCCGCTTTTTTCCAGACTACTACTATTTTCATTAGGCTTCTCTTTCGTGTAAGAGTAATCTCAGAGGTAACCTTTGTAGAGAACTTCGATGTCCGAATGCGCGCTTTTAAGTTTTAATGCCGTGAAAGCGTAGTTCAAGTAGAGGCGGCCCGTGTCCACCAGATTGGCAGAAAATAATAAAACGTTACAAAACCACTTGTACTCGGACAACAATTTGTCAGTACCATGTGCGACGGTCAAAATCTTGCTGTTTTAATGGTCTTCGTATTGCCGTTTTATTTCGACAATTACACGAATAGGTCGCTCAAACTGAATGCTATTGAAACATTGAGGAAGCGGTGCCTACGCGCTTTCATCTGGATTCGGGCAGCAAGGTGCAATCTTTACCATTTTTTTTTTGTTTTTTTTTATTTAATATAGATACGTATATATTTATTTATTGTTTTAGATGCAGTGTCATTTTATATTTCGAAATCGAAACAATGGTGTTCCGGTTTCGAGTTCCCTCGGCGCCTCGTATATCTCGGAACATTAGGTTAAACGAGAATTTGCCTTTTAGAATACCGAAGCACGTCGCTCTGGATATCTTTGCAAGCACAGAAATAGGACAAAAAGAACCGTTTTCCTCACTTCGGAACGACAAAAAAAAAAAAAAGTACGAGATGAAAGAAGAAACTCTGAGCACGTCTTCGGAAGAACAGATGTCAGGCAACCAGGGGAGAAGCCGCGATAACGCCTGCCGCAATTCACGGGCAGCGCCCGCAATAGACCACCGACGGCGGTGACGCAACGACGACACAGCCGGAGACTGACGAGACCTAGCTTTCGCAGCCGAGCCTCCCGATCGGTCCCAAGTCCATGTGCCAGAAACGTGTCCACACAGCTAACTACAGAACCTCGAAAGCCCCCACCCCCTTTTTTTTTTTTCCCAAAAGAAAAAAAGAAATCGCAATGCGACCTATTTGATAACGCTCCAAACTCCCTGCATTAAAAAAAAAAAAAGTAAAAAATAAATAAGCGGTGTGCAAGCGTAGCAATAGAGTCCTCCCGGCTCTTCAGCGTTGTCTCGAGATCAAAGGGAGGGGGGAGAGCAACGTGACGTCCGTGTGACGTCACCAACCCAAGGGCGGGGGCGTGGCCTGTCGGCGCCAACGCGTCTGGCGCGACTCAAGCCGCCAGGAAGGCAAGGTCGCCCCTCCTTCTCCCTCCCGTCAGGAGACCCCCAGAGGAAGCGGTGTGAGAGAAAGAGAGGGCAGTCAGAGGAAGGAGAGAGGGTAGGTTGCGGCAACGTTGTGGAAACCTCGAAACCCATCTCCCTCCTCCCAAGCGACCAAGAAAAGAGTGCGAATGTCCTCACACGCGCCGCCGAGCTCCAACGCCGACAACGTTCGAGCCTACGCAGCGGCCCGAACCAATCCAGAGCCGGGAAGCACGTCACGTGGGGGTGCGGCCCAGCGCGACTCCGCGCCAGGCGTCAAAGTCACGTGCTCCACTAGCGCCGCCAAAGACAGGCCCGAACGGCTCGCAGCCGTTCGCTGCGGTCCGATCTAAGAGCGACGCGGAGCGCGGGAAGATGGCGCCACGTATCAACTCCGTTTCAAATTACGGTGGACCGCAGCGAACGCGTCCAGCCATCCCCCCAGTCAATCCAGCGCCGAGAACAGACCACGTGACTACGCGCGTGATCTCTATGCCTCTCCCAAATGTCTTATGACATCCACGCTGCAATGGATTGGCTCCGATGGGTCGCAGTGTCCCCAGAGGTCCAAGGGGAAACAGAGTGTCGTCGTGTGCCGTCGTTACCCAACAGCGCAGAAAGAAAACCGCCCCCTGAATTTAAATTGCCTCGCTCGTCGCCACGGGAGGGCCAAATCAAATAGAAAAAAAAAAAATCTACAAAAGAATAAAAAAAAAAGAATAACGAGAACGTGTTATCGAGCGGCAACTCAATGTCGCCATAATCCGCGCCTGCATCGATTGTGCCACGGTCGGCGTAGACGAGGAGGCCGACTTGCATCGGCGTTCTCAGAACTCCAGAGCGGGCGACGTTGGGCCACTCGGACGCCTCCATCTGGACATGAAGATTCGGGCCGACACCTAGGGAGATAACGAGGCCGTATGCGCCGGAACTTCTACGTCACGCACCGGAGGCCAGCGCGGGGCACAGGTTCACACAGCCCTAGGCTGCGTGAAACTGAGCTGCGCGTGCACGCTAGATGCTAACCTTGTCATTTTTCGTGACGCAACTAAGGCCCTTTTACTCCCTCGCGTTTGCTTACGACCGAGATCCTGTGATCTCTTACGACGAATTATTGACACGCTGGCGCCATCTATGAGGTAACCCTGGAACTGCATTTCACTAAAGCGATGCTTTTTGAGCTATCTGCGAGGTCAGATGTACGTACTTTCTATGAGAAATCGTCGTTCATACCATTGTCGAGCTTTTTTTTTTTTTTTCATGTTAAGAAGGCAAGAATGATACAGGAGAAAAATAGGAAATTTACGGTAAAGCCAAGTGCTCCACGGAACACATGGCGGTTTGTTCGCTCGTCGTAAGAGATTCCAAGAGGTTTTAAAGGGATACTACAACGAAATTTCGGCGCTCATTTTTTGGTCTATGTGTGTTCAAAGGAGCTGTATCACATCGAACATACCAATATCTTGTTAAAAAAGTCTCGAAAAGGAATTTTAAAACGAATTAAACGATTAGCACAGAGCACCTGGTGGATGTCGCTAACGCCTCGTTTGTAATGCTCGTCTAGGAACCTAGACAGCTAGTGACGGAGGTTGTCTCGCCTCCGGCCACGACGAGAGAAGGGGGGAAGGAGGAACTCCCCTCTTCCCGAGAATCCCTTTTGTGTGTCGCAGAAGTCGCTATTGTCCCCCTACAAGATTATAGAAGATTAACCCGTCACTCCAAATTCGTACAAAAGCAGCCGCTTCGGTGGCTGGAACGACTAGGCCATCCTCTCGGCGTCAGCCTCGCCGTAGTTTTGCTCGTCTCGAGACGACCTACGTCACGATTGCGTTGGATGTCACGTGCTCTAAGCTGGGCCTTCTCCGAGCGCTTGCCAGAGTGGGCCGTTTATAACGAAAAATACAGCCACCAGGATCCAAATACAAACGTGCGATTGTCATTTACGGATATTGTGGATCATATTCAGCCTATTTTTGAACACGACGGGAATATTTCAAATTTCGTTGAAGTATCCCTTTAAGGCACTCGGTCCTAAGTGGTAGGGTGTCGTCACTCGGCCGATGATCCCACCCTCCTCCCTATTCATGCAACCTCGCCTCGTGTGACCTTTTGGTTTTGTTTGCACGGATGAAAAAGTTCTCACGGGGAAATCGTTTGACGGTGTGGAGGAGCTGAAACAAAAACCGGCAGGAGCACCGAAAGGCATCGAAATCGGCGAGCTTAAAAGTTATTTTGAGCCTCAAAATAAACGTCTCGACAAGTGCATTGCATCGGGCGGAGAGTACTTTGTAGCTGACTAAAATTTGAAAGCGTAAAAATAAATAGACAATTTTGTAAAAGTATAGTTCCGGTTTATCTTGGGTACCCCCCGTAATAAAGTTCTCAATTAGGTTTCAGCAACTAAATTTCGAATTAGTAGATTTAAAGGCATGGTTTCAATGAGAGAGTTCCTTCACCCAGTTCACCTACAAATGAAGAAAAAAAAAGGTAAATTTTTGCCAGGGGCTTTAAACTCGTCCAACACAAAGCTGGAACCGAAAGCTGCCGGAACGAGTCGAAAAGACTTTGGCGACAAAAGCGCGGCGTGACCGTCGCGTTGCTTAAAATCGGGCCCGAAATTTGCGTGTCTGACGACTCGAGGGCCCCGACGCCAGCACTGCATTATCGTTCCCCGTGTCTTCTTCCTGACTGAACACGAATGAACCCCGAACACCGACGCACTGCGCCCCCGCGCTGGCCTTCGATACGTGACGCCTCAAAATGCCGGCAAAACGGCCTCGTTATATGCCGGAGGTATCGGACAAGGTCCTTCTCCATCCGCGACAGGGGCGGGGCCAGAAACACGTGCAGGAAATACGAAACTCCAGGCAGTGAGGACGCGTGGGCGCTGAAGGCTAACCTCGAGCTTGAGAGTCCAGCCACCCAGCTACGCCGAAACGCCGTAAAACGGGCCGCAAAAACAAATCAGCGCCTGCACGTGGCTCAAACTTACACCGAATATATGCATCGAGGTGCTCAGTATTGCCCCGTCAAATTTAAACGTCAAAATTCTCTTCCTGTAAAAAAAAAAAAAATAGAAAGGACATTAGCAAATCGGCCAAAGTCAACGGCGCGCAGACGGGTTCGCTGAAGACCGAATTAGCGGAGCGGCGATTTTTAACTCGCGGCGCCATTTCCCGATAGGCGCACTTAGTAGTCCTTGGTTTTATTTTGCGTAACTGTTGTTTATTTGCTTTCACTGTTTATCTAATGTATATTCTGTTCTTATTATGGTAAACATTAATATGTTTCCTAGGCATATATATCTAAAAAAAAACAAAAAAAAAA
Source organism: Ixodes persulcatus (assembly GCA_013358835.2). NCBI lineage: Eukaryota > Metazoa > Arthropoda > Arachnida > Ixodida > Ixodidae > Ixodes > Ixodes persulcatus. Next base: position 7,980 of record JABSTQ010010098.1, on the reverse strand, counting down.
CTTTTGGTAATACTTTGGGTTCTGACTCCTGAGGCTAAAATAAATAAACAAACAAATATCCATCGATATAACTCGGTCGTCTGCGATCCCGTCCGCCGTTGACTTTGGTCAGTTCGGCGGTCTCATTTTACGAGGGAAAAGAACTCCGCCTTGAAATTTCACGAGGCAAAACTGCCCATCTCAGAGCACATTGGCTGGAAGAAGTTCGAGCTTTCCATGTGCAAGTGCCCATTTTTCCGGCTCGTTTTACAGCGCAAGATCCTCCGTAAGTTTAGGCGACCCTACATTTTAAACGCATTCCTAACTAAAAAGTAGAAAACACGCAACGAGTTACGTCGGATCTGTATCTGTTTTACCTCTCCATTCTGGAGAGCGCGGCAAACGTATTCGGGAAACTCGAGCCGCTCGGCGCAAAGTTCATCATAGTCGCTGGACAGAATGAGAACGACCCGGCTTCCAGCGCACGGCCGTTGCCTTTCGTGGTACAGCTGCAACGGAAAAAGAGTAGCACAAGTGACCGACGACCGGAGCGGCAAAATCGCGACACGCGGCGCTCTTGTTCCCAAGCGTGCCGATAGCGAGAGTGCCAGTCACGTTCCATGTCTCAACGTGGGGGTGGCCGGCAGAAAACAGCCCATCCTGAAGCCCTCATTTGAACAGCTATCTTATCCCTCAATTTTCTGCCGGCCACCCCCGCGTTGAGATATTTAACGTGACTGGCACTCTCGCTATCGGCACGCTTGGGAACAAGAGCGCCGCGTGTCGCGATTTTGCCGCTCCGGTCATCGGTCACTTGTGCTATTCTTTTTCCGTTGCAGCTGTACTACCATAGCCTCCTCTATACTCAGAAAGCCTGGCAGTTCGACGACGGAGCCATAGAGTGCCCTGTCACAGATTTGGAGCGCGAGGATCTGGTAGCACAGAGTATCAAAGCGCCATTTCTCGGGATGGATGGATGGATGGATGAATACGGCTGAGCCCTTTGGATCGGGCGGTAGCTTACGCCACCTAGCAATTTTGTCTTACCCTTTAAGCTTAGAATATTTAAATGTGAAAACTATATTCACTCCGTACTGAAAAGAAAGAAAGAAGTGAGGCTATAAATCCCCCCTTGCCATCAGTTAATAAGAAAATGCCTAGTTTTCTCCTCGCTTTCTGTCCACCATTCACTTAATCTTTGCTTGGTAATCTCTACTGTCTTGAAATCCACTTTTCCTTCGCTGTATCTAAAACCCAATGACCTTATTAAATCTATGTTGTCTTCGGTATGCATAGGGTGAAGCCCTTTACAGTAGAGTATCAAGTGCTCAGCCGTCTCGTCCTCCTTTCCACAAGCAGCGCACACTGTGTCCATTTCCTGGTACTTCGCTCTGTATGTTCTGGTTCGCAAAACACCTGTCCTTGCCTCAAACAACAATGAGCTTCCCCTAGAATTGTCATAAATGCTTTCTTTGGCAATAACTGTTTTGTTTAATCTATAGCCTTCCAGAGCCTTCTTTGTCTGCATTCCCTCTAGCCACCGATCTCTTTCTGTGGCCTTAACTTTCTTCTTAACCTGAGACCTGCTCTTCCGTAACCCCACTATAGCCTAAAAACTTTCCTCTTAATTTCCTAGTGCGCTGTCTCCATTTTGTGTCTATACTCCTCATGTATAAATAGCTGAAAACCTTTCGTGCCCATTGCTCCCCACCCATTTGCCTCAACCGATCCTCAAATTCTATCTTGCTCACAGCTTCCCTGCCCTCAAATGACGCCCATCCCATGTCTCCTTGTACTCCCTGGTTTGGTGTTTTGCAACCTGGACGGGGAACCTGGACGTCAGCGCACAGCTTTTGCAGCGGCAAGGACCCCGAAACACACTTGTTCGCTTGGGAGAAGTGTGTTTCGGCGTCTCGCCGCAGTGGGGCGCCAGTCACGTGGCTCTCCTCTCATCCGTTGTCTGCCGCTTCCCCATTTTCCATTTCGACGACCGCTTCTCGTGGCGATCTGCCAGGCTTTGTCTGTATAGGAGGCTATATGCCAAGTGTCATAAAATTGGCAAGAAGCTCGCGCTGGAGGTAACACGAGCGAAGGACCTACATTCCCTTTCTATCAACGAGTATTGCAACTTAAGATATAACAGGACATTCCTCGACTTTTTTTTTATTTTATTTTGCATTTGACGGATTCCGCGGCGGGTCGGAAAGCGGCTCGGGAACTCGAAGAAAATGCGAACTTGGCTTCTCTGCTGTGACGCGATGAAAAAAAGGTACAGATCGCAGCTTATTTATCAAACCGGAACTAAGAGTTTCGAAACGAGCTCCCTTTAGTCATTAGGAACAGTCAATCCTGCAAACATGCGAGCTGTTTTCTTTTTTTTTTTTTTTTTGCGATAGTTTACAGCTTAGTTGTAGTTGATTCACTCTGACTCATTCAACCGTCATATAAAATTCGAGCGTCGATTTCGCGTATTACTCACGCACTAAAATTGAAAAGCTTGCGGCATCGCGAGTAGCAGGGTGGGGTCGCGACGCGATATTTTATGGTTTAGACGAGTCGCGGGCCAGCATAGTTTGGGAAGCACCGTTTTATATTGCCTTACATCGTATTACTGAAATGACTACGGATGAAGTCAGCTTGCTTTATCTTCCACTTCCGGCGAGTCCGGTCAAAGGAAACATTCATCGCCCAGGGGCGAAACGTCCGGCCGTTTTCAGAAGGGTTCGGAGCGTTCGTCACCCGGCTAAAGTTCGTTGACCCGTCACGATCCGTTGCGTCGCAAAAACCGCGGGGAAAGCTCCACCACGAAATTCACGGATAGAAATGGCGTAACACGGACTCAGTGAGAACACACTATGTTCCCGACCATACGAAAAAAAAGGAAAGCATCTCTGTGTGCCCCTTCCCTTCCCTTCCCTACCCCTCCCCCCCTCCCCGTAGATTGGCGCCTAGTTGCCCAATGCACCCAATCGCATTGGACATTCAGAAGAGGAGGGTTGTTTCAGGACGGAGACTTTCGTGTAGTTCTTGCCTTCTAAACAAACAAGTTACAGATCACAAGGGGCATAACGGGGTGCGGTGGTCTGTGCTGCATGTGCGAAAAACTAGACGTTTACAAGATAACGCCCTACCTTTTGAATCAGTACCTACAATTATCACCGAGTTTATATAAAAAAAAATGACAAAATCATTGCGAGGTGGTTCCATCCCACCGCCATACTTTTTTTTTTTTTTTCTCCTGAAGCTGGTGTCACGCTGCTTATATTACCGTACAAAAGACAGTCTGCAAACAGATTCGAACGCGAGTCTCCACGAGATCTGAGCTTCGAATGCCGCGTGGCAACGAGTTCGAGACAATTGGCACGCGGCATTCGAACCAGGGATATTGCGGTGACCGATATGTGCAGACTGTCTTTTGTATGATGTATAAGCAGTGCGATTCCGGCCTAAAGGTGCTTCTAGGAGAAGCAAACACACCAATATGGCGCGAATAAATGCGGTAAAAATTAATAAAAAAATATTAAATGAAGGAAAACACGGACTGCATTATATAGCATCCAACCTCTTGCTCAGGCTCAAAAAGCTACGTCAAACAACGTGCGGAAAAAAAAAAAACGAAATAAGTACAGCATGTTTTTTGTTGTTGTCTTTTATTTAGGGAAATTTAAATTTTTTACGTGAGATTTTTTTTTTTTTTCTGGAGTTATATACGCGCTACGGATTGCAGACAAATATATCAAAAGGCGCGCTTGTAGCGCTAGCCGCCATATGTCCAGATGAATATCTCAAATTAAATAGGCATCATAACTGGTCTATCTGCTTCCCTATAGCAGCTGTTCACGGTTCGACCACTAGACACAAAACTCGGTAAACAGAAGCTGCAGTAACTCGACGTAACACGACTTTTTCTTGGACTCTCCTTCCTTGCGCCATGCTGAAACCACAGAAGCGGCGATGGATGCCTGGGTTGAGAGCAGACTTGGAAGTAATCCGTTACAAGTACCGGGATGACTTGTAATTAATTACTTTTCTTGTAATTTAGTAATTAATCCGTTACTTTTTTGAAAATTAATTTGTAATGTAATTTCATTACTTTTTCAGTAACGAATTACTGAAATTACTCGTTACAATTCTTCCGTCCCATCAAAGAGAGAAAAAGATTGGAAGAAGGCCGATGCAACGGCCTTCGCGCTTCTAGCATGCTAACACAAGACTCGGGTGAGGTGCTGGCGTGGGAAAGGAAAGGAATTCATGGAAAGCACCAGAGCCCAGCCAGAGCCCGTTTCGGGACTCGTTCGTACGGTCAGCCAAGCTGGCCGGATTCGACTGTCTACATGAAGGCAACAGGCCTCGACTTCTTCGAAACCGCCCCCCCCCCCCCCCCCGCCCCCCCCCCCCCCCCCCTCTCGCCTCCTCCTTTCTTCCCCACCCCTCTGAGTTTTGTCCCCCAAAACCAATCAGTGTTTTTTTTTTTGTTTTTTGTTTTTGCTAGTTACACGAAACCGTCTTTTGCTTGTCAATGTTTCTGCCTACATACGCCCCCCCCCCCCCCCTTTCCCGGCAAACGCGAAAAAAAAGCTCTACTGAGACCTCGCCCCTGCTCATCCCTGACAGCGCTGTGAAAGCTAAATACTGGCTGGACCAACCAGCTATGTGGCTTCTTTCACTTGAATTCGCACTAGCGGATGCATAGGGCAAAAACATGAGGGGTGCGATAACAGCAGTTCATTGGAGAAAAAAAAAAGATTAGCGTCAACCCTGCTGTCAGTTTAAACAGTAGCTTTCGACAGCAGGCAATGAGCTGGTCGGGGAGCACAACAAAACGGCTTGGGACATCCAAGCTGGGGTCCTCGACAGCAGATTGCGCCTGCGGGAACTTAGACCGAAATTTTAGGGAAAGGGAACACAGCCCGAGTTTTCTAAGAAGAAACAGTGGCTGATTCGGACACTGGAGTTGAGAAGCCGCCTGTAAACGCGTGTAAAGACATGGAAGTGTGCTGTTCACTGAAAATTGTGTTTTTTTAAATAATTTATAAACGGCAAAATCAGTTCAGCTGAGAGATTGTGCATTAATATTTCGTGTGACGTCTTGGTTCTGATAAGTTTCGTGATCAAGAAAGAAGATCAAGTAGGTTATTTGGTCGGATAACAGCCTTCATCAAAAAAGGAGTCTGAAATGTACCCAGACGCAAGTACCGCATCTTGGTCTCACAGCCAGTCCGATTTAGTAGGAAAACTAGCCCCTATTTAGGCAACATGCAGCAAACATAAAAAACCACATCTTCAGGGGAATAGTGTTTTGAAGCTCGCCGATGCCAAACTCGGATTAATTCGAATGGTGCGCGTGCCTCCACCGCCCAAGTGCATTCGTCGCATGTTCGTGGGATTTAGTTCCGTCACGGTTATATACAGCGCAAGGCTCGTTTATCTTGAGCACCTGTTTAAGTCCTTTATCATTTTATAGATTCGTTCTCATAAAATTATTAGTCTAAAATGATGCGTATATAGTACTGAATGTGTTGCATTTTTGTTTTAATTTTGATTGGGCCCGAATTTTTCCTCTTCAAGCACGCAGTATATAGTGTGTCCTTTTCATGTTTCTTTGGAGTAACGCAAAAGTAATCGAGTAAAGTAACGAAGTAATTAATCGATTACTTTTTACGGGGAGTAATGTGTAACGGTAATCCCTTACTTTTTAGGCCACGTAATTGTAACTGTAATTATTATTATTATTATTTTTTAAGTAACGGGCCCAAGTCTGGATGAGAGCGCCTCCCCGCGGAGAGACGCCGTCTCCTCTCTTTTACCGCAAGAATGAGACGGCCGGAGATGCGTTCGCGCGCTTCGGCCGGGATTTCGGAGGCCATGGGGCGAATAGTGGTTCGAATCGAACCACTATTCGCACCCGGCATCAACACAGCAAAGATACCCGTAGGTCTCGGTTTGGCAAATAACGCAGCGCTATCCAATTAAAACAACCCATAGCCTCCTCTATACTGCCAAAGCCTGGCAGATCGCCACGAGATGCGACCGCCGAAAGTGAAAAGGTAGAGCGGCAGACAAGAGTCATGTAACGGGCGCCGCGCTGCGGCGAGACGCCAAAACACAGCTCTCCCGAGCGGTGGAATGTCCGCTCGTGCTCCTCGCGTTCCTCGCGCTACCCCTTCTTTTCTCGTCGGGCTTGAAAACCATGTTTCGGGTCCTCGCCGCTGCAAAAGCTGTGCGCTGAATACCAGGCTCCCCCAGAGCCGTTTATTGAGAGAGTTTGGCCATACATTGGTTTGAATAGGCGAGCATCTCGGGGCCAACCACAGGCCACGAAACAGCCCCTAGTGGTCGTGTGCTCTAAATTTGTGACACGACTATAGACCTTTCCAAAAACGAGCTTGTGGCCGGTGTCATTTTGAGCGTTCGTGCGTATGGCGCGTGCTTTGCTCGCTTTCCGAAGCGACGAACACGCACGTGCTGGGCTGTGAAGATCGCACGCTGGACTGTGATTTTGTAAACATTGGAAAGGTTTTATACTTCGTTTCACCTTATGTGCGAGCGAAGGCAAAACTGGAAGCGCGAGCACGGAAGCTCCGTGCGTTCAGGCTTTGCTCGAGCGCGCGAGCTGGGGAGAAATGCAAAAAGCGCTGGTCTCGCGCTTCTAGCTTTGGCTAGACGCTCGCGCACCCCACCCTTTGCACTGCTTTCTTTCAGCCAGTCTCAGGACGCTGTTCTAGCAGTGCAGACAAAGGCATGGGCACGAGCGCGTGGCTTTGGAAAGTGCCTCCTATGCACAAGGTCTCGTACAAACAAAAGCGTTTCGCTGAGCTAGGCTCACGCGCCTGTGCCTTGTCTTCACTGTAGACATTTGTGAGATGGAGTAGAGGTCTCCTGATTGGCCGACGCTGTCACAAATTTAGTTTACGCTCTAAGCGTGGGGGGGAATATTCGGCGCTGGCGGCGGCCTTTGCTCCGCCTATTGGCCAAACTCTCCCAATACCTCTGGGCTCCCCTAAAGCCACTTATGTTTCAAAAGTAGCGCAAGGTGCATCGATGCACGAGGCACGTGCGTGCAACGCGCAGCCCTTGGGAAGATCATGGCGGCACAGCGCAGCATTGAGCTAGATTTCAGACGCCATGTTCTTCCCAAAAGTTGAGCGCGGCACGTGTCTCGAGCATTTCCACAACATTGAATGGCGCCACTTTTACTAGAATAGAGGGGCTTTAGGCTCCCCGAGAAATGCTCTCTGCTACCACATCCTTGCGCTCCAAATCTGCGACCCGGCACTCCGTGGCTCCGTCGTCGAACTGCCAGGCTTTGTGAGTATAGGGTGTATTCACTGGCGGCCATATCCGTGTGCGCTGATGCTGAGCACGTGCTGATGGCGAGCTTCCACAGTTATTTTGCAACGTGCACCCCGCACCATCCAGATTGCCGGTCTTGGCAGCCTATTAATGCGAGCTCGTTCTGAGCATGCGCTCTAAACAGTGACCTCAAATATGGCGGCCAGTGAATACCCCCTATAGAGGAGGCTATAAACAACCATTCGCACACCCCTACCTGGAACCCTTCCGATCTGCTGCAACTAGACTACGCATGTTCTGCAGTATTTGCGAGATGCAATATCTACGAGAAATGGTCACCCATAACATCGTCAGAATTATCGACTGCTAGGCCATGGCGATATGATGCGTAAAATATACGCAGACCGGAATGTTTCGAAGGAGAATGTTTCTACCCGATAGATGACGCCAGTGTTTCCTCGCGTCGGAAGTATAGCCACAGGCGATTTTAAAGCAGTCCATCACACTCGTACAGAAATGTGCGAACCCATATGCCTTCAGTCTGTTCGCGTGGACAGCACTTTGCGCATATACGCCGAGAACGACGTGTAAAGCCAGGGACACGATATTGCCGATCGAATATACATCGTTTCGTGCTCAGTCCAGACGCAGCCCACGCTACGCCCTTACAAAAACATTTCACGCAGCCTGTAGAAATACTATCCACAT